>CM066204.1:26546294-26951294 GCA_033675395.1 Rhodiola chrysanthemifolia
GAGGGGAAAGGATAAAGGTGAAACTGGGGTTATCAAGCGCGTTATTCGATCCCAGAATCGTGTTATTGTCGAGGGCAAAAATCTGGTACGAAGTTGCCAGTTTTGATGTCAAAAGTTTCATTTCTGGTTCTTGAATGTGTGTGTGTGTGTGTGTGATGATTAATGTCTAGGATTTTGTGTGTTAAATTTACATACTTCCCGCCACTCTGTTTGATGAAATTATGCCTATGTTTTATTTGATTGGGTTGAGGTTGGAGTCGTTTCTAGAGCCGTAGTTTGCTTACAGATTTAGATGTTTTTTTGAACTTTTTTAGTGATCAGAGATGGGTTTTAATTGAGAAAACTTCCGTTATTCTAGTAGCTTAGTACGAAAGAGTTGTCATAAGGTGACTGCAGCAGCTGTGACCCTGCCTTTATGGGCGTAAGTGCTGCAACAAATTGAGTGACGGACAAGTTGCTGTGTACTGCAGGTGAAGAAGCATATTAAACAAGGACAAGGTCATGAAGGAGGCATTTTTTCAGTTGAAGCTCCACTTCATGCGTCAAATGTCCAAGTTATTGATCCTGTTATTGGGTATGTTAGATAGTAGATACTTAGATTTTGCTGTCTCATATCATGTCTGGATTTGTTGGGGTCTTAATACTTAAGAATTGTTGTTGTTCCAGGAAGCCTTGTAAGGTGGGAACAAGATACACCGAAGATGGTGCCAAGGTACGAATTGCAAGAGGCATGGGAAAATCAGGTGCAATCATTCCTCGTCCTGAAATATTGAAGGAAAGGAGCACACCACGGCCTCTAGCAGGTAATATGCTTAATACTGATTATCAGATTATGTCGAAATGTTCCATATCCAGTAAGCCTTTCATCGTGAGATTTTAGTGCCTGAATTTGGTTCCTTTATCCTTAATGATTCGGGCAACTTATTATATTGTAGTTTTTTTCTGCTTTGGATCGATTCAATATGATCCCAATTCGAACTTGTTGCAATGTTTGACTTTGAGGTCATTATTGTTAGCAGTGTACGGCGTCCCTTGGTATGTATTCTGTTTATTGTAATCCTGTTTTGAGAGCTAGTGATTATTTTCTCTCCTACGGATTTGACGTCTCTTTTACCAAGGTTTCATGTTATTGTTATATGTGATTGTGTTTGATGTACAAATTAATCTGCTCTCACAAGGGGCATCAGAACTGACAGGCTAGCTAATAGTTTATTTCAACTGTTGACCCACCAGAATTTTGTATGAGATTTCTGTTTTGGACAGCAGAATTTAACCTGACTCATGGTTTTATCTTGTACAGCTGGTCCTAAAGACACGCCCATGGAATGGGTCTTGGAGAAAACTTACGATCCAAAAACTGGGATGGGAATGCCGAACCTATAGAAGCCCCATCCGTGCTAATACACCTCTCTTAGGAGCATGATGCTGAAATAACCGTGGCTTGTATAACATGTTTGATCTGGCAACCAGTGTGGCCCTACATCGATGCCTGACTGAAGAACTATGTTATATCATAAATCTTTTACCCTTACTTAAGTTTCAGCTGATGGTTGATTAACCAAAACTCGGTATATGTTCGTGTGCCCCTCTCACAAGTTTTAATGGAAAATGCCACAATGTTCAAGTACACATATCCGAATCACTTTTATTTTGATGACAGAAGCTAAAACTTATTCAGCTCATAACTCCAAAATTTTACATTGATTTTTAGGCATGGAATATGGATCCTGAGTTAACAGAGTTACAGAATGATGCATGTGAAAATGGAATCCAGGGGTTGTATAAAGCAGAAAATTGAACTGAGTTTGTTCAGGTTTGTGTTTGACTTTAACCAGGTGTAAAGTTGACTTGTCTGTATCAAACTTGTTATTGAACATATTGACTATTGCAGAAGAGGAGACAAGATGCAGGTAAAGAAGACAATCAACATGGACTAACTTTTTCCAGTTTTTACTTTTCAACAGTAAATAATCAACTCAGTTGCTGCAGGTCAGCTTGCAGCCAAGGATGAAATTTGAAGTTCAGCTTCAATACAAAGAATGGAATTTAATGGACTAAGATTTCATTTATCTGAACAAAGCCAGGCATTAATAAATCTGAGCCTGAACTTTGTAAGACACTGCCTTTCATCTTTAGTCTGTACACATCAAAAGACAAAAAAAAAAAGCTACTTAATTTCAGTTTTACAAGAATCCACTGAGTTTATATTTCTACGTCAGTATCCCGCTTTACGAATGGCTTAAAGAAATTCAGGAATGACTTAGTAGTAATCTTAATTCTTATCGGAGTAAGTCAGCTCCGTCCTGCAAAATAGAATGCGAACGATTAAGTCATGATAAAGAAAGAAAGAAATATTTGTTATCAAGCGAGTTATGCTTATGAATTTACCTGCGGTGGTTTTGCAGTCAGCACGTCGAGTTGGTTACAGGTTAAGTGTAAGAATGGAGTTAGTAGTCCTGGCTTGCTAGCCATTCAGGGCTGCGTGTAAGATGAAAATGACGTCGATAAGGTTACGGGATCAGACCTGGAGTTCAGAAAACAGAAGAGTGAGCATAAAGAATATGCACGACTAGTGAACAGCGAAGTAACCAGGTATACCTAAAAAAGCCAAGCCAAAGGTTATCGTAGCTCTCAGAAAAAACTAAGGTCAGTGTAACCATGTGAATATGGTAGCAGCTCCTCCACCTCAATCCTTGAACTGGAATAACTTTTTCTGAATCTGCTATTTATCAATTCAACTTCGGCCCAGAATAAGCTGTATACTGGTCTGTGGTCAGAAAATCGTGATTCTCCACGAACGTAAGATAACTGATGCAGGCCGTTTCCATGCCATAAAACCCGGTCACACCTTCAGAAACAATTTCGTTAAATGAGAAAAAGGAAAAAAATTTAAAGCCAGTAAATGTTTCTTTTGAGGGACGCGGAATAGCATAATTAAACAGTTAGCTTACCATGCAGGAGTGCGTCGTTTCTCCTTGGGGTGCATATTGCTCCCGGAATATCTGTCCGAATTAAACGAGTACTTGTAAGTTGGTGGAAAGTATATTCTGCCTTCGTTCCACCCCTTGAACACGCGGCCTCGTCGCTGCTCTATGCGAAGCTGCCACACGCAAACCATTGTGAGGTAACTAAGGATTTCATGAACATATTACGAATTTCCTGGTGCCTTAAGAAATGCCTACCTGATCATTTTCCAATAATGCCCTCCAGTTATGCATCTCAACGAGGGCCTTCGCAGACTGATAAGAGAGAGCTATACGATAATTCAAGTCCCCAAGTTGCAAAATGAGAACTCAAATGTTATCTAAGATTCAAGTTGCAAAATGAGACTTAATGATCAGACTTAAAACACTTAATGATCAGACTTAAAACAGATAATGGTCAGACTTAAAACAGATAATGATCAGACTTAAAAGACTTAATGATCAGACTTAAAAGACTTAATGATCAGACTTAAAATGGATAGTTATCAGACTTAAAAGACTTAATGATTAGACTTAAAAGACTTAATGATCAGACTTAATGATCAGACTAAAAAGACTTAATGATCAGACTAAAAATACTTAATGATCAGACTTAAAATACCTAATTATCAGACTTAAAAGACTTAATGATTATACTTAGTGATCAGACGTAAAAGAATTAACGATCCGACTTAAAAGACCTAATGATCAGACTTAAAAGACTAGGGATGCACAAAATTCACCCGGACTGGAAAACCGGACCGGAACCGATCGGATTTTACGGGTCGGTCCACGGTCCAGATTTTTGGAGAGTTACGGTTTCCGGTCGGTCCCGGTCTGGACCGGAATTTTTTATTTTCCTAATATTATTTCTATTTTCTATTTTCTAACCCTAAATTACGGTCGGTCCCGGTCCGGTCCGGGTTTCGGTCCAAGCTTTCACACAAATTCCGGTACCGGTCCAGTTCTCGGTCCATATATATCCGGTCCGGTCCACGGTCCAAGATTTTCAAAAATTCCGGTCCACCGGTCCAGACCGGACCGTAAATTTCGGTTCGGTCCGGTCCGGACCGGATGTGCATCCCTATAAAAGACTTCATGATCAAACTTAAACTTCGATCAGATTTAAAAGACTTAATGATCAGACTTAAAATAGATAATGTTCAGACTTAAAATAGATAATGATCAGACTTAAAAGACTTAATGATCATACTTAAAAGACTTAATGATCAGACTTAAAAGACTTAATGGTCAGACTTAAAATAGATAATGATCAGACTTAAAAGACTTAATGATCAGACTAAAAAGACTTAATGATCAGACCTAAAAGACTTAATGATCAGACTTAAAAATTGATAATGATCATACTTAAAATAGATAATGATCAGACTTAAAAGACTTAATGATCAGACTTAAAAGACTTCATGATCTGGCTTAAAAAGTCAATGATCAGAGTTAAAGAGACAATGATCAGACTTAAACAATTAATGATCAGACTTAAAGAGAGAATGATCAGACTTAATATTGAACTAGAAGACTACAAATTGCGAATGATCACACTTAAAGAGAGAATGATCAGACTTAATATTGGTAACTCAAAACTACAAATTGAGAATGACCAGACTTAAAGAGAGAATGATCAGGCTTAAAAATACGATAATGATCAGACTTAAAGAGAGAATGATCAGACTAAATATTGGTAACTAAAAGACTACAAATTGAGAATGATCATACTTAAAAATTGATGACTGAAGACTACAAATTGATAATGATCAGACTTAAAGAGAGAATGATCAGACTTAACATTGGTAACTAAAAGACTAAAAATTGAGAATGATCAGACTTAAAACAGCAATGATCAACTTAAAAACAGCAATGATCAGACTAAAAACAAGCAACGATCAGACTTAGAAATCAATTATCAGACTTAAAACTAAAGAAGAATAAAACACGAATTTGACCCTCTAGATGAAAGAATTCGCATTAAAAACGCCGAGCTCACGGCTAAGCGGTGAGTTTTGCTCAGAATGTCGTTTCCGCCCAAAAAACACTAGGTTTTCATAAAATTCTGACACAGACGCATAAACATCGAATTTTAGAATCGTATTGTAGCAAATTTTAAAATTTTATGCAAAATGATCAGACTTAAAAGACCTAATGATCAGACTTAAAAACGAACTGTAGCGAAAGTCGAATTTTACTATAGCGAATTTTAGGACGATTGTACCCCTCCTATCTTTTATGCATTTTAAAATAAGTCCGCGTGTGTTTTTTATTTACAAAAAAACCCCGAACGGGATGAATTCTGATTGGTCGATTTTTACACGTGTCAATTTTTTTATGGATTTGTAGTTTTTATTTATAATTTTGGTTTGTATTTGATCCAAACTCAAAATATAATATCATATATAAATTTTTTATTTTTATTTTGTGCGGGTCAAACTGATTCGATCCGATTGAACCACTAACTCGTTGACCCAATGACTTGACCAGTTCAATTCCCGGTTTTAATAACTAGAGTAAATATCAAACCGTAGTGAGCTGATGTTGGCATAAAATTATACAGCTCCACCTGGTCAAACGGTCACATGATCTTGGGATATCATGTGTAATTATCTATAGTCCAGGCTATTGCTTGTATTGTTTAGAAGTTAGAGGACTCATCCGTAAATATTTGTTTGTATTACAAAATACATTTTACTTAAACAACTAATTAAGTAAAAAACGGAATTTGATGTGTGTTACGGAGGCCAGAAAAATAGTGGGCTTGCGGCCCAAACTAGAATATACGGGAGGAGCTCATCATCATCATTCATCATCATCTCTGGTTATGAGTAGCAGGGGATGGCGGGGAGATGGAAAAACAAAGCTTTGCGACGGTGGGTGACCAGTTATGTTTTTTTTTTTGGAAAATGGCACCAATTCCATGGCGAAGGTTTCCTTCTTCTTCTTTTTTTTCTTTTTTAAACTGTATTAACCTTTCTTATAGGGCCTAAAAGATGATATAAAATTCGTTGATAAGTCATTCAGTTTAGTAAAATTTACCTTCACTAAGGATTCTCAGCACATATTTGGTGACATCTCTCTTGACAAGTTCTTTGTCTTTCTAATAGAAATGACTCGAGAAGCTATCAATCCTAGAGCTTTTTTCTCTTGATAATGAGGAATACAAAGAGAACTTACAACAACCTAGATGGAAAAGGTAAATTTGGACATCTCTCTAGCATTGTCCAATGTCAACCCTTGTGTAAAAAATATTTTGCTATTTTGCACGACATCCTTTATTAAGCTAATCATATCCACTACATTTTTTTTATATTGAATGTCCACTACATTTTAATGATATATTTTTGATTTCATTAATTGTTATTTTAATGCTTTCAGAACTTTTTATAATTAGTTAAAACTGGGATTGCATTTAATTGAAAGATTAGTATTGAATTAGATGATATAATGATAATAATAATGTAGAATATTATGAAAATAGACATTTTGGGCCCAGATACAATATTGCATCGAATGGGCTTTCTATAAAACCATAATCCCAACCTATTCTCACCATTGGTGAGTCACCAACAGCATCCCCTGGAAATCATCTCGACGCATCTTCTCCTTTGCTACACCGGCCGACGATTCAAAGCTCTACAGGTCTGATTATTTTTCCTTTGTAGCCTATTGTTGCCTCGTAAACGTAATTTGGTGGAATTGAAGGTGAATTTCATAACCTTGTTCCGGTTCCGTTAACTCATCACAAACCCTAAAAAATCTCCATCTCGAGTTCCCTTTGGTGTGTCTCTGCCTATCTCTTGTGCTAACGATAATTGTGCAGTTATGATTGTGCGTCGCCTGCTGGCTATTATCTGATTAATTGATAATCCTAAAAATACCATAGACCTGTATTTTGCATATAAGTGTTAGACTTTAGAGTTAAATACAGATTTCCCTTTGGTGTGCTAGACAATACAAGGGTTTAATCAACAATTACTTGGCAAAATGATAAAAATGGTCATTGAATTATCGCTTCCTCTTTGAACTAATCAAATTGATTCTTCACATTTTAAAATGGCAATTTGGTGGCTCGTATGAACTCGAATAAAACGGTATAAGAATTAAAGATACTAGGAGAAGTCCACTTGTGGGCTTACCGGGCTGCAGCCCGTTAGATTTGGCCTTTGTTTTATTTTTATAAATGAGTCGGTTCAAGACTTTAAGCAATCAAAAGCGAGCACTGGTGGCGGTGGTAGATGGAGATAAATTGAGCAGCGTGGCTGCGGATAACGCGTTATCGGACGACGTTACGAGATTTTCTAATTCTTCGAGCTCGGGCTGTCTCAACGGACGGCTAGTGTTTTCCAAGTTGCTTCAGATATCATGTATGGTTAATCAGATTATATAGATTCTGAATTGCGAAGGTTGAATTGCTGATTATAGGGTTGTACGTGTGGCTAGGCTTATTTTTCAATCCGTGGCTTGTTTGAAGAGTGTAGTTTGAGAGGGAATTAACATCAGATGGAACTACAAGGGCTTGGTTTATTGTTCATTTTATTGATATGTGTGAAATTCAGGATAGCCTAGTATTTGTTCTTGATGGATCTTAATGTGAAATGTGATTAAGCTGACAATGTTTGATTGAGATTTCTGTTGCCTGTTGGTTATTGTAAATTTTTTTAAGAAGAATTTGACATAGTAAAACTGGTTCGAAGAAATATGTGCTAGTTGAAGCATAGCAGTTCGAGCCTATGTTTTTGGCAGGTGACCTTGCTTTGCTATGCACATGATTAAAAATATTGAACAATGACGTTTAACTAAAGACGATTGTTTGGGTGTGAAATTTATGGGACAAAAATATTCTTAGTTAACTGGGTTCAGCTCTTCTGCTGTTGATTTATACCCATCATATGTGATCAGCATCTAAGTCTTAGAACTTTCTTTCTCTTTTTTTTTCATCAGTCATAACAACATTTAAAATGATTCATAGCAGCTTTCAAACACATTTCTTACCTTGTTAATAGTACAATGGATCACATTCTATCAAAGCTGTATGGATCTTCTTTTGTATTTCAGTGATCATGTAAAGTAGGAGATTTTCACATTTAGACCAATCCATATTTTTTGTGCACAAGAATAGGAAATACATCAGGAATGCATCATTGAGTGATTTCTTTTATGCTACCAGTTCGTAATTTTAAGGATCTATATACAGGTTCAAGAAATATCACACTCGTTAAAATTTCTTCTCTTGTAATGTACTTTGATTTTTCTATGATGATGGAAAAGGCGCAAGGATTAGCATTTAGTTGGGTTTCAACTTCAAAAAACGTTTTATTGTATTTCAGCTCTACCAAATTTTTTTATTGATAGCTTGTTTGGTTACAGGTGTTACTTTGAATTATTTACATGACTGAGTTTACACCTAGTTGATAAAGTTTACCTTCCTATTGAATTATCCCCCCGAGTCCTTGTGAACTTTGATTGCTACTTTTTACTCGGTGTTTATTGAGAAGCACAACTCGTCAAACTTCAGGTGGTTGCTAAGGTGATCAGTAATGTCTATATTAACAGCAAATGCTATCTGCAGTGGCATCTCAGGCCAACTACCAGTAGGTACTCTTTTCACATAAATTTTTGTGGTGCTGACACCACGATGATATTTAAAGGCATCATACTGGTCCAATTGCATTGTTCTGCCTCAAAAATTATCATGTGCATCATTTTTTGTTTAATTAACTAACCCTATCAGTGGACTATATCGAGTGAAAACTATAATGTTCATCAAATCACCAACATGTCATTTGATTATAATCAGCATTGTTCTGCTTGTTAAATAACTTGTACACGCTCATAAAATGTAACCATTTCATTTTTGAAGCAAAAGAATTTTTACATGAGTAAGATATGACATGTTATGTATCTTTATAAATAACATGTCATATTGGTTTTGTGCTTCAGTAACTGATAACTGATAACTTTATTTTTATTTCACATGTTATGTGCTTCAGTAACTGATAACTTTAATGAATAACCAATATGAGTACTCATGTTTGATAGAGTGCATAACAAATAACAAATGTAACTTATTGGTTATTATTTGCCTAACTGAGAAGTAACCAATATATTAACTTTTTATGTTCTTTGAACGTAGTGAAACACGTCTGATTTAGCTATACGTATGGGAATAATGAAGTTTAGTTGACCGGATTGAGATATGAACTTATATCTCTGTATATAAGTGTACTTCATTCCTTGATGATGAAATTTCATTCCTGGACTGTATATTATCTATTTAAATTTAATTGGTTCTTCCTTATTGAAGGAAACTACTATACAATCACATTTTTGTTTCTTGCTGCACAGTGCGACGCTGGAATCAGAGTGATGGATCCTTTATGTGTGGATCTCAGCCAGCAGGGCTTTGTTCTAAATCTCTGCCTTATGGTGGCAGAAGGACGGTTATTCTAAATATCAGAACAATGGATCCTGCTTTGAAATGCTCCCTCTCAATTTCACAATCAATGGGAACGAATTTTGAAGCTATACCCTTCGGAGGCAAGAGGCAGGGAACTATGAGCACCAGATCAGAAAGTATTTTGATTTGCCTCAGTGCATTGGTAAGTCACAACTTCATTTTCTGTACTTTCTAAGTAATGCGGCGATTAGAAACCCTTAAATAGATTTGTATACTGAGGGCCTGTTTATTTGAAGTTTCATATATCTTCCACTCAAAATGTTTAATGTTTTTTTTTTTGAATCAATAATAGCCTTTTCATCTCTGAGTTTACTGCTGAAATGGTTACAAATATTAATGACATAACAACCTCGACCACAGTAAGTAATTATCAAGTTATTGCAAGAATTATTTCAATTTTCATCAGTATTTTGAAGAATATTGGAACTCGTGTTTTTTCCTGAACAAAATGCTGGACCTTCAAGTTTATGTCATTTAATTTTTTCGAAGTTTTTTATGGCTTTTTTAATCAAAATTCTTCTATCTCTGAGGTTATTATTGAGTACTTCACTAGCGTTTTTAAATAGCTAACCTCACGCCTTCATATTTCATCAAACATATTGAAAGAATACTGAAAAATACTTGTGTAACTGCCTGAAGTATTTTTTTTTTGGTTTAATATTATTTTACCATTTGGTTGTACCAAGTTCATTTCACAAGTTCAAAAATTCTCACACTATGAAAACTATTATATTTTATTCAACATGGCTGTTCTGGAATGCCACTTTCGTCAATACTAACATAGTTGGTGTATGAAAAATAATAATGATAAACATGAAAGACAGTATGACACAAACGTTGATGTGTCTAGAGAATGCTGTATTGATATACTGTATTTGATCATCTTATCTTTCTTTGTGGTTTTCAGAATGCACGATGTGGTGCAGAACAAACCCAAACGATCACACGCGAATCATCAACAATTACTGTAGCTCCTGTTGATGGTAATTCTCTTATCCTAGATTTGGTTCCTATTTAGAAAATGTGTCACTGTGACCAGTAGTGGTTGTGTGGTTGCTAGTCGCAACTGCCAAATGTGTTTACTATGTAGTCTTATTTAAGAATTTAAAGGAACCAGCAACTTAGAACTTAACTTTGTCTGGACTCTGGAGCCACCGAGCCACTGTATTAGAGTGCATCATCAAGTGACCAAACACCACATTTCTAGTTTGTTTTGGTGCAATCATACATCTTTCAATAGCTGTTTAATCTGAGTTCACAAATGCCAATAGGTTTTGTTTTATGAATCCAGGAAAGGCAGATCTATCTCCAAAGATTGACGATGGTGGCTCGGGCTTTCCGCCCGGCGATGATGATGATGGTGGGGGTGGCGGGGGCGGTGGAGGAGGAAACTGGTCTGGTGGGTTTTTCTTTTTCGGCTTTCTTGCCTTCTTAGGGTTATTAAAGGATAAGGAAAATGAAGGGCCTTATGATGATTAGTAAAAGAGGGAGAGTACATATGGAGATGCCTAAACTGTTGACATGGAGTCAGATATTTGAAATACTGAATTCTATATAGTGCCATTTTTCAGTCTTTTATCCTAATCCCTCCTGTTAGTGGATACATATTGTACTGCAATCTTTATTGAGTAGTAAATGTAATCGATTTGTGAGAATTGAGTTTTTACATTAATGATATGAGAAGGTTAACCGAATTGAGAGAAGATCGATGTTGCTCAAGTAACAGCGTAATGCATGTTTTGGGCCAGTCTTATTACCGGTGGACTCGTTGCCGAAGTGGCCCGCTGAAGTCAAAATTGGGCTTCATCGAATGGGCCAGACCAATTTTCGGGACAGCAAACTCTTAGAATTCATCATCATCTCCTTTATTGAGTTCATTCGCTGCGATCTTCTCCATCATCGGTCAACGATGTCGTCAACGACGAACGCAAGTCAACAATCGAAGCCGCTCGAAATCGAACTAACCCATCCTCTCCGCCAAGCATCTCCACAACGTCAACTGGCGCAACGGCGACATCAAACCCTACGTCGTCTTCTGGCTGGACTCCGATCGCCGCCTCTCCACCAAACCCGACAAATCCGGATCCACCAAGCTCGTCTGGAACGAGACCTTCACTCTCCCCTGCCGTCCTCTCGCTGGAAATCCTCCACTCCAAATCCTCTGAAACCCCCAATCCCTTAATCGGCTCTGTCCGGATTGATCTCAGGGACCTCAAGGACCCCGCAGACGGAACCCTAGTTAGAAAATTCGAGCTCCGACGTCCCTCAGGCCGGCCTCAAGGTAAGATCTCTGTTAAATTAGCCATATCTGAGCGTGTTATTCCCGACTTCGCTCCTTCCAATACCAATCCTATTCCGTACTACTACTCCCCGGCTCCGCCGTCTCCGGCACCAACTCCTTACTACGGAAGCTATCCCGAGTCTTATCCGGGATACTTTTTTGGCTACTATCAGCAACCTTCGCTGCCACCTCCTCCAGCGAGGCCCTACTTTGATCGTCCGTCGAGTTACGGAGGGCCATCTGCGCCGGTGGATTATGCTGTGTATGATCAAAAGCAAAGGAGTAGCGGTGAGCTGGGGGTCGGAGCAGTTGCTGGTGCTATGGGTGGACTGACATTGGATGTGTGTGTGTGTGTGATGATTAATGTCTAGGATTTTGTGTGTTAAATTTACATACTTTCCGCTATTCTGTTTGATGAAATTATGCCTATGTTTTATTTGATTGGGTTGAGGTTGGAGTCGTTTCTAGAGCCGTAGTTTGCTTACAGATTTAGATGTTTTTTTGAACTTTTTTAGTGATCAGAGATGGGTTTTAATTGAGAAAACTTCCGTTATTCTCGTAGCTTAGTACGAAAGAGTTGTCATAAGGTGACTGCAGCAGCTGTGACCCTGCCTTTATGGGCGTAAGTGCTGCAACAAATTGAGTGACGTACAAGTTGCTGTGTACTGCAGGTGAAGAAGCATATTAAACAAGGACAAGGTCATGAAGGAGGCATTTTTTCAGTTGAAGCTCCACTTCATGCGTCAAATGTCCAAGTTATTGATCCTGTTATTGGGTATGTTAGATAGTAGATACTTAGATTTTGCTGTCTCATATCATGTCTGGATTTGTTGGGGTGTTAATACTTAAGAATTGTTGTTGTTCCAGGAAGCCTTGTAAGGTGGGAACAAGATACACCGAAGATGGTGCCAAGGTACGAATTGCACGAGGCATGGGAAAATCAGGTGCAATCATTCCTCGTCCTGAAATATTGAAGGAAAGGAGCACACCACGGCCTCTAGCAGGTAATATGCTTAATACTGATTATCAGATTATGTCGAAATGTTCCATATCCAGTAAGCCTTTCATCGTGAGATTTTAGTGCCTGAATTTGGTTCCTTTATCCTTGATGATTCGGGGAACTTATTAAATTGTAGTTTTTTTCTGCTTTGGATCGATTCAATATGATCCCAATTCGAACTTGTTGCAATGTTTGACTTTGAGGTACAAGTTTGTCTTCTAAAACATTATTGTTAGCAGTGTACGTCGTCCCTTGGTATGTATTCTGTTTATTGTAATCCTGTTTTGAGAGCTAGTGATTATTTTCTCTCCTACGGATTTGACGTCTCTTTTACCAAGGTTTCATGTTATTGTTATATGTGATTGTGTTTGATGTACAAATTAATCTGCTCTCACAAGGGGCATCAGAACTGACAGGGTAGCTAATAGTTAATTTCAACTGTTGACCCACCAGAATTTTGTATGAGAATTCTGTTTTGGACAGCAGAATTTAACCTGACCCATGGTTTTATCTTGTACAGCTGGTCCTAAAGACACGCCCATGGAAATGGGTCTTGGAGAAAACTTACGATCCAAAAACTGGGATGGCAATGCCGAACCTATAGAAGCCCATCCGTGCTAATACACCTCTCTTAGGAGCATGATGCTGAAATAACTGTGGCTTGTATAACATGTTTGATCTGGCAACCAGTGTGGCCCTACATCGATGCTTGACTGAAGAACTATGTTATATCATAAATCTTTTACCCTTACTTAAGTTTCAGCTGAGGTTGATTAACCAAAACTCGGTGTATGTTCATGTGCCCCTCTCACAAGTTTTAATGGAAAATGCCACGATGTTCAAGTACACATAATCCGAATCACTTTTATTTTGATGACAGAAGCTAAAACTTATTCAGATTCAGCTCATAACTCCCAAATTTTACATTGATTTTTAGGCATGGAATATGGATCCTGAGTCAACAGAATGATGCATGTGAAAATGGAATCCAGGGGTTGTATAAAGCAGAAAAGTGAACTGAGTTTGTTCAGGTTTGTGTTTGACTTTAACCAGGTGTAAAGTTGACTTGTCTGTATCAAACTTGTTATTGAACATATTGACTATTGCAGAAGAGGAGACAAGATGCAGGTAAAGAAGACAATCAACATGGACTAACTTTTTCCAGTTTTTACTTTTCAACAGTAAATAATCAACTCAGTTGCTGCAGGTCAGCTTGCAGCCAAGGATGAAATTTGAAGTTCAGCTTCAATACAAAGAATGGAATTTAATGGACTAAGATTTCATTTATCTGAACAAAGCCAGGCATTAATAAATCTGAGCCTGAACTTTGTAAGACACTGCCTTTCATCTTTAGTCTGTACACATCAAAAGACAAAAAAAAAAGCTACTTAATTTCAGTTTTACAAGAATCCACTGAGTTTATATTTCTACGTCAGTATCCCGCTTTACGAATGGCTTAAGGAAATTCAGGAATCAGTTATGACTTAGTAGTAATCTTAATTCTTATCGGAGTAAGTCAGCTCCGTCCTGCAAAATAGAATGCGAACGATTAAGTCATGATAAAGAAAGAAAGAAATATTTGTTATCAAGCGAGTTATGCTTATGAATTTACCTGCGGTGGTTTTGCAGTCAGCACGTCGAGTTGGTTACAGGTTAAGTGTAAGAATGGAGTTAGTAGTCCTGGCTTGCTAGTCATTCAGGGCTGCGTGTAAGATGAAAATGACGTCGATAAGGTTATGGGATCAGACCTGGAGTTCAGAAAACAGAAGAGTGAGCATAAAGAATATGCACGACTAGTGAACAGCAGAGTAACGAGGTATACCTAAAAAAGCCAAAGGTTATCGTAGCTCTCAGAAAAAACTAAGGTCAGTGTAACCGTGTGAATATGGTAGCAGCTCCTCCACCTCAATCCTTGAACTGGAATAACTTTTTCTGAATCTGCTATTTATCAATTCAACTTCGGCCCAGAATAAGCTGTATACTGGTCTGTGGTCAGAAAATCGTGATTCTCCACGAACGTAAGATAACTGATGCAGGCCGTTTCCATGCCATAAAACCCGGTCACACCTTCAGAAACAATTTCGTTAAATGAGAAAAAGGAAAAAAAAATTAAAGCCAGTAAATGTTTCTTTTGAGGGACGCGGAATAGCATAATGAAACAGTTAGCTTACCATGCAGGAGTGCGTCGTTTCTCCTTGGGGTGCATATTGCTCCCGGAATATCTGTCCGAATTAAACGAGTACTTGTAAGTTGGTGGAAAGTATATTCTGCCTTCGTTCCACCCCTTGAACACGCGGCCTCGTCGCTGCTCTATGCGAAGCTGCCACACGCAAACCATTGTGAGGTAACTAAGGATTTCATGAAATAACAACATACTACGAATTTGCTGGTGCCTTAAGAAATGCCTACCTGATCATTTTCCAATAACGCCCTCCAGTTATGCATCTCAACGAGGGCCTTCGCAGATTGGTAAGAGAGAGCTATACGATAATTCAAGTCCCCAAGCCAAAGAACTCGACTGGAGAAACAAATTGCAAAATGAGAACTCAAATATTATCTAAGATTCAAGTTGCAAAATGAGAGCTACAATTTTATGTACTCGGAAATGAGAACTATATCAATTCCTCGAAAAGTCCAAAGCAACAAAAGCAGCTGAATTAGGACATGCAAACATTTTCAAGGTTATAATTTCTTACTCATGCTCAAGTATTGTTTCTGGCGACTTTATATCGACATCACCATTAACTCGTGGAAACCTGGTTTTCTTCAGGATCTCCATGACATCAGCATTTCTTCGTAACTCATCCCCTTCCTTCTGCCCAGAGGTTAGATGGGTACAGACAAAGCAAAAGCTTGTCCGATGCAAAGACATGCTGACGGAAATTGATCCCTGAAATAAATGATGCTTCAAAATTATGAAGGGCCGTCGTTGAAATGGGTCAAAACTCAAGTGATATGTTTTTTGTAATATCATACCTTGTTCCCTAGGTAACCCATGAGGCCTCTGCCAACGCATGATACTTTCATATTTCGAACATGATCCCTCAAATCGCTACGCACCCAAATGGTGAGAAATATACCAACCATTTGCTTACTTGCAACTAAACAGTACCTTGAAGACCCCGAACCTTCATTGTTAGAAGATCCTGCATATGACATCGGAGAAAAAAGGACGGTACTTGGTGAGTCCCACGGCCCATTATCATCATCTGAAGAACCCCGTCTAGAATAGTCACTGGGTCGATGGCTCCATTTGTAGTTCGAGTCAAAGTCACTTGGCCTATAACCTGATCTGTAACTCGCGTCAAAATCACTTGGCCTGTGACCTGATCTACGGCCAGATTCAAAGTCACTAGGCCTGTGACCCGATCTATAACTCGAGTCACAATCACTTGGCATGTTAGCCGATCTAAAAGTGGAATCATAGTCACTAGCCCCATGTCCGGAAATATACCGATCGCAAACACTAAATCTCCTATCATGAGTGGGCTGAAAAGGTGAGGGCTCATTCTCCATCCTCCAGCTACGGGTAGCCTGGAATGAGTGTCGAGGGAAGAATGATGAGGCATTTTGTCTAGCCGACTCTTCAAAATCTGCGTCTATTTCCACAACAGGCTCGGGAACTGGAGAGGGCGTGTAGCATCCATTACCCCCACTAGCTCCTGGAAGATTGTTCAAGGTCTTTCGAATAAGTGCCAGCCACTTTTTTGCTGGGCCATTGTCTTCCGCTCCAAGAACATTCCCTGCGTTCAAAGGAACTATCTCCTGGAATCTGAAAAGCATAACTCCTCACGTTATTCTTATCCAAATTCCAAAGAAGAATCATTATACATGTCAATTTCAAACTGTTCAGATTTTTACCCAAGAACATAAATGTCCGCTGGAGGGGACACGTGAAGCCAATCATCCAAGTTCAAATTACTATGAGGTGATTTCCCACCTACATTCCAGGTTGCGGCAAAAATGCTGACAAGCACGAATGGACATATGAACAAAAGAGTTTCAAAGCAGCAAGCGCACATCTGAATTCACAGAACATGATGAATCATCATATAAAAAAGGTACCTAAAATTCTGCACATTAACGATTCTCGGATTGTTTAAATCATTTCTACTTCTCCGGGCTCGCTCTTGTTTTCTGCCAATTTTGTCTTGAAAAAAAAAAGATGATTGTAAAATCAGTATCAATAATACCATCACTTGCCACTAATTTAAATTAACATAATATAAATACTCACCAGTTTTGCTTCTCTTCACAGGACACGGCTCCCTCTCCGAGCAGCTCCTTCTCCATTCTACTTCACTTCCTAAAAATCAAATAAATCCTCAGGCTTCAGTTTATTAAACAGAAAGACCAAAAGTAAAGATTTCATCTTGATGTGGAAAAATAAGATATTTTCAGGTTTGTTATCTAAATCTGAAAACAAGGGAATAACCAACCTCCATTGACAACCTCATCAGCCTGAAAATCCTCATTCTTGCTTCTGATATTGAACCACTTCCTCACCAATTTCTTGGACCAGGAGAGCTGCACAGGCCACAAGATCATCACTCATAAACAACATGCCCAAGACCATATCTTTAAAACACATCTGCAGAAGTAAAAAAGCAAGCCATGAAATTGGACCAACCTTGCTTTTTTTGGAGTTTTCATCTCTCATCGTTCCACTACTATTTCTTCATACAGTCCTAAACTTGTCTTTAACCCAAGTCTAACCAGATTTCTGGGTGGACCAAGATCAACAAAAATTCACAAATTGGAGCCTCAAATCCAGAAACCAACCCCTATCTCAAGGAATGACTGAAAAGTGAAATGGGTATTCCTCAAAGTCTGCAAAGCTCACTCCTTTATCATCATCACCAACTCTTGTGCCATGAATATGTATATACGCACTCGGAAATGGAGACAATGGGGATGAGATTGTGGAAGGTCGAACAAGACAAGGAGGCCAACAGACAGACAGGACAAAGTAGGAGAGGAGCAGATCACACAGTTCACAGCCTCGTTCTCAGCAACTAACAAACAGCAAAGTATCAAACTTGTACAGCAACAAAAACAAAATAAAGCACAGCAGATGGAGAGAGGGCTTATTTGTGGCTTTTGCTTTGGCCCTCAAAATCTGAAGGACTTGAGCTGACCGAACCGAACCCTCCTAAAATTGGGGCAGGTTGTTTTGAGTTTTGACCAGGCTTCAAAAATACAAAAAAAACGGTTTTATTGTTTAATCCGGACGGGCAGCTGCCCGGATATTGGGACTGGGGTTTGTTTGTGCCCTTCTTCCCATTTGGTCTACCGTCAAAGCAAAACAAGAAAAAGCAAATTAAAGGGTACCCCAAAGTTTGCAAAAGAGGATGTAGCTTGCAGTGGGTTTAGTGATTTTTGGGATCCAATTTTTCATTTCTTTGGCACAATTTTGTTAGGGGTGCATTTGAGTACTTGAAACTCATTTTAGAGGTTGTTTACTTTTGGCTCAAAGGCTAAGAGAGTGACCTTGGGTTTTAGGGTAATTCATGGTCTATGGAAGGTGGGGTTTCTTTTATCTTTTTTGAAACTTGGGAATATGTTGTTAAGGAATGTGGGTTAGGAGGATTGCATTATTGCTAATCATGTAAAGTTGTGACCTTTAGTTTTTGTGTGGATCATTCTTTGGCTGCCCCGGCCGCATTGACCCTAGAAGGCTGGCACGCCTAATACAAGTTATTGCATCCGCCTCTCTTAATTTATTATTTAGGGATATTTTTTTTTATTGTACCATAATCTCTCATTAAAGTTACAACTATGATTCTATCAGAATTTGAATTCAGAATCTCAAGAGATGTTGATTTTTTATGACGGTTCTTTCTTAATATGGTATGTATAAAGTAGGTACTATTATATACTCAGAACATGATACAAGACAAGATGAGATGGAAATGTGCATTTGTGACTGCTGTTATGAAAAATTTGGTGCATTCTTTAATGACCATAACAGTCGCATGATCTACCAAACAAACTACTCAAATCCAGAAAAGCCACTTCAATGTCCTTTCTGAATGTTTACTGTATAAGTTTTGTATGATATATAGTGATTGGTGGATTGGCATTATGTTATGTACCAAATGATGAACTTTAATCAATGATTCATATTCCTATTGTTAGTGTTAACTGTTAATAAATTCAGATTTGGGTCACTTGACAGCTCCACCATTGATATTACTTTTTCTGACTGTTATTAGAATATCTCATCATAATCTTTTTGATCATGAAAAAGAGTCATGGAAGGTGATTGAAAAAAGCATGCACTTCCACCATGATTTTTCTAATCGTAAAAAATGGCATCCCATGACCAAATCAAAATTTAGTCAATCTCGTGATCTTTTTTTAATTTTGCTCATGAGAGTTGAATCAATCCTAATGGGACACGCGTCAGAACTCTATCAGTTTAAATCCAGATTTTGTAACGAATATATCTTGAAAATTACAAAGTATTAAAAAATAAAATAATCACCAATATTCATAATTTTTGAAGACCTATAAATAGAGATACTTTTGGATATATTTTGATATTTATATGCTTGTGTTTATATAGAAATATGAGAGAAATGAATAATGAACTTTATGTTTGATCATGAGTGGGATGTCCATGATCAAATAAATCATGAGTCATGACTAAATGAGAGATAAGTGGATGACATGTTTTTTAAGTCACGGTGTAAGTCATGGTGAAGATGCTCTTAAGCCCTTGGCTAAAACTCAAGTGAGTCAGTCAGTCAGTCAACAAGGACAAGCATTACTTGATCTGGCTCTGGCTTATCCTCACTTTAGCTGTTCCTGGATTCACTTGTAACTTGTTGGTTTCCTCATCTCCTGACTTTCATCTTTAAACAAAGATATTGAAAATTGATATTCGCTCACTTCTCACAGTTGGGAAAATATTAATGCTTCTGCTGACATAAATACATCCCATCAAGGTCTTAAAGGCTTAAAGATTGCATCAAAATCTAGCTCATTCAAGTCCATCTCTTGATTTGAATTCCAAAATGTATGCACCTAAATGGCTGAAAAACGTTCTAATTATTTGAATTATGAATTCAAATCTCAATTCAGTTGATATCTTGTTGAGTGGTGGCAAGAAGGCAAGAGAGTCTCTTTAACATGGTTTTCAGCTTTTGAGAGGCATCAAGTCATGTGGGATTCATGTTTTTCATGGATGAGATGGTTCTCAGAATCTTGTCCCATAAACTTATCTCCATGGCACTTTGTGTTTTTCTGAATCCTTTGATCAGGCATCTCCCTGTCTGGTCCTCCTGCTCTTTGACAATCTCATGCTCCAAAGTCCAATCTTCATGAATGAGATTAGATTGTCCTTCTCATCCAATGTCCCTAGCTGAACAAATCATGTTCAGATTAGGCTTCATAGATTGATAATATACATTGAAATACGAGTAGGCATTTGGCCATAGGGTCAAAATGTTCATAGGGTCACTCTTATCCTGCTCGATCTGCACCATGTAATGCCCCATCTTCGTACCCTAACGTATCATGTCCATAAAACTTAAGGCAGGGTAAGGATCACGAAAAAATAGACCCTACTCTACCATGTCCTACTACCCTAACATCATACTAATACCCTGTCCTTCTATCCTATCATATCCTGTCTTACTCTACTATTTTCATTTATATTATAAGTTTATCCTCCTTCCTCTCGGTGCCACTACCAAAACTTGAATAAAGCCAACAAGTCCATATGCAGAGAGAGTACAGCATTTGAGACTTTTTAGGCTCTTTGGGACTTCCCCAATTATCTAGGCTATGTTACATTATTGTCTGTCAGATAACCAATCCTTGTACCTTGTGTGTAACTGAACCAGTATTTAGGTGAACACACTGTTCAATCTGCACAGTGAATGTCAATAATGCTCAAGCTCAACTGAGTAGCAATGTAGCATACCACCTGTTGTATGGATTGAAATTGAAGGTGGGGTTCAGCCTACAAGGGACCATCTTCCTCTAATTGTAGGAGACATCTTAGGCATGGTATGGTCCTGGTCCAGGTCCAGGGATTCACGCTCTCTAACTGCATTTATGCATGTCCCTTTTAACTTGAACCAGCTCCTACTTGCCTCTCAAGTGTAGCACAACACTCTTACAAAACTCCCGGTGACTGTTCCCTAGTTTTATTGTTTCAATGACATGTTAAGATTCACCACTCCTTATCAAACCAATTAAATGAGGCTTAATGTCTCATTATGGTTCAAAGATGACAAAATGCAACACCATTTATAGCACAAAGGATAAGGAAGCATTTTGCAACACACTACAAGGAAGCATTTACTAGTCTTAGCTGAGCAGTTATTGAAGCTTATGTTTATTGCAACTGAGGAACCTTCACATTGATAGATTTATTGTAAAGAGCCGTTGAGATGGCTCTGATGGTGTTCGGGGTGGTCCTGCAGCATCCTCCGATGAGAATGGCCCCAGCCTCATGCCACTCACCAACATGAGTAACAAAGTCTGCTTCATTTCTCGCATCACTTGATTTCTGTAATGAATAATTCAATCTAAATGTTCGAAAATGTTTACCAAATTTAAGACTACCATTTTGTGATAAAAAAAAAGTCCATTCTTGTAAGTATACGTATAAAAATGTAAAGCTTAAGTTGAACTCACCTCCCATCTCTTTAGCTCGGCGTTGTATGTCTCTCCGCTGTTAGGATACACCAGTATAGGTTTATCCGTAACCTGCAAATATTTTGGACACGAAAGCTAAATAGCGAAATGCAAGAGATGCAGCAGAGAGCAATAAGCAGCATCTGATCAATGTATTTTTATCATTTGATTTTAAGTTAATGCCGTAAAGGGGTTACCTTTTTAATGGAAGAAATCAGTCCATGTATAAATCTAGGAGGGGTGCAGTTGATTCCAACAGCGACGACATGTCTGCTAGACTCCGCTGCAGCTGCGCATGATTGTATAGAATCACCACTGGCCACATTGACCCCGTCCAATGAACTGAATGAAAACCATGCAGGGATTTGTATGTTTTCTTCTTCAAGCAGCTCTGCATATGCCTAAAAAATTATCCGACTCGTCAAATCGAAGAGCTAAAATCGTGACAAATGGCTATCCATGCTATTGTTAAAAATTCAGAATAAAACAAAGAGGTTATGTTGCACCTCTGCTTCCAACTTATTCGGGATAGTTTCGAAAGCAATGAGGTCTGCACCAGCTTTGGCCAAAACCTGAACTCTTCTCCTGTGGAAATCTTTTAAAATTTCCTTGGAAATTTTAGGACCGTATTTTCCGCTGTTCAAAAATGGAACACAACGTCATATGACTAGCCTACTAACATACCTCAATATGGAAAATTTACGAGATTATTCGTAGGTTTGACATTAAGTGGCATAAGTCTGGTAACCTAACAGAATCGTTGATACTGCTAGTTTATATTTCATCAAGAACAAAATATGATGACTCGTTCAGTAGTAAAAACTAAAACATCTCTCACAAAGTTCAGTAATCCAAAAAAGAGCAACGAACTTCATAAGTAAATTATTCAGATTATGACTGACCTGTACTCAGAGCCATCAGCCAGATAAGCACCGAAGCTGCCTACGGAAGCTGCAACTAAGACAGGTCGCGCTGAGTTTCCCCCAACATCCGAGGTGCTTTTAGCACATCTTTCATTATAGATGTCCCTAGCTTCTAGAGCAATTTCAACACTTCTCCCAAGTAAAGTTTCACTTTCTTGTTTCGATAAACCTTTCGCTTCGAACCCTTGGATGGTTGCCTGGGAATTTTTTTTTTGAAGGAACACACAGTTCAGTTAAATACATTCGATGTAAAAAAAGGTAAAGGAAGGAAAAGACACATACCTGATATGATGCACTTATGATTATATTTGCCCCGGCATTAAGGTAGTCCAAATGTACCTGTTTTTCAATTGGTACTAGTTACTGACTAGAGTTACAAGTTCTAAGTTCAATTCTTATATAGGAGCCTGAACGAAGTAATCAGAACCACATTTATCACAATTTCAACATTCTGCACAATGATTTTTCTTCAATTTCAGTCAGCTGGGCCATTTTTGCTGTTAAGATTTTCATTTTAACAAATAAGGAAATGGTAACCAGCATCCAATTCTTGTATGGTATTTGTCAAGCAACATCTTCCACAAATGTGCATTGTATTATAACACATCACCAACCTCGAAAGAAATAAAGAAGAAAAAAACAGTAAGAATTCAAAATCAGTTAATTGCATAATCCAGAAACAGAAACAACTACAAGGATTACATAAAGATCGAAACTTTTACAAATATACCAAAATCCATAAAGATCAAAACTTAAATCACAACCCTCCATTCCTAAATACATAAAGATCAAAACTTTAAATGCAGTGAAAAGAGATAAAATGTAATAAGAATGATAAGAAGTAGTTACTCTGCGGATGAGATGCGGAGAACTGAGTAAGCATTTGGCGCTCCAAAGAGGGTCGTTCAGATTGGCACCATGGCGTTCCAACTCAGTCGCGAGGCCACCGTCCAGGACGGCGTAGCCACCGCATCGTCGGAGAAAATCAGAGAAATAACCCGACGGTTCGAATCCTCCAGAATCCATTTCGACCTAGGAACAGAGTGAAAGCAAACGTACGTACAAGGATTGATTCAAACAAAGCCTACATACTACGATTCTCTATATCATGGATATATATATATATATATCAAGGGGGCGTTCAATTGAGGACATGTCTTATGGTGAGGGTGTAGGGACTAATTTTGGCCATTGGATGAGGTTCATCCAATGATCCACAAGCTGCCACGTGTCACATGTGGTAGTGGGTTTTACTGTTTGCTTTTTGGTAGTGGGTTTTACTATTTACTTTATTGGATTTTGGGAACTTGGACACGTGGCGCACCCACAAAGCACGGAGATTAGATGGATGATGATCTAATGGATGAGATTTGTCCCTACGCCCTTACCAAATTTGGATGTCCTCATTTGAACACTCCTCTATATATCAAAGCTTCATCTCACGCTTTATATAATTACCTACGACGTGGTATATTCAGCAAGGAAATAGACAGCTGTTGGCGACGAAATTGCTTTTTCACGATTACGTGTTTAGTTATTTAGTGGGAGGTGGGGTTAATGCGCATGACTCGATTTCACGTCCCGGTTCATAAATCGCTCAGTGCGGTTAAATATAATTGAGGATTGAATGTACGTAGCCGGGTTTTTAGTCCAGATGATTGATTGACTTGACGTTGTCCTTATCCAATCGGGGGAAGAAGATGAAGTGACGTCTAATACATCATTTGATCCTCGTATGGATATGTATTAGAGATAAGTTTAAGAGATAATCCAAGCAATTAATATAGAGATCATAAAATAATCAAAATATGAAATGTTTGCAATTTCCTCTCGTTGAACATGATTTATAATAATATTTATGTTTCAATGATTCATATCGAACGCAATAAAGTCAAATAATTTTATTTGAGGATGCAATCTCTGGTGTAGAGTTATGTGAGATCCATTTACTGCTTGCTTGTGATGGTGTACAGAGATGTTATGGAGTTGGAACAATCTTTAATTTGGCTCGACCGAACTAATCAAGTTGATGCTCTTTATGATTGTTTTTCAGTTTTGGTTAATATGTGTGTTCTGATTGTCCAAGACTGGTTGTTCATAACACTCTGCCAAACCCTTAACAGATTATAGATCGAATCAGGGACGGAACTACAAGGGGATGGGGGGACACTTGTCACCCCCAGGATTTTCTATTTTTTTTTCTTATAATATAATATAAATATATAATATATAATAAAATATAATTCGCAAGTTTCCTTATCAGTATCAATATGACAATATCACACACGGTTGTTATCAGTATCAGGATGAAAGGACATCGTTGCGCATGGAACTTCAACATTTTGAGCTAGTTCGACAACTTCCTGAGTTTAACACTTTGAACGAAATTTCTGAACTATGTCGATGGTTGACGAGAACAAGAAAATCAAACATGTTTCCGTTGCTATACAAGGTGATAACTCTTATTCTGACTCTTCCAGTTTCCACTGCTACTGCCGAACGATCTTTTTCAAGGATGAATATAGTGAAAAACGCACTTCGCAACAAGATGGAGGATGATTTCTTATCGGATTGCTTGGTTGTAAACATTGAAAAAGAAATAGCAAAAATGTTGCACGGATTCAATAATAGATGATTTTCGTGATTTGGAAACAAGACGCTCTATATTTTAATGTAGTAATTCTTTTTAAACAATGATATTTTTTTCTCATATTACAAAATATTTTTTGTCGTCACCCCCTACCCAAATTCCTGGGTCCGTCCCTGGATCGAATGATGGACAAGTTCCTAATGTCGGGTGCCCAGTGTTTTGGTCGAGCTGCGTGTTCATGTGATTCTTTTTTTGTTTTGGATCATGTCGTAAAGCCCGATAACAAAAACTCAATTGTCTCACTATCTCAATTAGTAATGTTTATCATATTCATTCCGTAAATTGGCCTCAAATAATTAATTCACGTCAACAAGACGGGTCCAGCAAAGAAAGCCCATTTCATTATCAAAAACAAAAAGAGAGCAAAGAAAGCCCATTGGGCTATTTTGCCCACAACAGCTGCCTTATGAAAATTTATAAAAACACATAAATCGGTCAACGGTCCTTTCGTGACGACAAATCTGACTCCAGGAATTAATACTCCCTCCGTCCCGGTTTGTTTGTCCAAAAGGACAGTTTGCACGTGAATTAAGAAAAGTAAATAAAGGACAATGAGAGAGGGAAAAGAGGAAAAAAGTGTATGTGGAGGTGGTCTCGCACACGAATTATTAGTTATTTATCATTGAAAGTACAATTTTTTTTAAAAAATAATTTTTGTTGATAGGAAAGAGATGATTGATTTGATTATTGAGTTGTATATAAAAAGAAAGTGGACAAACGACACCCCAAAATGAAAGTGAACAAACAAACCAGGACAGAGAGAGTACTTAGTTTAGCATTTAGATGAGCACATGCTTCACGTACCACAATACTAAACCGAAATTACAAAGTCACCACTCAAATTGTTTTATTTTATAAAAAAATTAAATGAAAATGCAAAATGTTTATATAAAATTGCATTTTCATGTAGGCTGTTTTCCCTCGCATGAAGAGAGTGAGTCCGCTCAGTGGGGTAGGTGGTAGGGTCCACCTTCCCGCTCCTCCTTAAAAATGGGATTAGGTCATTAGCCGAGAAGGGAAAGTAGTGACAGTGGAGTGAAGGATGCGTGTTGAAGAAGAAGCTTTGGTGATAGGAATGGATACCCCGCAGAGGAACCTAATCGGGACAGTTGGGTCGAAAATCGAGTTAGCTATGTTTTGGCTGCATTGGTGGATTTGTGAGGTTTTACTGGCCTGGTGTTGTTGCATTAATGTGTGCTTAGGGATTTAGGTTTTGTGTGCTGCATTTCTGTTGTGGGTTATTGTACTAGTTAGTGACAATTCAGTAGTTGAACTTTCTTCGATTTTTAGTTGTGCAATTGGATCATAACATGGATCCTAAGTGATTGTGGTCCCGTTAAATTTATGCTGAAAGACTCTCGATTTGTGTAGAATGTATTGTCCTGCAAAGAACTAGAGCATGATTTAATAGTACATTGCATTCAATGTGTACGGCGTACTTTGCTTTATTTACTCCGGTGCCAGTATAATGTTAGTTTTTGGAGATCATAAGTAGCTTAGTGAAGTAAGGTAACAGTAAATTTATTGCTAGAATGATAGGAAGTCAGATTCCACTTTATCAAGTATCAACATCATTTGCTTTCTCAAATGTTGTGAAATTACAGTCGATATGGAATGATATTTTGTTAGCTTTAAAGCTACATTTTTCACGTAGAGTTAGCTAACTTGGTTTGTTATATATGCAGGAATCTCCTGTCTTCAACTATCTGAGCAATCTTTCCCCAATCAAGCATGTGAAATCCATACACACAAGTCAGTCGTTCACCTCCCTCAATCTAACATCACCGTCATCCTTATTTACTTCACCTCATGTTGTGAGTTCCTTGACAGACTCGACGTTCCTGAGAAGGTATTATTTGGCTGAATTTCTCATTTTTGTAGAGTTTGATGTGTGTTATCCATATACTTTTCTTGGCAGGCATATATTCTCAGATCAATCGAGAACTGATGATACTGACAAGGGGATTAAGGATAGTTCAACTGAAATTTTTTTAGGGTTCCTGTCAGGTGGGGGAGAATGCATTTAAGGAAGACATTGGTTTAGAGCATTCCGTTACAGAAGTGAATACTAACCATGGTGAGCAGTCAGAGGTTCCAAAAGTATTTCCTCGGACCTTGGAGTATGATTACGGTAACCCTGTTTGTGAATCAATGTCAGAAGTGTTCGCCGAGCAACATGATGGATGTTCAGCTGAGGCATCACATTCACGTGCTGTTCAAGGAGTGTCTAAGGAGAGTTCTGATCAAAGTGATGGTGTACCTCAAAACACACCACATAGGGAAATGTCAAGGCTGCACTGGGATAATTTGGCCACTGATGCTAGAGATTCTTTATTCATGGATTCGCCAAATGAAACTATAGAATTTCGAGGGTTGTTTGACAAGACTCCAGGCACAGGGGAAAATACTAGTTCACTTGCCTCTCTGTTCTTAGATAATATTAATGAGTTGCAACTAGCACAACCTATTTGTCAAGTTGATTCTAGTGGGGTTGACATGGATCAGGAGGCTAGCGCGTTAGAAGATATACAGCCACAATATTCAGACCGGGCTCCTGAAAGTATTCCTTGCAGTGTACAAGAGAGCACACACAAACACAGCTATTCAGTTGCAGACATTGCTGGTCAGGTACAAATTATCGCATACATAATATATGAACAGCAAGGAGGTTTTTGTATTTCCATGATCAGGGCACTGTAGGAAATCATACGGATATACTTTATAGATGATTTTTTGCTGAAATTCAGAAATGTCATATTTTGTTTTTTTTTTTTGATTCATATGTGGTAAGACCACCAAAAACATTACAGTGACACACTTGTTGCAAACCACTAAAACACTTGTGGATACACTTAAAACCAACTCTAATACTCTGAATTTTAAACCTTTTTCCTGCCTTGTTGTTTGGTACCCTGTCCTCATCTCTTTACTTGGAGCTTCTAGGAGGGCCGCTTCTTCGACTTGGTTAGTGAGGCTGCTTATGAGTTGACCCTCACCTCGTCTAAACACCTTTTAATTGTCTGCGTTGAGTAGGGGGATTTTGCGCTGCGGTATTTAGCCCACCTCGCTAGCCGGACCTTCACCAACTCTCCTAATTCCTCAACTGACCTCTTCTTCTTCTGGAAGCATCTCCTATTTCTTTCATCCCATATGGACCACAATGTAGCATAGTCCAAAGTTTTCCAGAATCTAATGTGTATATTTGATCGTTTCTTAGTTGGCTTCAAATTCACATCAAGGAGTGCGAAGGCGATGTTTGACTTTTGAAACATTTGGTGGGCCTAGGAAGAGCTTGAGCAATGTAGCTATTAATCTTCCCCGTGTGCCATTGCAAGCAGAAGAAATGGAAACTTCATGGTTTGAACAATCCATCATTAGTAAGCCAGTCGGCACTTTTTCTTCAAAGCCTGACAAAGATGGGATTGGTTTACATTTGAACGCACTTGCAACTGCGAAAGACAAACATATTTCTCTCACTCAAAATCTTCCTCCTGGGGTAGAAATTAATGTGTCTAGCTCCACTAACCCTTCAAGTCCTGCAACTTTTCAAGAGTCACTTCATAAACCATTGTGTACAGATTCTTATTTGAAAGATGCAAGTCCCTTGAAGACAGTTGCTCAGGCATCAGAAGACGATTCTCCAGCAATTGCACCTAGTGAAGAGTTGAATTCGATTAGCCCTAGAAAAAAGAGGTCAGTGTTGAATGCTAGTTAAAAGCCTTTTCCGTGCATCTACTCTTTACATGTGCGCTTAAACATGATTGTGCTTTCTACTCTTGCTTTGCCAGACCCAGATTGGCAAACGCTGGCGATGAATCTTCTTGCAAGCGATGTAACTGCAAGAAATCAAAATGTTTGAAGCTGTAATTTCCTACAAATCAGCAGGGAAGTAGTCCACTTTAATAGATTACTGTAAACCTTTGTAACTGTGTTTCCTGTGCATGTGTTCCAACTCTAGTCTTGTATGTCTCTCATTTGTCGGTGTATGGATTAATAATGGCTTTGCGGCTGGTGTGTACTGTATAGAGTCTTGTTCGTGTCAAGATTGTTACAACAAGCCCATTCATGAAGAAACTGTTCTTGCGACCCGTAAACAGATTGAGACTAGGAACCCTCTCGCATTTGCTCCCAAAGTCGTCCCAGCCTCCCAGGCCACACACCTTATGTTGAGGTATGAATATATAATTGCCTTAAAATGATGAAAGTTTCCATGAGTTGAAATTTAACAAGTATTTGTTTGAGATGTAAGGATGAAATGGCTAACACTCCTGCATCCGCTAGACACAGAAGAGGTTGCAATTGCAAGAAGTCAAGTTGTTTAAAGAAATATTGCGAATGCTATCAGGTATTTCTCGGTCACGTTTGTTCTTGCCTTCATATTCGCAATTTGCCTCCATTCCTGCTGCAGGGTGGCGTTGGTTGCTCCTTAAATTGCAGGTGTGAAAGCTGTAAGAACACATACGGTAGAAAGGATGGTGAGTGGGGATTTTATGAGATATTGATAATCTTTTTACTTTGTACTCACAGTTATGGGGATATATTCTTTGAAGTTTATGTTTGGCACTTTCACTACAGGATTGGAGATTGATTTAGATGTTGAAGCAGTTTCAAAAGAAGAAGCACAACCAACTGAAAAGAGCTTCGTGGACAGAGGTTTGCAAAAAGCATCACGACTTAGCAGGTTTGATTCATCACATATCATTTTTTTATTAAATATTACAACATATGAAGATGGGATTTTGTTACTAAAAATTTCATGACAGGCTCTCTGTATTTCCTTCAAAGGGAAAGCCTATGCGGTCCTCTTTTCTTTCAAAGGAGTGGTCCGCTGGATCACAAAATGACTACGAAGGTATGAAACTGACCCCTCTTCCACCCAAATATATGCCGACTACCCCTGCAGAAGAGATGCGAGAGCTTCTTCAAAACCAAGGCTCCCCAAGGAATATCATAAAGAGAAACTCTCCAAACAGTAAAAGACAATGCAAGTCTACACCATCCTCTTCTCGCACAACCACCCGCAAGTTGATTCTTCAAGCCATCCCGTCATTTCCTTTATTAAAATGAACAATGGCGAATCCAGGTTGGTTACTGAGAAGAGCATCGACTTGTCAAATGATATTTCTATATCTGGTTCGTTATGTTGTCTATTTGTGAACTGCTAGTCGGTGCAAAATTGTAAGATAGAAGGGAGTATGCTGCTTATGGGCAGTTGATTTCTTGTGCGGAGAAAGAATTGTTTTTTTTTCATCAGGAAAATAATAAATAGGGCCTATGAACTAATACTCACATTGACAATTAAAGATAATTTCAAAATATTTTAATCTCATAAAGCATTTAGTTGACCGAATATCACTCCGCCAATTAACATAGTTAACTAAACGAATGAATTGAAAAAACCTTCTAGCCCTTAATTGTGAAATTGAGGATTAAAATATTTTGAAATTGTCTTTAATTGTCAATTTTCATAGTTCGGACCGTAATTTATCAATGAGTGATAATACATACTCTTCTTTGTCATTTTTCCTTTTTTTTTATATTAAACTTATTGTTTAATTGTGTCTAGACACTACTACAATAATATTAAAGATTTAAGAGAACTGATGATTTGTAAGGTTTATTTCGAAATCCATAAAATATTGATATAATTTTTAAGACTTATTTATTTGCATTATAAAATAGTGTAGTCACCAAATCATATAAAAAAAGTATATTTACAACATGTGATGTACTTCAATAATTATTAAATACTTATTTATTAATTATAAAAGATAAAAAAACCAACTAATCCTAAAATCTTTGCCAATTTTCTGCCATAACATTCACTCGAAATCATTAAATAATGGAGCGTAAACAGGTTCTTCGGAATGGTTAGAGTTGTCACAGTGTTATAATGCTTCAGCCTTCTAATGTGGGTTTTGGATGAGTGACCTTTTGCTGAGTTTCTGTGGCGGCTTGTACTTGTTTGCTTGTTTCCAAAGGTACTAGCTCTATCTCGTCGTCTTTCTTGGCAACGGGACGTGGTGGCAATACCTCCTCAATCGTTTGTTCTATTTCGTCAACTTGGTTTTCATAACGGTCAAAGAATGATTCTACAATCTGGAAAAGCAAGAAAAAGAATTATGAGTGAATTTAAAGACTGTCTGAACTCTGATGGATAACGTCACAAGCTCTTGTAGTATGCAATATAATGTATCAGTAAGAGTCGCGCTTAGATATGTGTAGGTAATTTTAGGCTTTCTTTTCATTTTAACAATTCAGACATACACAAATATGTATTTGTGGTGTGAAGTATGACTGAAAATTTGCCTGACCGGATAAAGAACATGTCAATTGTTGCTATGGATATACCAAATCAAAACAAAACAAAGGGGATTTTGAGACCCTAGCCTAGGAGACCTTGCAGATAAAACAACAAAACTCGAAACTAAAGGCAACCTACAAACATTAGGCAACAACCAATACAAAAAAAGGTATTTGGTAGGAAAGCATTAAGAAAAAAGGAAGTAGTATGTTTGTACCGAACACAATTCAACAGGAGCAGATTCTTTAGATGGTCTGATATTGAGTATAGGCAGAATATCGGCTTGTGCGAACCCATACTTTTTACATCTTTGTAAGAATTCACTAACACATTCCCTGGTCTGATCTCGAGCGGCCGTCTTATCCAAGTAATCATAAACCTGAAAATGCAACGGGGAAGATCATTTGCATCCTGTCAGGCTCAGCTAAACTAATGATCGAGGTAAAGCGGTGGCTTTAGGCCTCCTCTTAAATTCAGTAAAACATTCATATAAAATGGCCATATTTGATCAAAGTAAGCTATAATAAAATTCCGAAATCCATGCCAATGGTAATTCAAACATTTAAATCAAAAAACATCTAATTGAGTGTTATATGTAACAAAATATTACTTTTTAACACAACATAAACAAATAAGTAAGATATAAACAGCCTCATTTTAGCTCTTGCTTCAAGCCTCGGGGAGGAGGCATAAGCCGTGGCTGCATCCTATAAACATAGCAACATTTATAATACACACCATTCAAAATTCAAAAACATACCTTCATCTCAGATGGTGTTAAGTTGTGTCTGATCCTTTCAGACTTGTTATCCTTTCCACCCTGTAAGTGGTAATTTTTTATTTCAGATAGCTTTTCATCTTCAATCTTTGACTCGCCCTTCTTTCGCAAGAAATCTAGTACTTCAAAATTGGTAAGAGGCCCGGCTGAGGCTTCGATTCTGTGATGAATATTCATATAAAAAAAACATGAACAATGTTGCCAAAGGAAAGACATGATGATACATTATCAAAATTGTGTTTTGAACCCACAGGATTTTTGCGAAAGAACTCACATTTTCATCTTCTTCTTCTTCTTTTTTCAACGCAGACAAATAGGCTCGACCACCTAATCAATGATCGTACATTAACCACAAAATGAAAGCTCTCAAGACTAAAAAACCCTGTGATGACATGAAAATAAAATCGAATTACTTCAAGTGTTATCCATATCAAAATTTCTGAAGCAAGTGAAAAGCAATTCTACCCAGAAAAGAAATTTTGTCATCCATTGGAAACAAATACAGTAAAAAAGAAAGGAAAAATAGCTGATCAAATACAAATTAAATTATAAACAACCACCGTTTGTATTAGCTTTCAGCTTTCTACTTCAGCAAAGTAAAATTAAAATTCTGCAAAATAAAAAAAATGCAAAAACCACACTCTGGGGTTTTAAATTTCACCTGTTCGTCTCCTTCGGCGATCTTCGAAGTTTCATCTCGGTTTCCGTCCCCGATTAGGTAGTTAACCTGCGAATAAAATCTTTTCAGGGCCGTTATTTTGGGCCTGTGCTTAGGGTTTCGGCCCATCGACGCAATTTTTGAAATTTTCAATACTACTATTTCTTATTTTATTTTCATCAATCCAAATGTAAAAACATGTTTGATTGGTGGTTGAGTTGCTTAAATCATTTTTTTCCAGGTAATCTAATACGGAAATAATCTCATTAAAAGAAATATCGGTCAATACAAATACATATGTTATCTAAGCAAGTGGGAGATCTAGTTTATACATACATTTTTTTAGCAGATTTTATACATACATTTTGTACACATTACTTCTCTAAGCAGTCACAAATCCTAAATCTCAACTAAAATTCTCCGCAAGTGTATTTCCTAAAACCAGTTTTGCATTTTTGGTTTTCTGAGAAGCCTTGGAGTTTTTAAAGTCAGACGTGCTGTTCGAGATGAATCTTGAGCATGTCGTGCTTCACATCACCTGTGGAGACAACAACCAGATCAACCTGTAACCAGTACTGATATTTATTTGTTCCAGGAACAAATTTCTTCATTCAAGCTCGTTAATGTCGGTCTCGCCTTTTCAAGTTTAAAAATGGCCTTCATTCATTTTCATCTTCATCAGGGTTCTTCGAGTCGTACATCTTCCTCCAGAGTTAGGATTCCAAAGTACACTAAGTATTTGTTTTCAAAGATGCTTCAGCCACTCCTGTGTCAAATTCGAAAGAATAGAAAAAAAGACAATGAATTAGTACTGACTAAAATATGTGCGATATGCACTGTCATTTACTGTAAAATGTACCCTGAAAATAAATCAGATGAAAACGGAAACCGGTTGGATTACTTGCAACCGGCCCTATCTAAAGGTTGATTGAGGACTGCGTTGTTAATTCATTACATAGATAGATCGACGCTAACTCATTCAAAGGGAATCTCGTAAATTAACACAAATCTCTGATTTTGATATCAAAGAAAAGCAACATTAGTGATGGTAATCCTACTAGACGTTAAAAATGGAATACCATGTTGAGGAAATTACCTGAGAAACTCTGGTAGATTATTGACTCGATGATGAACATTGTATGGATTTGAAACCCCACCTTCCCCAAATCATCGTGTTTATCGCCTCTATGTAAATCTTCAGATTCAATGATGGAGATTTGGAACTCAAACTTCTCCATCATCGCCTCCCAAAGTCACTTTGGGCTGCGGCGCTATCCTTTCTCCTCCTACAATCCTTTTATTTATACTAGGGTTCACACAGTGAGGACTTGCGAAAATGCATTTACTTGATTACCCCGCTAGATATCCAAACCGTAACGTTGTCGTTTTTGCATTTTAATGTTAATTCTATTCATCCGCCAAATGGTGAATTTCACAGCGTTACCTCTCTCGCTTTTGTCAGTCACATTCAAAGGACGATAACTTGGCACCCTGTGCATCATTCATAGATTTCATAGTATTAAATATCTGTAGAGGCAAACATGCTAAACTAAAAGCGACACGTTGTTCGTCGCTACACAATTTAGTATTAAAAACTCATAACCTCATTAACATAATTTTTTCTTGAAGATGTATGTTCTTATATAAATCACATCCTAAGCAATCGTCGCTATAACAAATGATCTTTTCAAGTTAAAGTGTTTACCTAAACTGGATGTCTACAGTATGGGCAACTTGAGTGAGCTTCAAGCCAAGGCAGTAGACACTTTGAATGATACTTATGTGAACACTTCAGGGCCATGATCTCTCCATCCCCATAACATATATCCAAACAAATAGCGCAAACATGTCTATTTTCTTTGGAGTGAAAGCGCCACAATCTTCTAAAAATCACATTTTTCACCAACCCTTTTCTCCAGTTTGTGTCCCATATCTTATTACTGCCCACTCTACTAGGCTTCACATATCTGCTCAAGATACAAACTTAAATTCATTACTCAATTAATCAGAACACAAACATATTAAAAGCAACAAAAATTAAAAAATGAAGTCCTATTAATTTTTTCGATTAAAAAATTAGGGCACAAAACGGATCCCAACCTGCCCAGCCTCTTCTCCAATCGATTCCGAGCTTCGAATGACACTGGATCCAGCTCAGTATCACGAACCACATGCTCTTCTGGTTTCACTACGCAAGGAAATCGAGGATCGTCGATGCGCCGATGACAGCTAATCCGCCGCCTCTCGTCCAGCCCTACTCCAGGTATCATCCCTGACATGCTTCGACGCAGATCGGCTTCACCCAGGTCACAAAACCTTTCGATTTTCCATGTGTATAACCTCGTTTTGAAGACTGACGGACCAGCAGCCGAACTAGCACTTGAGGTACGAGGAAGCTTCGCAGTTGAATTTTCTTTTTCTTTATTGGTGAGGAAATTAGGCGGAAAATGCAACTGCATTAACTGCATTGAGCTCATGTTGGGCTTTATGGGCCGTGTTTTGTGGGCTTCTGTTTAAACGGTCCGCAGATACAATGGATCTGACCCGTCAACGTGGATCCAGATTCCATTTATATGATTTTGTGTCAGTTGGACGAAAAAGCCCTCAGTAGCTTTATTCTCACCAGCGGCAGCGTTTTGCACTACTATATAAACTCGTTACACAAAATTAGGGTTTCGCAGAGAAGCCAGACTCATCTCCGATCGACGACTGCAGCCTTCTACCAGGACCTGAACTCGCGCGACAATGGCCGTCGGGTAAGATTAGAATTCGATGTTTGAATGCTAAATTTTTTATTCCACCTGAGCTGCAAATCTGTTAGCATACTATTGGTTGTCACTGAGTCGCATATTGATATGTGTGTGTAGGAAAAACAAGCGGATTTCGAAGGGCAAGAAAGGAGGGAAGAAGAAGGCGTGAGTGTTTTAATTGTTGTTATTTTTCAGTTTTTGTGGTTTTGGATATTATTTTGTTGACGTGTGAATGATTGTGACATTTGAGATCTGCGACCGTTTTGATGTTCATTCTGCGATGTTGTTGGGTTTATTGATTGTAGTGCTGATCCTTTTGCCAAGAAGGATTGGTATGACATCAAGGCTCCATCACTTTTCAACACTAAGCAAGTTGGCAAGACACTAGTTTCTCGAACTCAGGGAACAAAGGTTAGGACACCATTTTTGAGGTTTTGATGTAGCTTTGATTTTGTAGAATTGTATAGATGATGGCAGACACAGGATTATGTTTCAATGATGCTGCCTTTGGATAGGATGATGATATTGCATTAGAGTGTAGTATTTTGATGGGCTTCTAAATTGGCTTTTGTTGTGCCCTTTCAGATTGCTTCCGAGGGACTTAAACACAGAGTGTTTGAGGTGTCACTGGCTGACCTTCAAGGTGATGAAGATCACTCCTTCAGGAAAATCCGTTTGAGGGCCGAAGATGTTCAAGGAAGGAATGTATTGACCAACTTCTGGGTAAGTAGAAACAAGTGGTTATTGTATATAGAGCTCCTATCTTTTACAAACAGATTTTTTTAAATAAAAAAATTTTGCGCTGATCTCTTTTTTTCCTTATGTGAAATTTAGGGAATGGACTTTACCACAGACAAGCTGAGGTCTCTTGTTCGCAAATGGCAAACCTTGATTGAGGCTCATGTTGATGTGAAAACTACTGATAACTACACTTTGAGGTTGTTTTGCATTGGCTTTACCAAGAAGCGACATAATCAAGTGAAGAGGACTTGCTATGCCCAATCCAGTCAGATTAAGCAGGTATCATTCTTCTTTCTTTTGTATATTTATGTCCATCCATCCAATCAGAGGATGTTTTGTCATGCATGGCATAAGGATGTGTTTTATAAGAATGGGTTGACGTTTAACCACTTATTATAAAGTCGAAGCCTATCTATGCTTCTTTTATTTTTTTTCAGTTTGCCAGTGGTGTGAACTTCTTGATATATTGTAGATGACCTCAGGATTTTCACTCCCTTCAATGACCTATTGTGTGGGTTGGCTCATTATTATTCATATTCTCAGGGTCATCCATACTAATTATGCAGTATATGTTAATTTATCAAATGGATTGTGGTTAGGTGTATTTCATCGATTACTCTTCTATTCCAGATCCGCAGAAAAATGATGGAAATTATGGTCAACCAAGCTACATCTTGTGATTTGAAGGAGTTGGTCAAGAAGTTCATTCCTGAGAGTATTGGAAAAGAGATTGAGAAGGCCACTTCAAGTATCTACCCTTTACAGAATGTTTACATTCGCAAGGTGAAGATATTGAAGGCACCAAAGTTCGACCTCGGAAAACTGATGGAGGTATACAACTCATCCACCACACACTTCTCTCCTTTTGCATGGAACAATAAACTGTACTTCTCCGGACTGTTGTTACAATACTCAATTCACTACTCTAACGTATCCATTGCAAATCTTCATGAGTTGGTGCCTGTTGTGGTGAATATCTTACAGGTTCATGGAGATTATTCAGAAGATGTTGGCATGAAGGTAGAAAGGCCTCTGGAAGAAACTGTGGCTGATGCTCCAACTGAGTTGATTGGAGCCTAAATGGGCAGTGTTCTGTTTTTGTCACATCTTTTTGGATGCCTCTGTTTCTAGAACAAATCGAATATTCTCAGTTTTGGAATTAATTTTTTAGTGGCTCAGTAACTCATTCTACTCATTTGTTGCCATATTTTACATCAATTTATCTCATAAATATCCTTAATAAAATGTTGTCATATATTGAGTTACGTTTTCCAGTTTGAATAAATTTCTTTAGGCTGTTTTCCGCCTGATAATGCTAAACTCACTGCTCACATCTAAATGCATTTGATGATGATGCATCGGCTTGTGTCTCTCACATCTCATACATGTAAAAAAGCGACCATGACACTCGTCTTTTCTTGTCAGTGGTACATCAGCCTTCAAAGTTTTTCTTTCTTTCAATCAGGATGTGATCTTATGACACACTTTGACTCAAACAATGAGAGAACCATTTTGGGGCCTTATGATTGGGGGTCAATTTAGGTTAGGCCACACTTTGATTCTTGGCCTTATGATTGGGGGTCAAGTAGTCGAACTCTGTGTGTGTGAAAATGTTTTTTTTTTTTTTTTTTTGATAAGGATGTGTGTGAAAATGTTGAGAAATGGAGAAAATGTAGCAGAGAGCATTAAAATCATCAAAATACACTCCTGCTACACATGTCAACAGATAAAATATGCTAATCATCAACTCAAAATTTGACTTTATTAATAAATTAACTTAGCGACAAAGAGTCCGATTAGAATCATGAGGATGCTAAAACAAAAGCTCATTGGGGATGAGGCTAAATAGGACCTAGTCGTCCTTTTGGCAAGAAAAGTCTGTCATAAAATTAAACTAATGAGCAAAAATAAAACTCTAAATTGCATTGAGTTGAATTTTTTTTTTAAAAAAAAATTGCTACTACAAAGGGAAGAAGATAACCAAAATGAGCGGTGTAATTTATTTTTTTCCGCTAAGGGATGAAGAGACTGGTGCCACATTTACAGCGCCAAGCTTCTGGGTAATACTCTAAAGGCTTACTTAATCCCGGTCGAACTGGTACGTGGACCGGTCTACACGGCGCACAAGGGCCACATTTGGACCTGCAGTTTGGCGGATGCGAACCTGGTCCCATCATTCTCCGCACAACTCTTCTACCATTAGCTCTACTGGCTGCTGCTATCATCTCTATTTGATTAGATTGTTGTATGATGAAACTGAGAGCAGAGCTGGGGACTGAGTTGAAGAGAAGGAAAGCAAGCACGGCAGAGATTGTGGTGGCGCGATCCATGTTCGACAGATTGGCAGAGTTATCTCTCAGGGGCTTTCAGTATGTGGATGGATCCCCTAAGTATACATGTCTCACATATTTGATGTGGACTTGGTGATCAGTCTAATTCTCTCTATATATACTGCTCATGATAAATAAAGTTAATAATGAAATGATTATCCAATACATTTAAATTTTCACTTCATTTAATTTTGTCTGACCAGAAAAATTCCTTTTTAGTCAAACTTTACTATAAGCATATTTGACTTGAGTCCTTAAAAGGGGTGTAGTGTACAAATGTAAGGAACCATTTGTCAAAGTTGCATGTGCCTGAAGCGCATTTTTCGCAATATGTTTGGCCCAAAAATATTCAAACTGTGAAGCTGATAAATGTAACTAAACTTAGGTCATTTATTGTTGCAACAATTAGCAGTTCAATTATATTTAATTCATTTGATAAATATTTAAGTTCGCTTTATAGTACTGATTTCCATGTACCATGGGCTAAAATTAAATAGTGAGAATTAAACTAAACGCTGAAAATTGAGAAATATTAGGAAAAGCAAAAAAAACACAAAAACAAAAATATATGCGAAGGTGGGTCCCACGATGCAGAAGTAAAAGAAAAGAACGCTCAGTGTCAGCATTTATTCCTACGGCCCCTCGCATTCGCGTCGCGTCTCACTAGGCCAAAAATAAATTGGGCTGTAAGAATAGCGCATTGGGTCTCAACGGAGAGCTCAAGCCCATTCATTCATGGGCCCAAACGGATTCTATAAAAAAAAAAAATTTGATAGAGAAACTGATTCTATAAATTGATCAATCAGTTGGGTTCAATTTTGGAGATAAAGTATCTATCTCCTGCAAACAATAATTTTGTTTGGGTGAAAAATATTAATCGACAGTCTTGATTTGATTATTTGGACGGATGTGATTAAATTTCGCGTCGTATGGTCGGTTTATTGACGACTAATTATAGATCACTTTGATGAACTATGTCCAAATGTTGGTTTCTCGGCCTTGATTTGATCATTTGGATGAATGTGATTAAATCTCGGCGTATGGTTGGTTCCTCGACGACTAATTATAAACCAAATTAACGAACAAAGTCCTAATGTTAGTTTCTCGAAGACGAATTATAAGTTACTTTTTGACGAATTGTGTAATTTTCACCAAAAATCAAATTTCGGTAGAAGCTAACAGGAACAAGATGGAGTCCGATCATCAATGATCGGTGATGGATTATTCTGATTAGGGTTTTCGAATTTGAGGAGAGAGCCAAGCCACAAAATACTATATTTCTTTTATTATAAATCAAAGAATACAAAAACTATATTTATACAATCCTGAATATACAAAATACACTCCACACTATTGCTAAATACAAAAACCAACTCAGAATAAATACAAAACCACCTATAGAGAAAAAAGAATGACAATACTCCTCAAGTTTGACTGTGTAAAAAGTTACTTACACCCAACTTGGAAACGAGATAGGTAAGTCAATCAGAAGTTGGGGGTTTTGTAAATAGATTGGTCGTTTGATCGATAGTGCCGATGAGGGTCAGAAAGATAAATCCTGCATTCACATGATGACGACTAAAGTGACAATCCATTTCAACATGCTTCATCCGTTCATGGAACACAGGTTTCTGAGCGATGTGGATGACGACTTGACTGTCGCAATGAACACTGACCGGGGTAGGCACTTGAACTTGCATACAGCGAGGACACGGACGAGTCATAGAACTTCACTGCAGGCACCAGCCAGGGCGCGATATTCAGACTCCATAGAAGACCTAGCAACAACGATTTAGTTATTCATTTTCCATGAAACAACCGATGACCCGAGCAACATACAATACCCACTGAATGATCTGCGGGTAGTGGGGAACCTGGCCCAGTCCACATCATAATATGCTACCAATTGAAGAGATGAATTAGGAGCAAAGAAGAGACCATGCGCATGTGACAATTTGATGTATCGAAGAACTCTATGGGCTGTGCGCAGATGGTCTTCATTTGGACTTTGCACAAATTAGCTTAAAACTTACTGAAAAGGCCATCTCGTGTCTAGTTATAGTTAGGTAAATCAGGCGACCAACTAGGCGTCGATATATGGAAGCATCTGACAACAGTGGGACTGAAGAGAGACCTAAACCATGTTTATATAGTCTCCATGGGAGTCTTCGCGCTGGTTTGCACTATGTAAACTGATATTCATCAAGCATATCAAGAACATACTTGCTCTGGTTTGAGTTTACACTTTCAAAAATGACCTGTTTTAAATAAGACCGGAAACCAGTTTTCGCCATTTTCTCGAATATCGAATGGCCAGAAACCGGTTTTATGTGAAAAATTATAAAACTGGATTTCGAGGATCTGATTTTTGCAACAATAAAAAATGGCAGGTCGACGAAACGTGAATTTTAAGTGTATGTTAGGTGGAAATTTTTTTCTTTTTTTCCTGAGGAAACAGTTTTAGTTTTAAAAAATTTAATTTTTTTAAAAATCATCACAGGACCTACCGACGAGCTTCACGCCTCGCTTTTTGAACTCCTCCGCGTAAGAAGCCATCTTGCCTAACTCAGACGTGCACACCGGCGTGAAGTCCCCTGCAAAAACAAAAAACGAGGATTAACAAAATAGTGGCAAGTGGCAACAGGAGAGGATGAGCAACCGCTGCCGACTTTTTGTCTAGTTCGTTAAAAGGTTCCCGGGAGCTTTTGTCACTTGAAAGCGTGCAAAAGGTTCTGCATTCGTTACAAGAGGCGGAGGGTAAGTCATCATCCTCAACCGAAAGCCTTGTCGACTTGCTTTAACCATCGCCCACCATGCACCAGATTTTGGAACTGTTCTCGCAGTCCTCTGAAGGATGAAAGGATGAGTTAAAGAATGGTGGTGATACGTTGCAGGGGGTGTTATGGAGATTGGATAAGGCGTTGTTGGGGGAGGTGGAAGTGAAGAGACGATGAATCTAGGCATGGTGGTGGAAGCGAGACTTAGAGAGTTTGAGGTGGAGATTGATTTTTTTTTTTTAAATTTTTTTTCCAACCGGCATCCACTACATTTAAAATCCATGTTTCGTCCACCTGTCATTTTATGCAAAACCGGATCCTCTGAATCCGATTTTATAATTTTTCACATAAAATCGGTTCCTGGCCATCCGGTGTTTGAGAAAATGGCAAAAACCGATTCTCGAAAATCCGGTCTTATAAAAAACAGGCCATTTTGAAAGTGTAAACTCAAATAGTTCAGTTTTGAAACTCAAAACGGGTCATTTTAAAAAAAAAACTCGAGAAAAATTCCAAATGCTGATCTAGCTACCTCCTAGCCAAGAAAATACTTTAGGTTCCCCAAATCCTTTATTTGTAACTGAGTATGAATTATTTGACTTGCGCAATTAACTGTGGTGAAGTTCCAATGAGCACAACGTCATCTATGTAAAGAAGAAGGATCAAGAAGTCTCCATTCATTACCAAGGTGAAGAGGAAATAGTCATTAAGACTTTGAGTAAAGCCAAACTCCACCAATGCATCGCTAAATCTGAAAAACCATTGACGAGAGCCCAGTTTTAAACCATAAATATTGTGCTGGAGTTTACAAACCAGGCCATTCTTTCTAGCTTGAGGATAGAACCCAGTAGGTAACCTAAACTCCGGTCGACGACGTCGAATTTGGCTTGACTTGTGTGCGCCCACGTCGTACGGGACACGAATGCTACATCAATTTCTCCGCGGGAAGCGCGGCTTGGTTTTGCAAAAATCTGTTTTGATTTTTGGATATCAATTAATGTAAGTTCAGTTCAGTTCGGTTAATGTAAGTTAATGTAAGTAAATATAATTTAAGTTAGTTAAGTTTAAGTCAAGTTCAATTAAATCAATTTTTTTCATCAATTCCATCAACAACACCATTATGATGACCAACATCGTCATCACATTCACATCACCAATATAATCACCACCACCATCATCATCATCATCCATCATCTCAATATAATCACCATCAACATCATCATCATCGTCGTTGTTATCATCATCATTATCATTATCATCATCATCATCACCATAAACATCATTATCAACATAATCATAATAATATTTTCGATTTATAATTGTTACAATGAACCAATTTGTAATTGGGTCATACATATTATCATTTTCATTGTTTTTATTGAATTTCTATTTTGATTGTTTTTAACTGTATTTCCATTCCCATAAAAAAACTGTAGTTCCATTTTTATTGAATGATCAATTATAATTTCTATTTCTATTTTTTTAATTTAATTTTATTTCCATTTTTATTTAATTGTATTTCCATATATTTCTTACCACACATTTAATGCAAATTATCAAACAATGGTTAATAGGAATTATAAATATGCAATTAGTTTAGATAAGCAATTACTTTACTTTCGATAAGCATTTTTAATATTAATGGTGGTTCCTATGCTGCTGAAAATACTAGACCCCATAGATTCGTGTCTGACAGCTTGTTCTTGGTCACATACCTCCCAAATAAGAATAACACAACTGATTTGTGAGTCATTGTTTGTACCTGAGAAACGAAGGAAATCCGTCGATTTGTGATTCAGTACGTCGGTAAGACTTGTTTTTCGAATTCAACATTGTTGCTCATCTGTCTTTATACCTTTCAACACATTGTTCCCAATAAATGGTTTCATCATCTATCTTCCCAACCGACCCAACCACACTCCGTAATAAAAATAGTTTAATGATACACATTCCCAACCACCCAACCACACACATCATGTCGGTAGTAATCTTTCCAGCTAAAACATTCAAATATTAACCACACTCATTATTAAATACATCATCCCAACCACACCCATTATTAAAAATGGTTTAATAATACATCATCATCATCATCATCATCATCATCATCATCACCATCATCATCATCAATAAATAATATACTTATATATTCAACAATAGGGGAGCGCTCGGTTGAGAACCCTTAAAAATTCGAGAACTTGAGAATCCAAATCTCATCATTAGATCATGATGCATATTTGAATCTGCATGTGACACATGTCCAAAATGCAAAGTCAAAAAAGGTGGCTTTGACTTTACGTTAAATACATCTTGGAAGATGCACATGTGCCACGTGTCCCCACCGCAATTACTTGATGATGCATTTTGGAAGGTGAAGATTGGGGTCTCAAGTTCTCGAAATAATAAGGGTTTCTCATTTGAGCGCTCCTCTTCAACAATAAGTACAAATATTAACAAAAAAAATTATATTTTGTGGATGATGTCAAAGTTAAGTTAAGTTTCAGTTAAGTTAATATCAGTTAATTTAAGTTACTTTCAGTCAAGTGCAGATAATTTAAGTTAATTTCAGTTCAGCTACAGTTAAGTTTAGTTAAGTTTCAGTGCAAGTGAATATGCCCTAAGTTGTATTGGAACTCAGGAGCAAACATAACATCTAATAAAACCAATCGAGAATAAATATAAAACCATCTACAGAGAAATAAGACTGACAATAGTTTTCACCTGATGTTTCTCCAATTTCAAATACAGTTTGTCAAACCGAGTGGCAGATCGGTTAATTGATGGTAAGATGAACGAACAAGTTTGTGTTGGACGGTAAAATGAACTCTAGAGTAAAAAAATTTAAAAGTTCCATACAATAAGTAAAACATAAAAGTTTAATGAACAAGTTTGTGGTTGACGGATAGCATATTGAAAGTTAAAATACATGGCTGTATTATGATGCTTGCTTTGCTATTCATGTCTAATATTCTGTCGCTTACTTTCTTCTGTTCATTTCTTTCTAACTGCTTCTCTCTAGTACATCTCTTCAGTGCCTTCTACACTCTTTTAACTTCGTTGATAATAATGTCCTTATGACTACGACAGAAACTCCAGATACGAATACGATATAATAGTTGAAACATCACTTCTTCATTTGTCCATAAGAGTCTCACTTTCTGTCAGCATCTGAGTTTCTGATTGGGTGATGTATCCATTATATTATTCCACTGCGCTATTCTTCCATTCATCTTCAGCCAGCTGCAATTATTTACCTTGAAAGTTGAAACACATACTGATGATATGCAGTCTCCGAGTTTGTGGCCAGAAATTGAGAAAGTCTTCCTTTGCTCATACATCTCCAACAATTCAAATTACACCGTACCGCCAAGAGTGTGTCTTTTGATTTGAACTTGAGTGATCAAAAGTTTGATAATTTGAACTTGAGTGATCAAAACTAAAATGGACTGAATCCGAGATTTAAGGATCTATGATGAATTCACATAATTGTGAGAAAAATTAGTGTCTTTATGATTTGAATCTGAGATTTAAGAATCTATGATAAATTCTTTAATCAACAGACATCATCCTTATTGACGAACCTACAAAAAATTAAAATAAAGAAAAAAAGATTAATTTTACATTTAATAGAAAAGCGCCTAAAACTAAAACGGTAGTATATTCCCTTGTCTCAACTAAAATCGTTGCCTTAGTGTGACGACATTATTTAAGCATCAAGATATCCAACAATTTCATTTAAAATAACTAGCGAATGAAGTGCTTCCACGTAGCCATTTTCCACCCATCACCTTCCAAGAAAGTAGTTGTCTCAATATTATTATCAACTAACCCCCTTTTTGCATCAAAAAAAAAAAAAACTAACGCCCTTTTTATTTTGTGTCTAAATTTTTTAATAATAAAAATCTTAGCTGCCCCCACCGAAGAGTGTAGACACTTTTGTTTCATGACAAAACATCTCACCAAAATATATGCTCCATCTTTGATGCTTTTCATTTAGCTACAATGTTGATAATTTATCATTATCAAGCCTAGATATTTCCATGAACAATTTCCAACCAAGCACATACAGTGCATCTTCCTTCCACCGTTTTCCTTTATTTTTTTAAATTTTATATATGATACTCAATTTCCACTTGTATAGTATGAGTGAAAACCCTATAGCTCTATTTTTTTTTCTCATTGCTTTCAATTTATTTAATAATTCTAACCCCACAAATTACAAGAGAGTAATGTTTTGATGCATAACACAGTATGCTACATTTGTGATAATATGATTATTTTAGACATCCAAAATGTAGCAAAACAAACCTAACAAGTGTCAAAAAGTTCAATGTCACATGACCTATTTATGCATTGTTATGTCCATCTAGCATTCATTAATTTTCCATATAAAAGTTAAATTAAATAACAGACAAACAGACGAACGCTATATTGAATCAGGATTGTAAGAATGAGACAGTAAGACACGATCTGAGTCATCCATCAACTTGATAGGACGTACGTGGCACAGCCACGTGTCACAGCCGTCATTTGTGTTCACACTACTTTGTCAAAAAGTAGTGTGAACACAACTCTTGGACACGTGGCATCACCAGATGCGTTGAATCAATTTGATGATGACTCAGATAGTACCTCACTGCTTCACATAACATGGGTGCCTCATTTGATCGCTTCTCCTGATAAACATATATTTATTTTCAATAAATAAATGATATATATATATATATATATAATGAAGTATTTTCTTTGATTTCTCAGCAGTGTTCTTTCATCCTTTCTTATAACCAAAAGAAAAAAATGGTGATTCACATCTCCCCATCATCACCATCCTGAGCTAAAACGCCACTCTTTCATGATCATCAAATCCGACTTCCGGATCTAGTGAGATATCACAGAGATCTAGGGTTTTTGTTCCTCGTCCGTTTTCACCATTATTATTGTTATTCTTGATTATCATCTCAGGAGTAGAGTCATGAATAATTCATCATCAGATCCTGGAGGCAGCAGCAAGTCCCCAGCCCCTTTGGAGGGACTGCACCAAGCAGGTCCTCCACCTTTTTTAACCAAGACTTATGATATTGTTGAGAATCAATCCACAAACCATATTATCTCATGGAGCTCAGGAAACAACAGCTTTGTGGTTTGGGATCCACAGGCCTTTGCCATGACCTTGCTCCCCAGATTCTTCAAACACAACAACTTCTCCAGCTTTGTCAGGCAACTTAATACCTATGTAAGTGATAATTTTTGTCATCAGTATTATTTTATGCTGTGAAATGTGATGTGTGCCTTTAATTTTGTTTTGTCATACAGTTGCAACTTGCACAAGTTGCACTGTTGCAGAGTCCCCCCATATGGGGTTCACTTTAGATTGTGGCTCCATCGATTATTATTTTTTGTAACCTAAAAACTTACCCCCTTTGGTATGACAGATGAGTGAAGTGAATCTAGCCTAACTTTAATGCCCACTTGCTCATTGGTCTCCGGCTGTATTTGGACATATTGTTAACTCTCTTTTTTTTCTAAAAAAATTAGTTAAGTTAAATTAATTTAAATTAAGTTAAGTTCGATTTAAATTGATTCATTATTATCATATATATTTGTGGCTGATGTAAAATTAAGTTAATTTCAGTGAAGTTTCCGTTCAAATGTGCATACCGTTAAGTTTCACTTCAAATGGACATATCCTTAAGTTAATCTTGATAAATTTTTCATTTTAGGGCTTCAGAAAGGTTGATCCAGATAGATGGGAATTTGCAAATGAAGGGTTTTTGAGAGGCCAGAGACATCTTTTGAGCAACATACGGAGGAGGAGAACTTCAGGAACGTCCTCTCAAAGCACTCCATTTACACAGTCTACTGATTCATGTGTGGAAGTGGGTCTGTTTGGATCATTGGACAAGGAAATAGATCGGTTAAAGCGCGATAAACAGTTGCTGATGTTGGAGCTTGTTAAGATCAGACAGCAGCAACAAAGCAACAAAAGCTACTTGAAATCAATGGAGCAAAGGCTTAAAGGGACTGAAGTGAAACAACAGCAGCTGATGGGATTCTTGGCTAAAGCTATCAGAAATCCATCCTTCAAGCAGCAGCTGATACAACAAAGAGAGGTTAGAAAAAACAACTTACTCCTTGAAGCAGCTAACAAAAGGAGACAAATTGATCATCATCAAGGCCAGATGGTTATCAAATCTGAGCCTTTAGAGGATCAACACTATATCAACTTTGAGACTCCCAATCAGCAGCTTGACATGATGCTTGGGATGAACATGCAATCAGGCAGCTCATCATCCAATTTAGAAGGGCATCAGCAGATGCCAGAAATGGTTGGAGAAGATCATGATAGTTCACTTGATCAAGTGTTTTGGGAGGAGTTCCTAAATGATAACACCACTGGAGATCATGATTATTTGAGCTTCTTGGGTGGTGAGAGAGATCATGATGATGGTGATGAGGAAAACATATTCTTCCAATTTGGCGATGATCCTGGATCTGGTCACAGTTGAAGTGAAGCACATCATAATCTATCAGGCTGCAGCTGCTTCTTATCTCCATTTTATATTATCTTCATGATAGGGCATCTGTTTTCAAAAGTTATCAAATAAAGCTCCAATCATATTTCAGAGCTAGTGATTTTTTTTCATTTTTTTTTCCTGTCTGTGGAGATGAACACCGAAGATGTGGACCATGCAAGTTACTTGATGGAGTGGAGCCTTTCACAAAAGATTACTGCACAAGATAAGAGCAGCATCCTGCAAAGCCATTAATTAGTGTACCCCGTTATTGTTAGGGTTATGAAGTCATAATAATCAGCCCCTAGATAGGACCCAGTCAGGTTAGGATTTTGAGTGTTTTAATTTCCTTAATTATATTCTCAAATAATTATTGTAATCGGTGGAAAAATATCTACACGTACTACCTGGTGGTAGACACTCACTACCTGGAACTAAATGTTCCGGGTTCGAATCACCGCATGGTAAATGAAAACCATTGATAAAAAAAAGAATATTAATCGGGGTGCATTTATATTTAATAACTACTAAAGTGCGAGTCACAGAGTGAGCACCAACCCAAATGTAAAGTCTGAATCATCCAATTAAAGTATAGGCCATAAAATAAGAGAAAAATAATCCAGGTTTGGAAACGACCAATCTAAATTAGGGTTCAAGTGTGTTTTTTCCTATTTATGTCCACAAACCAGTGGGCTGAAGAAAGTTATTGGGCTCATAAGGATTATTGTTATATTTCTGGCAAAAAGGAAAATCACAAATTACGACTACACAACGAAACGCAGCGTTTGATATGGCTCCCCCTGCAGGCCAGTTGATGACGACATCAGTTCGCCTTCATGGATCAACACGTCCGCCAGAACTCCGATCATTCTGGTTCTACCACCGGCCTCCGATTTGTGAATTTTCGATTAATCATTCTTTTCCAATTGAGCTTAATAATAAGCGTGTTTTCGAAATCAAGCGTCTCACCCTCTCACTTCTGTCCGATTAGGGTTTTTCCTGGAACGTCAATGCTGACTGTAAGTATCCATTTGCGCTTAATTTAATTGAATTGTTAGTTGTTTGGCCATTTGGATGGATAAACTGCTCGCAAGATTTTAGTAATTATTTCATTCATATAGAGTGAGTTTTGAATGTGTTTTTCAATTCTCAGACTGCTGTCAGTTAGCCCTGGTTAGTTAGTTATTTAGTACTTTATGGTGTTCAGTTATTTAAAGATTACAACTAGACCAATCTTTGGATTCAAGCAAGTTGTATATACTGATCTTGTTTTACTCTTCACTACCACAGTATGCAATATTAGGACTAATCTGACCTCTTCAACTTTGTTCTTCCCATCTAGTCTATCTAAGATTTAAGAATCCGCTTGGCGTCTTTTTTTTTTAGAATTGATCTGGTGAAAGTTACGTCTGTCACAATGCTAGCAATTTTTGACAAATCTGTAGCACGGCGTCCTGATACATTAACGAAAAAACCTCATCACAAGTCTCTCTCTGCCCGTAAAAATGGGTTTCTTGTTAATCACTTTCTCTCGCTTCACCCTGTTTCTGTTGTCACTGAAGTTGGAGATTCTGCTGTGTTTGCTTACTCTCTTGTGGAGGAGGTCGACGAAGCCAGAAGGTGCATCTCTTTTTTCCCTCATTTCTGTGTGATGCTTATTGGTCGGTATATATGATCTTGATGTTCATGATTCCCGCTTTTCAAAAAAAAAACTTAGCATTTTTGATGAATTTCAGTTCAGTTGATTGAAGCTGTAATCTTGAATTTTCCTAATTTGTTTAGTTCTGGATGCTAGATCATGTAAGAATTGTCCCAAAACAAAAGAAGTAGGCTAATACTGCCGATAGACTTATCCTTAGGCAGAACTTCAAAAATTCATTATTTGTTATGTACCATGTTTATTAGGTTCCAGTTTGTTGTGGAGGGTGATACATTCTGCATATATCAAGGCGAAATGGATAATGTTGATGACTTGCTGAAAAAGTATTCCCTGCCTACAACAACTGTTGATGTTGATGAAGTCCGTATTGTAATTCGAGCCTTAAAGATTCTGCAAGAACACACGTACCTAACACCTGAACATATTCTCAATGACTTACACGGAGACTTTTCCTTTGTTTTCTTCGACAGTTCTACAGAGTTACTATTTTTAACTACTGTAAGTCATTGCCGACTTTCAGTTTTTCCATTTTTTTTAGTCCATATATGCCTGGCTTTTCCAACTGTGCTAATGTTTGCGTCCAGGGTATACCTACAGGGGCTCCACTGTATTGGGGTATCGACTCAGAAAGCTCCCTCATCCTCTCCGATGATAAAAATGTAGTGAAAGAAGCTTGTGGCTCCACCATCCAACCTTTTCCTGATGGTATATTGCGAATCAGCTTCTGAATTCTTTACAAGCCGCTTTAAACTGTTACAAGGGACTAAAAAGAGGCCATACATGTACAGTCTCATATAGATTAATGCCAAAGATCATTGGGGATTTCAGTATATCCTTGTTATATATATATATTTGAATTTTGGTTAGCATATTGTATGAGAAGGAATGCTACTCAAACAGCGTTCCGGGAAAACATACAGATAGAGACATACTTCAATTTATTTTGGAACGATGATGATTCATTTGCAGCATACATATGTTTGGCAGTTTGTTGCCCATATGTTCTCATACATTGCATCCTTTGTTTAATCTCCTCAGATGAAGTTTACATTAGTCGTAGAGGTCATGTGGGACTTGAAGCCATCTTCCATGATTATACAGCCGAAGATGTGGAACAGCAGGTAGGAGGATGAGAGTTGGGCATTCTTCTGTTTTTGTTTGGCTATCCTTGAAATCATTGCTGTCTGAAGCTAATGATGTCAGATATCCAGGCAGTGGAGACTGAGGCCAAACATGTCACAGGAATGACGACAACAAATGGCCATACGATTGAGCCGCAGATAAAATCATGGCAACCACCTCCAAGCCCTGATGTGTACAAAATCAACACACATGGAATCTTTTTTCACCAGGAGAAGATGGTTGGCATTGGAGTGGTGATCCGAAACTCGCGTGGGCAAATGATTTTGGGTGGTAGCAAAAATATCAAGGGTTTCAAATCCCAAATCCATGCGCATCAGATGGCATCCATGGATGGTCTTACCCTAGCCTTGAAAGCTGGTCTCAAAAAGGTTATATGGGAAAGTGTTAATTGTCTTGATAAAGATTCAAGATCTCATCTGGTACAAAGACATAATATAATACCTCTTGCCCGCAAGTTCAGCTCATTTAAGTTCTCTGAAATTCCGCTGAAAGCAAACAAAGCTGCTTATGGTCTAGCTGAACATGCAAAGGAAGTGGACGACTCTGTCGTCTGGGTACGAGAAGTACCCAAGTGCATTGCCAGTGTTATAGAGATGGAGTCGTCTTCGGGTCTGCTTGAACCTCGAAATGGCTCTCTTCCTAATCAAAATGGCTATTAGATTTTGTTTCTGTTCCAAAATAGTATGCACTTAATGTGAAAACAATTTAGCTGGTTTCTGGCAATGTGACTCTTCAGAAGCCGATTTCCAATCAGAAATTTATCTGCTACAGAGCACTTGATCATCATCCAGTTTATCAAACTTTTGGCCTATCTACTGTCTTTGGTATGTTGTTTGATTCCTTCCTTAAACTTGACATGGTGAAATTACTCTTCCCTATGTAATTTGATTTTTGAAACTCTCTATATACAAAATACAAATGAATTTACGGAGAATCCTTGTTGGGGTGTCCAATGGGGGCATGAGTGCTGGACTTGACTGGATTCGGTAAGTCTCGAGTCAGATCGGGTTCGGTTCGGCTTCAAATGTAAGACCCTACGGCTTTGGGTCCCATTAAGCTTCGGGCGATCCAGTAAGGCCCATGCGAAGGTATGCATTTCATAGTTAGAATTAATACGTAATATATTTCGGATCGAGCTTAGTTCAAAAGGTTTTATTCAGGCCTGGCTTTGCTTTAAGTGCAAGGTCGTATTTGGGCCACAAGACGAGCTTAGTTCCAACTATGATTCGGAAGGCAGTTCGAACATTTGGACACCCCTGCTCTCTCACGCGTTTCGTGCCAGCAAAAGGAATCGCGCGGTGTCCAGGAAATAAAGGCCAAAAAGTATGCACAAAACAATTTCGCTATTTCCAGGTCATATCTCGCCTGTTCCAGTTCAATGGATATTAATATATTTATTATTAATTTTCAAATTTAAAAGAATTTATTTCTGTATTGTTCATTGAAAAATTAAAATAATTTAGTCAGAAGGGCTGGCAAATCGAAATGGTTTCGGACCAAAACAAACGACAGAAAGTCATCTTTTCTCTTCCTGAAAGACCGAACCACAAAAAGACTCCAAAGTCAAACTATTTGTACCAATCGCTTCCTGTTTTCCCTTTTCAATACGGAATTGGTGGAAACTGTTGGAGTTCTCGTGCTCGAATTTCGCATTGCGAGGCGTGGCTGAAACGTTGGGCGGTTCGGAATCGTTTGTTGTGATCATCAGCGGCCGACGACGGAGGAGTAGTGTTTTTGTGCTAGGGTTTTAGTATGTCGCAGGGTCAGACTGCGGCGGGAGATGCGAGAGGAAAGCATCGGATTGTTGCTGAACTGAAGCGGATGGAGCAGGAAGCGCGATTCTTAGAGGTGTGTTACATTTCCTAAGGTTTTGAGTTAAATTGTATCTTGTGATAGTGTTTGAAAATGCTAGAGCTTGGTGATTGTTTTGAATTTAGTCTAATGCTCAATTCACCAAATATTAATCTGAATTTAACATTTGCAGCAATGAAGATGTAGGTCCTGTGATTGGTGTTGTAGTAATTATATTCGTATCTGTTTTGGACCTTACAAAATTATATATAAGTATTTGGTTATAAATAGAGGTGGCAGAATGATTGAAATTTGTGTAAAAGTGTGCGTGTTTATACCTCTTTAGCGAACGAAATGGTAGAATATGTTGGTTGATAACATTAACTATTATTGTATAGGTCAATTTACATTGCGGTTAATGTGATCGTTTGACAGGGTGTGACTTGGCATATTGAAAAATATTTTCTTTTGCCATTTTTGCTTGTATGGGTCACAACTCTCTTCCCAGGATCATAGAAATTTCAGTTATTTTGATCAACATTTATGTTTATCCATCGTAAGAGAGTTCTCTCTATGTACTTTCTAGTTGATTGCAAGTGAACCGCTGCTACATTTAGGCAGTGATCACTTCAAACCTGCATCGTCATTAGGTTGCGCTCTAAGAAATGTAGTTTTAAGTTGTTCCATGGGTTCTGTTAGAAGATTCAGTTGTATTAAGAATAATTCACATCATATTTATGTAGTATCTCATTTTCATACATAGTTTATATTTTGAGATAGTTTTAAATCCAGCAAATGTCTTCATAACAGTAACGGCTAACGATATACGATAATAATGGGACGGACGTGAGTGTTTGTACTTATGCAGGGGATCTTTTTCAGTCAGTTTCAGATAACATGGATTTCGGTGTACTCATTAGTTTTACTCGTTGCATATTTAAGGTTTGCTTTTTATCAGAAATAATAAAAACACATCAGGTTGATTTAAGGATCATATTTCAAGCTCTATAAAATTTTGAGCTTGCTTCAGCGAACAAAGTGTCGTCCAATTGCATTATTTTGTCTGAGCTTGAGAATGCATACCATTTTGTATTCCTGTTTTTTCTGATGTTTGAGAACTTGCCGTGCTTATATGTAAGATGGAAGATAACAGCTCCCAGTTGATCCAAATTAGTCTGGTGGTCACAATCTAAGAATCCGTACACCTTGGAACACAAACATATTGCAAATGATGTGAATCTTTTTATATATGAAAATGTTACAATGGCGTTGATTATGATATACTGTAATTATCATTACCATTCAAATGTTGCTAAACTGACAAATGCCTGTGATTGCAGGAAGAGCTAGTTCAGCTTGAGAAAATGGATATGGCCTCTGCTGTATGCCAAGAGTAAGATTCACATTCCTTGCCAGTTTATCATCCTGATAAAATTCGATATCTTTTGTGACCTTAACTTCAACTCGATGCAGATTATTGTTCAGCGTGGAATCAAGACCTGATCCGTTATTGCCAATGTACTAATTTCTTCTCCTTGCCATCTCCATCTAACTTCATATCTCCAATCAACTCGTTTATCATTTTTTCGTTCTTTTTTGAATCGACAGAACCAATGGCCCCCTAAACCCTGCTTGCAACAGATGGTTCGAAGGTCCTCAAGAAAGAAAGCCCTGCAGATGCCGCTGCTTCTGTTTCTGAATGCTCTCTCGCCTGAACCAGACCGGTTTTCATCATTTTGTGTTTGTCACTTTGTCTGAGAAACAATTCCATTTTTACTAATGTATACAACAAAACAACAGTCCCTATTCCATTTTGTCAAATTAAAATTATTTTTTAATTATATCCATACAGTTCAAATTCGAGAAAAAAAAATATAATTATTGTTCTAGTCTTAACCAATCAGGATACGCCAGCTGGAGAGGTAATCGTTAAGACTGATACCACGTCATCAGTCACATGGACGAGATATCCAAAGCTCGGAACTACTCCGACTTGGAAATCTCCGCCGCTTCAATCTTTACTTGTACACAGCCACCGCTCTTCTTCTTCTTCAGTTCTCAGTCCTTTGCCGCTTCAACCATGGCGCAATCGCTTCACCTTTTCGTCTCCTCGCCAAACCTTATCTCCCCCAAACCCGCATGCTCGAAGCCGCTCCTTCTTCCATCGAATCTCCGCTCCATCTCCCTCCGCAAATCCGTTACAGTCGCGTCCTCATCGTCGTCGGATATCGATGCGTCCGCCTCCGCCTTCTCGTCTCAGGTTCTGGAATCGGCAAACGGGAAGGGAGGAGGAACTGCGCTAGCGGCAGCAGTGGAGTATGCTTCGAGCGGAATTGAGGTCGACGCAGTGACGGAGGCGGAGTTGAAGGAGAATGGATTCCGGAGCACGAGGAGGACGAAGCTTATTTGCACGATCGGGCCAGCGACCTGCGGGTTTGAAGAGCTGGAGGCGCTGGCTGTCGGAGGGATGAATGTGGCCAGGATTAATATGTGTCATGGGACGAGAGAGTGGCATAAGATGGTGATTGAGAGAGTCAGGAGGTTGAATGAGGAGAAAGGATTTGCAGTTGCTATTATGATGGATACTGAAGGGAGCGAGATCCATATGGGTGACCTAGGTGGAGCTCAGTCTGCCAAAGCTGAGGTACTCTTGCTGTCTCTCTGAAAATTTCTATTTTTCTTCATTTTTATGATCTCATATGTCGAAATGTTGAGGTAATATTGTTGAAATTTCATTGATCTGTAATCGCAATGTCTGATTTATAAAATATAGGAACTTTACAGACCTCAACGTGTTCCGGTAGGATTTGTGTTGTAGGATTACTAGAATATATACTAATGAGACAGGATGGTGCATATGCCCTTATTGCTTCTGTAAAAAAATATACACCTGAGTGTCTCGTCTGATGGCAGGATGGTGAAATTTGGACTTTTACTGTTAGAGCTTTGGATGCACCTCTACCGAATCGCACAATCACTGTGAATTATGATGGTTTCGCTGAAGGTGAAGTGATCCTAAAGATAATTATTTAGAGCTATCCAATTTATCCACCCCGACAAATTATGCATTGTCATTTATGCCTTAGCTTTGTTAATAGACTAGAGTATATGTAAATGTATTTATATTGGAACTGACACTTAAAGACACGAAACAGATGTGAAAGTTGGGGATGAACTTCTTGTGGATGGTGGAATGGTCAGGTTTGAGGTCATAGAAAAGCTAGGTCCAGATGTCCGATGTTTGTGCACTGATCCTGGACTATTGCTCCCAAGGGCTAATTTGACTTTTTGGAGGAATGGGAGTCTTGTACGAGAACGGAACGCTATGCTCCCAACAATTTCTTCGAAGGTTCATTCATATACTTATTATCTCCTGAGTGTCAACCACTTGCAAATTTGTGTTTAACCTATTTATGAATTGCCGAAGTTTTTTTTGCAAATCATAGAAAAGAGGACTCTTGATCCTCTACTCTTCACTCCTGACTCCTAAGGAGTGTTGTTTTGATGATTTGATCTTCCATTTTTCTGGCAAACGGCCTAGATATGCAAAATAACTGAAAATTGAATAGGCATGAGCATTAAATGTATACATCTGGCTATATAGTATGCAAGCAAATCAAGGATGTGGTACTAATAGTTTCAGGTGTCAGCCATATGTCCTTAATCCTTTAAGTTTGGACAATTTCTCAAGTTGTTTGATTGCTTGGTCAGGATTTTGATCAAATTAACCTTGTTGTCTTCGTGAGATTTCGAAACCCCAAAAAACTTGAAATGCATTGCAATCCTGCATTTTCTTTGCAACCAGATTCTTTGACTTGTATATAATGAAGTTGCTGCGTGTTGGCTATTCTGCTCAAATGTGTATAATCAAATGGCATTCTGCAACCTCTATCATACATGCTGACCTTGAGCTCTCTCTTTTTGCTTATGTTGCAGGATTGGCTTGATATTGATTTTGGCATTTCCGAGGGAGTCGATTTCATTGCAGTCTCGTTTGTTAAATCTGCTGAAGTGATTTATCATCTTAAAAGTTATATAGCAGCACGGTCACGTGACAGGTAAGTCAAATAGGGTTAACTACATCCATCAGGACAAAGTGTACATGTTTGAGATGGTCAGTAAGCACCAGATGTCTTTGAACCATAGTACTCTATCCGCTGTCTAATTATTGTTTATCACAATCACAATGCAGTGATATTTCAGTTGTTGCAAAGATAGAGAGTATTGACTCGCTCAAGAATTTAGAAGAGATCATCAAAGCATCAGATGGAATTATGGTGGCAAGAGGTGATTTGGGTGCTCAGATACCATTGGAGCAGGTCCCTTCTGCTCAGCAGAGAATTGTCAAGCTTTGCAGAAACTTAAACAAGCCTGTGATTGTTGCATCTCAGCTGCTCGACTCTATGATTGAGTATCCTACCCCTACTAGAGCTGAAGTGGCTGATGTTTCAGAAGCTGTACGACAACGATCAGATGCCCTGATGCTGTCAGGTGAGTCGGCCATGGGTCAGTACCCTGACAAAGCACTGGCTGTACTTAGAAGTGTTAGCGTAAGAATTGAAAGATGGTGGAGGGAAGAGAAACGATATGAAGATATGGTGCTCCCAGGAATAGCATCTTCTTTCGCAGACCGTATCTCAGAAGAGATATGCAACTCTGCTGCCAAGATGGGTAAGGAATCTCACATTAGTTAGTTCTTTTCGGGTCATATTCGGCATGTATTTTGTTTCCCGAAGGCTACATATCCGTGTTGTCATGCTGAATGATAGATTATGATGTTCTTCATTTGTAGCCAACAACTTGGAAGTGGATGCACTTTTTGTCTTCACAAAAACTGGACACATGGCCTCACTTCTATCCCGATGTCGCCCAGACTGCCCAATCTTTGCCTTCACAACCACAACCTCCGTGAGGAGACGCCTGAACCTCCAGTGGGGTCTCATTCCCTTCCGCCTGAGCTTCACAGATGACATGGAAAACAACCTCAACAAAACATTTTCCTTGCTGAAAGCTAGAGGAATGATAAAATCCGGTGACCTTATCATTGCAGTTTCCGACATGCTGCAGTCCATCCAAGTCATGAACGTCCCATAATGTTCATAACTGGAACAGAGGTCAGTACCTATAACAAATGACCTGTGGCTCATTATGGCTACCTCAAGCTGAGTGCACACTGTCTCTTTTTTTCTTCATTTCCCGTGTTGTTTTAAGAGTATCTCTTAAAGTTGCAGTTTAGAACTCCTAGTTAATTTTCAATGCTGTTCTGTTGCATGTAATTTTGAGAAACGAGTTCTAAATTATGGTTGCAGACAGCGTTGTGCTTTTGCTTGCTTGTAATTAGTTCTGTTCGTTGTGAATAGTGGGCCTTACTTTACAGGGACCCCAGATGAAGCAATTTTGGCACATGCCAGAGGGCTGTTTACATAAAAATCGTACCGTTATAAATGATGAGTAATAAAAGTATCGAGGACTTCAATTATCTACAGTATTAATCTAATAAATGGCATCCAAAAGCTTCGCTCCTCATATCTTGCGCGAAGGGAATAAAACAGCAGATGGATTGGCTAGTCTTGCACGAATCATCTGGGTTGTTGGATGTTATTGTTCAGTGCTTGACGGTTAATTGTTTTGCTGTTGTTGTTCTACTTTATGTACATCCCCAGATTCAATCGTTTCGCGTTATGCTGGGGTTGTTTGTTTCCAGGTCAGGTCTTTGTATGCCAGATTTTCTATCCCCAAAAAAAAAAAACTTCGCTCGTGTATTGATTATAAGGGCTTCAGTTTCAATTATTGCTGCGGGATCAATGTACGTCAATATGACGCCGCAGTTCCTGTGTTTCAGTTCGGTTGAATGTACTGGATAGAGTCTTTGTAATGTCCTACTCCTGTACTACTTGTAATCCCTTCAACAACAACAAAAATATGACGCCGCAGTTTCGCCAAAATAGCATCATGATGGGGGTATGGGGAATCTAGTCTAGGGTTAATTGAAACACCATCATAATATCATACCCCAACTCCTTTAAGCCCTTTCTTTCTCAATGACAAGCCAAGCTAAGCTTTATGTCATCATCTATCTGTCTTCTCTACCTTGTTTATTTATGATAACATTTTTTTTTTTGGATAGAAATTTATGATAACAATTTCTCTGCAATGAATACGAGTGGGGCTCACTATTATTGCGTAAGATTGTCGATTGAAGTGCCAACGCAATTTGTTGTGATTGATAATGTATCAAATATTCAAACAACGTAACGGGCTCCTCTACCTTTCGCTTCAATCACATACAACCCTACACCCTCACAAAACTTAAACAACTAGCTATAGTACGTCTTATGCGCAGATGCAACTCTCTCTCTCTCATAATTCATATATAAACATGTTGGGCATTCGAGTCATTGCTTGATGACGCGAAGCAACCTACTTATAAAAGACATGCCTTGTTTTTTTTTGGGATAAAGGCAAGGAGATTAAACAAAAATCACATGGGGAAAACACAACTAAACCTAAGCACAACACTAAACAATCAATACATGGCTTGTTTTGAGTCTACTATCGTTTGGACATGTTATGGGAGTTGAGTTTTGGTTCACAAAGATCATGTACCTTTCGGGGAATCTTAATGATAAAAACGGATTTTGTGAAACAAGTTCAATTTGTCTGTCCAGTCAATTGTTCATACAATTTTATTTTAATTTTGTGTGTTTTCCTTCAAAATGAAACTCAACTTGATAAGTAAGCGTGAAATGTGAGTATCGAAGAATATTAAGTAAAACTCAAGTTAGGGTTCCACATGATTACTACAATTTTTGTATCATGTGCAAACTGCGACCCTATATAGCTAATTATATGATAGATAGGTTTTATAAATCTCCCAAATGGCTACCTAGTAGCTATAGCTTGAATTGTATTACAATTTTGTTTCGATTTCGGTTAGCTTCAACACTACACAATATGGTTTATTCCGATAATGCAACACAAAATATGGTTTATTCCGATAATGCAATTGATATTAAATAGTTAACGTAAGCATTTCACTTTGTCTCACCCACTTGAGAGATATATACGATTAAAGAGCTAAAAAAAAGTTATTCAACGATAAAATAATTAAATGGTATTTTAGCAGCTGATACTATTTTATGTCTGAAATAATGGCAAAAACTTGACAACTTCAAAATTAAGGGTGATCGTGGGACGGGTTAGATTCATATTTAACCAGACCCGAATTGACGATCGGGTCATTTAGGTCAACCCGAATTCGACACTAAATATTGACCGATCGCATTTGATAACCCGAACTCCGTCGTAAAGATAGACTGTCATGTCCACTTGAACTTATATTTTTGACGGTTAAGTTAAGTTACTTTCAGTTAATTTCAGTTAATGTAAGTTAATATAATTTCAGTTAAGTTAACTCAAGTTCGATTTAAATCGATTTTTTCATCAATTCCATCAACATCATCATCATCATCACCTGAGTTCATCATATCATCATCATTGTTATCATCATCATCATCATCATTATCATTATCATTATCATTATCATCCTCATCCTCATCATATCATCATCATCATCATCATCATCATATCATATCATCATCCTCATCATCGTCATATCATCATCATATCATCTCATCATTATCATCATCATCATCATATCATCATCATCAACATATCATCATCATCATATCATCATTATTACCATCACCATCATCATCATCATCATCATCATATCATATCATATCATATAAGTTAATAAGTTAAGTTAAGTTTCAGTTAATATCAGTTACTTTCAGTCAAGTTCAGTTAATATAAGTTAATTTCAGTTAAGTTACAGTTAAGTTAAGTTAAGTTAAATTTCAGTTCAAGTGGACATGCCAACATTGTTGTAACAAAATGATGTGAAGCTCACATATTGAAACAAAATTCAAGACAAAATGTTTTCATCATTTGCTTTTCCTCCTTGAATCTTTGGTGCAACATTTGCAAATATAAAAGAAATATTTACGTTTAAAAGACATTTATAAAAGTTGTTCAAATAATTACCGGACCGGCTGATACACTTCTTATAAAATTAAATTATTTTATTCGATATTAATATGGTTATAGGGACGGGTAACCCGAGGAGCAACCCGAATCCGACTTATTTAGTATCGGGCCGGGTTCAAATTCGTCCAATTTTTTACCGGATTGGAACGGATCTTGCTCAGCCCTATTCAAAATCACATTCACGGAAGTGTCACCATAAAATTCGAACCTTTACACGCTTATGATATTAAGCTAAGCATTCAGTTACGACCTCATAGAATTCCACTTTTCTTGCCTAGTAGAATTCATTTAGTTTAACAAAAAATGTGAAGAGTACTCCATGTTCACTTGAACTTATATTTTTGACGATTAAATTATGTTAAGTGACTTTCAGTTAATATAAATTAATTTCAGTTAATATAATTTCAGTTAAGTCAAGTTCGATTTAAATAGATTTTTTTTCATCAATTCCATCAACATCATCATCATACATCATGATCATCATTGTTATCATCATCATCATTATCATTGTTATCATCATCATTATCATTGTTATCATCATCATCATATCATCATCAGCATATCATCATCATCATATCATCATCATCGTCATATAATCATCATCATATCGTCATCATCATATCATCATCATTATATCATCATCATCATTATCATCACCTGAGTTCATCATATCATATCATCATCATCATTGTTATCATCATCATTATCATCATCATATCAACAACATCATCATATCATCAGCATCATCAATAATTACATAACAAAAAAAGTTAAATTTTCTGACTGATTTCAAAGTTAAGTTAAATTAAATTTAGTTAAGTTTCAGTTCAAGTGGACAGGCTGACATCTTCGTAAATTGCCACTTGATATTTATGGTTGGAGGTATTCAACATAAATATGTACATGCGAGTTTGAGGGTAGGCCAGCCAATTTATGGATGCATCAAGACAAACTAGCTGTGATCTATCAAAAAAAAGAAGACAAACTAGCTGTGACGTTTGCTCCTTCATTTTCACAATTTGGTCCATCGATGCTCACCACATCTCACTTAATAATGAGCTTATTTTCAGTATTAGTATCTACTTGCGTAATGTGTGGTCACCTTCTGATTTTGATATTTCAATTTTCTTATTGGCTCCAACTATAAATAACTACCTGCACATGTATTCCTCGGTCCACTGGGAATAATTTTCACAAAATGACAAACTAGCCTTATCTCAATTATTCATTAGTAAACGACATTGACATTGTGCTTCAAAATTTTGCTCTTCAATCTATAATTAGTGGCCGGTGGATGTTTTGGTAGTCGGCGTTTGTGCGACTCAAACGTCTCATTTTTTTGAGCTTGTCCTGTCACCCTGTTGGTGTGACCTTTAGTCGCATTGTATAGCTTTTCGGTTTTAGTTTTTTAGTTGTTAGGTTATAGTTTTTGATAGCTTGAGCTTTGCTGCTGTGGCGGCTTTGTTGCTATCCTTTGTTGGTGGTTTGGTCGCATACGGGCTTTCCACTTTTCATTGGATTTGCCTAATAGAGACTCGTACAACTAGCTTTTCGTTTTCAAGGAAATGCGGTCGGGGCTCTAACGGCGACTTGAAGTGGTCTGCTCAGCTACTTTCTCAGTTTGGCCGCTTTGGCGTTTCCTGGTATCGGAATAGTATAAGGAGTGACGATCACTACAGTGGACGCTCGACTTGCTGTACTTGGCTTGGGGTTGTCGATGTCATATTTTGTGGTACAGGGTTGATAGTTGTCGGCGTTGTCTGTTGTTTGTCTTTTCCTTTTTTCCGATCCCTTGTATGCCTCTCTTGCTATCAAAAAAAGAAATATGTAAAATATAATGCGAAGAAAAACGAATGTGTAAATGATACTAAAATTTAAACAAAATATAATGTAAATATAAATTGGAAAAGACTGAAGTTTTAGATTGGGGCAAACACAAAACTGAAATTCAGATAATTTAATTTGCGCACCGATTTGAAAATTAGTGATTTTATAATTATTTTGAAAAGATAGATGTTGATTTTTTTTTGGGATAATGGGTGGGTACAACAACTCATAACATTACAATGCAAATGACGCATTATCATCTAGTACATATATAATGATCTCTGCAGCTCTAGCAATGCATCTTGATCGGATCCGAAATTATCTGGTACATTTTTCTCCAAGTCTGAAGCGCAGAACAGATTTGGCACCTTTGCCATGCACGGATCCGCACATACACCCCAAAGAACTGGTACATTCTTCGACACTTGGAGCTCAGGCAATCTTGGACACCTTTATCGTTGTAAGACTCGACAAGTCCTCCCTTTATAAACCGAAGGCTCTCCTACGCGTGGACGCGTTGTTCCTCCCTCGTGGAGGTGTTCTTCGTCCCGCTTCGGCGTGGACGTGTTATTTCTCCTTCGTGGAGGTGTTGTTCGTCCCTTGTGGACGTGTTGTGCCTTTCAAATCCACAGGTGTTGCTTGCTTGATGCGTGGAGGTGCGTATTCGATCATGGAGTTTCAAGATAGATGTGTCTTTTAAGACATGTGCTTAAGTGTGAACGATTCAAGTATTCAATCCGGGTTGATGCCTTGCGTGGTCGTGCTCCAGAGTTTAGTAATTGTACCCGAGTGAAAAAGTGTTCATGTAATATATTCAAAAATGTATTCATGTAGTACTTGATTTGTATGGTAATCCCCCATCAAAAAAACAAAATTCTTAATTAAATTTTATAAACCTAGTCCAGATATTCCACGTGTCACAATATCTAACCGTTGAATAACCATCTCAGTCAAGCAATTTTACGAGTACAAACGCCGATCCGACGTGGCAGCTCATAACGACAGTCCTAGTCAGCTCAACAGCTTCCTCTATTATATACGTATCTCCAAACAACTCCAACTGCGTCCTCCCCCATTCCATTTTTCACCATCATTTTAATCTCTTCTGCGGCTAAAAAAAATAAAAAAATAAAATCTGCAAACCCAAAATTGTCAATGTTTCCGGCGACGTTGTTGCGTAAAGACTGAAGTTTTATACAAGTCGTCCAGAGTTAAAGAAACCCATCTGTCTTTTGCAGATCCAACAAGCTACTATTTCAGCTGGCGGCGATGGAATCATAAGGTACTGATTTTCTTAAACCTTGAGTGTTTGGTCAAATTGGTCTCACCACGGATCGAGTGGAGGTTTGAATAACAACTGAATTTTGATAGGATTGGTGTCTTCCGGGGATCTGTATGCTGCCATTAATGCTGTATTTCGGTGTTTAATTGTACTCTGTATGCGTGTTTTTTTGATCGCATTGAAATTATGAAATATGCCGTTTCCTGATCATTGAATTTCACTGCCTGCTACATTCAGTCTGACACGCTTTCGATGAGTACTAAAAACCAGAGCTGCAGACTCTGACAGAGCCAGAGCCATTGCCCGATGAAGATCCAGCCATTGGAATGCGGAGATCAGATCCGTATTGATCCAAACAAGGCGGTGCTGAAATCGAGGCTGAAGCGCCTATTCGATCGCAAGTTCCAGAGAGCGTTGAAGATAACTGATAATGGAGCTGGAGCAGCAGCTGCCGAGCTGGAGCCAAGCTCAGTCTGCTTGGCGAAAATGGTGCAAAATTTCATCGAAGAAACCAGCGACGCTTCCACCAAAGAACGCCGCAATCGCTGCAACTGCTTCACATCAAACAACGACTCCGACGATGAATTCCACGACCAAATCTCGACTTCATCTCAGCCGGAATCCATCGATCTCCTCAAGGTACCACTCAATCTTCACTAATCTGATCTCAACTCAAATCTCGAATTGATTTTATTTTTGTTTCACAGAGCTTGCTTCCATGCTCGACCGTTGCAGAAAGAAATCTCCTTGCAGACGCCAGCCGAATCTTCGAGAAGAATAAACTCCACAAACGGCAAGATAACGAAACGCGACGTTACGTCACCCATTCTCTCGCTTCCCTCGGCAACGACGCTTCCATCTGCACCTCCCGCTGGGACAAATCTCCTTCTCATCCCGCCGGTACTCCTTGCTCTGTTTTTTTTTTCTTTTCATTTTTTCAGTTTAATTAATTAATTAATTTTTTCTGATATTTGATTTTATGAAATTGCAGGTGAGTACGAGTACATTGACGTGATTTTGGACGGAGAGAGATTGTTAATTGACATTGATTTTCGATCGGAGTTTCAGATAGCGCGGCCGACTGGAAGCTACAAGTCGCTTCTTCAATCGCTGCCATTCATCTACGTTGGAAAAGCTGAGCGTTTAAAGCAGATTGTTTTGATTATGGCGGAGGCTGCGAGGCAGAGTTTGAAGCAGAAAGGCATGCCATTTCCGCCATGGAGGAAAGCAGAGTACATGAACTCCAAGTGGCTCGCTCCGCATTCCAGAGCTGCTACGAATTCTAAAGATGAAAATTGTGGCGCAGATTCGGCGGCGATGAAGAAGAATGAGGAAGCGGTGATGGCGGCGGCGTGGAGTCCGCCGGCGGTTAGAGTGAAGAGTGTTGATAAGGATGGGAAGGCTGTTGTTACTGGATTGGCTTCACTTCTCAAAGGGAAGCCCGGAAGTTTTTGATATTTCTAGATAACCCCCCCTGCGGTTCTCATTAGTACAGAATGTGCCCGTGATGTAAAAAATTTCACTAGTAGTAAAAGTACGTCAAATGAAATCCACAAATTGCAAATAGTCCTATTTTTTTACAATTTTTTTTTGATAATAGGGTACAGCATCTCGAATATTACAATGCATATAAAACTTTATCATTCAGTACATATATTGATATCTGAAGCTCTATCAAGGCATCTCGATCGGATCCGAAATCATCTGGTACATTTCTCCACTTCTGTAACGCGGGCCAGGTCGACACCTTTACCATGCATGGATCCGCACATCTACCCCAAATCATCATCGGGACATTCTTCGACACTTGAAGCTCATGCCACCTTGGGCACTTTTACCTTTGCAAGACACGACACGTTCATCTTGACGGTCGGAGGAAGGCATCCACAAGGGATGTAGGAAGCATCACGCGCGAACGTGAAGAATCTTGAAGGCCGAAGGAAGACATCCACGAGGAATGTAGGAAGCATCACATGCGAAACGTGAAAAGGAAAGCATCCACGAGGGATGTAGGAAGCATCTACGCGCGAGGCGGGACGAGGAAAAATGAAGAGGAAGAGAAAATTCTCACAAAATTGTGAGATAAGTGTCATGGGTGGGGTTCGAGCCCTCAACCTTGTGAATAAAATGTTAGAATTCTTCCACTAGAACACACTTTTGTTGGCATTTTTTAACGAATTATTCTTCGGTTTATGCATATTTTGTACATGAAATTTTCTTTTCATTTATTTTATTCATTAAGTACATTATTATTCAATAACTAAATACATGAAAAATGATATTATTTTATGTTAAATATTTGCAGGAGCTTTGTAAGCTTGTTAATCAAGTTTTTTTTTTTTTGATTTAAAGCTTGTTAATCAAGTTGATGTAGCTTTATGGTGAACTACTCTTCACTTGCATAGCTATGAAAGCAACATTCAACCACCATTGATGAAACTAGATTTTAAAAAAATTGTAGTTGTAAATATTATTTCAAGGGGTCTGTTTGTATAAATATAAGAACTTTTGAGGCAAATTTACAAACAAAGACATGTTTGATTGTCATCATTGATGGGGTAATTTGAAAATTTTATATTTTAGTTGTTGTCACATAAAGCTGAAGGACACTTGACTTTTGGGGAACATACCCTAACTGTCGGGCAAACCTCCATACTATTGTTAACTTTTGTGTAGTTTTATCCAATCAAAAAAAAAAACTTGTGTGTAGTTTTATAAGTATATTTAGTATTTTTTTTGTTTTGATAAGATCTATTTTTGTTTTTTATGTATATGGTTTGTGTTAGAAGATTTCTATATGTATATGTATAAAAATTAAATATATATATATAGTAGATTAATAATTACCGAAAATTATGTTACCAAAATTATGTTATTTTATTCACTCCCATCATTATATATCTACAATTCCCCAACACAAAAGTATAAAAAGTAAGAGTATTTTTCAGCTTTTCCCTTTAACTTTACTTTTTATTGTTCAATCATTTCCCACAGCTTTTTATAACTTAAGAAATCATCTGTTTTTCAATGACATTATTATAGTGTCCTTCTTTTTATTTTGAAAAAGAAAAGAAAAGAAAAAGAAATCATCTGTTTTTCAATATTTTACAATGACATTATTATAGCGTCCTTCTTTTTATTTTGAAATGAGTGATCATATGCAGAATGATCATTCATAAACAATGATTAGGCAGGCTTTATGCTTCCATATGATTTTCGGCCCGAAAGACCAATTCGTTTGCTGATCCAACAACGTCGATTGGGCTTGTATCAGGTTTGAGGCCCGTTCGGCCCATTTAAGTAAGAGACGGACGGTGTGTCCGGAGAACCTAGGAACGATGCAGAAACGGGACCAGAGCAAGCTCGGAGGCTCGGCCATCGGAGCTTCAGCGCCGGCACCAAAGAGAGGTCGGCCGTTCGGGAGTACGAGCGGAAACAATGCTTCAGTAACGAATGAATTCACAGCGCCGTCGTCTCTCTTTGGACCTTCACTACAAGTTCATTCCTCATTCGCTGGTAAAACCCTAAATACAATTCTCAGTCTTTTATCAGGCGTTTGATTGAATAATTTAGTGATATCCATGAATTTGATTTATGCTGCCTTCTTCGTACCGGCGAGTTGAGCTCCTTGCATAATTTATGTTTGGTTAGGGTTGTGCTGATTTGGTAGTGTGTCCACATAATTGAATATCCCAACTGAAAATATTGGAATATTTTGCGGAAATATGATTTTCTAAAAATATACAACTAAACTAGTTATGTTGATTTCATATTTGTTGACAACTTCTTGTCAGATCAAAATAATAAGAGAATTGTCTTGGCACTTCAAAGTGGATTGAAGAGCGAGTTAACCTGGGCGTTGAATACTCTTTCACTGCTTTCTTTTAAAGAGAAAGATGACATTCATGTTCGGAAAGATGCGACCCCCCTGGCAAAAATCAATGGGCTTCTCGATGCATTGCTGCAAGTTGTATGTATTGTCGATATGTAGTTCTCTATTTATTTTACATTTTTTTAATACTTTCTACTGTCCAATATTTTCTCCGGTTATAAGATGCTTTCAATGTGGACAGATAGATGATTGGAGGGATATTGCTGTTCCCAAGGATTTTGCGAAGGCGCCACGGACCAGACGGTTGGGGTCAAATTCTGTTGCGACTGGGTTTGGAAATGAGTTTGACGCTTTAAATGCAAAAGATGTCACTCAACGTCAAGTGTTAGTTCAAAACATGATCTCTTTCTGAGCTAACTTTAAATATTCATATTTGGAATCCCTGTGTAATCACCTTTTAATATGTTTTACAGGGTAGGCACCGGCTCATCTGCTTCAGAAGCGTCTGTACATAAAATTACAAACAATGTTCGTCCATCTTGGTTAGATGAAGATGGTCTGTTTAATTTGGACGATGAAGGTAGAGCTGAGAAACAACTCTGCGCTATTGCTGCTTCAAATATAATACGCAATTTTTCATTTATGCCTGAGAATGAAGTTTTCATGGCCCAACATCGTCATTGTTTGGAATCAATGTTTCAATGTATCGAAGATCATATGACAGGTAACTATTTTGTCAATCTGAGGTATATTTATTCATAATTATTCTATACTAGTACCATCTAATTTAACATTTAAAGACTTATGGGTGGTTAGAAATATTTACCAATTCATGGATCTTATAGAAAGAAAAGGAAATATTTACATTCTTTGATCCATCAGGGATGCTTGTCGTATTTACCTGTGGAAAACTAGTTAGAATGCTCTTGGATCAAAAACTGTCGGAAGTCAATCTATCACTTTCTATTAGTTAAGTTGGGATATGATTGAGTTGGATATCTAATTTGCAGCCCAACAGTTTCTGGAATCAGCATAGTCTGTGACGGTTTTAATTGTTGTTTAGTTAGAAATATATTTGTTGCTTCTTTAGTTTATAGAAAGAGCTTGGTACCCGATATTTTTAGTTTACACTGATTTTACTATCTTTATGGCATGGTATTACTTTCCAGTATGTGCCGGTCAGCATGCATGTCACTTTAGATGTATCTATTGATGCTTGTATTTGCATCAGGTTCATTAATTTTTTTATATATAATGGGAATATCATAACCTGTAATTGAGCTGAAGACTATAGCTTCCATATTTCTCCATGAATACCAAAGGCTGTTTCTGTTTCACAGAAGACGAAGAGTTGGTCACCAATGCTCTTGAGACAGTTGTTAACCTAGGTCCACTGCTTGATCTCAGGATTTTTAGTTCATCAAAGCCATCTTACATCAAGATAACGTGAGACCATTTAATTCGATTTAGAGAAATCTATTTCTGCAAAGGGTTATTCAATTTCCATACCTTACATTTTATATTTTTGTTGGACAGTGAGAAAAGTGCAGTTCAAACAATAATGGGGATGCTTGGATCTCCAATCAAAGCTTGGCATTGTGCAGCTGCTGAGCTGATTGGGCGATTAATTATTAACCCTGATAACGAGCCTTTCATCTTGCCATTTTTTCCACAGGTTGGCTCTAAGTTTTTTTTCTTTCTTTTAGAGGCACTTTTATAGTTTGAACAACAAACATAAAAGTCTTCTAAAATATAGAACTATAGGACCCCATAGTAGAATCTCTTGCTCAAATAATAAATATTGTGCAATAGAAGAAGGTTCATGGTGCTTCATCTACTGTTTTTAGAAGATAATTTCCGTGACTCCATGGAGTGGTTGTATGGGCATGCTTTACATAGTGAATGTCCAGTTGAAGATACATGTGTTCCTATCCTGTCACTGCACAAAAATTATTGAAATAACTAAGATAAAACTGGATGATGCAGATACATAAGCGTCTGGTGGATCTGTTAACTATACCAACTTTGGATGCCCAAGCAGCTGCTGTTGGTGCACTTTATAATCTCACTGAGGTTAATATGGACTGCAGGCTGAAGCTTGCAAGTGAACGATGGTAATTCTTACAATACAGTATGCATTTCTAAAATGTATTTGGTGAAGCAGAAAGATTTGGTTATTGCTGCTTCTTGAGATTTCATGTTAACATACATATTTAGTACTATACTATAGAGGTTTATATCTCCATTATTCAGGGCAATTGATAGACTGCTGAAGGTGATCAAAACACCGCATCCAGTACCGGAAGTATGTAGGAAGGCTGGATTGATTCTGGAGACTCTAGTCTCCGAACCTCAGAACAGAGTCTTACTACTTGCATATGAGAATGCATTTGCTGAAATCCTATTCTCCGATGGAAGATACTCGGATACATTTGCTAGGATATTGTATGAGCTGACCTCTAGGCCCAACAACAAGGTGGCAACAGCCCGGGGCATATGGGGCATGTATAGCTAAAGCTATTGTTCAAGCAGCAAGGGGTACCATGCATGCCTTATCTCACAAATGCCCCAAAAGGTATTTCTTTGGCGTCTATGATTTTCATGGAAGGGTAGCAGTACCATGCATTGTAGTTATGACTATTTGTGTGCATGTTTAAACTCTTTATCTTTAAAACGTGATAATGTTATGACTTGCATCTGTCAAAGTTCTCCTGCACTTGTTAACTTATTAACTAAACATTCAATGCATGAGGGTGAGACTGCCACTCTGGGGACCCTTCTATTGCTCCTGCACTTTTGTATATGCAAATGAAGTAGGCCGAAGCCTGTAGGTATGTGGTTGGTTTGACTTGAATGCCATCAAAATTTTAAAAGGCTTCCAGCATGTATCTCTAGGTCTGTTAACCACGTTTTAGATTAATGGGGTCGAGTGGAAGAGTCGCTATACCTATTTCTAGCCAAGTATTGTATTGCATTTCTTGTACCACACAACTCATATATTCACGGTCATATAATATTCTTGAATGATTACTCAACATCAGATATTACATACTAGGGAGTGTTAGGTTGTAATAAGCTGGAGAATTAAGTAGAAGAAAGTCTATAAAAAAAAGTAGAAAAAAGAAGCAGTTTCCACTTGTTTTCCACCAGCTTCACCTGTTACCAAAATAGTATCCCAGTGCATTATGTTATTAAATTTGCATTAACCCTGTCATATAAGCAAATAATAAGACGCTCCTTATTGCATATGGTTCAAATGATTCTTAGTATATTTATATTACCTCCAAGAATTTTTCATTGGCTGGAGAGATTAATTAATGCTTTTCAGCATCATCAACACAGAAATATTGCATGAAAACCATCATGCTAGAGCATAAAAATATTTAAAAAGAATGAATTAAAACCCAGAAGATGATGATCTAATCAGTTTTTGGGAGCTCCAATGGTCTCTACTCTAGGAACATTCACTGGAAATTGTTGAATCTCATCAATCCAAGGACTCTTCTCCTTAGCCGGGTTAATACTCTTCAGCGCCTTCCACACCGCACTGTTACACTTAAACCCCGACCCGAACGCGATTTGCCAAGTCCTATCACCCTTCCTGATCCTCCCTTTTGCCTCAGTGTACGCCAACTCATACCACAACGAGCTGCTCGACGTATTCCCGAACCTATACAACGTCATCCTCGACGGCTCCATATGCCACTCACTCAACTCCAGATTCTTCTCCAGCTCATCCAGCACAGCTCTCCCTCCGGCATGTATACAAAAATGCTCAAACGCCAACTTAAAATCCGGTATGTACGGCTTAATCTTCATCTTAAACACCTTCCTCGCCACCAACGTTGCGAAAAACAACAACTGCTCCGACATCGGCAGCACCAGCGGGCCCAGCGTCGTAATGTTAGTCTTCAACGCCTCGCCCGCAACAGCCATCAGATCTTTAGATAAAGCCACGCCGATCTCTTTGTTGTCATCTTCTTGTTGGAACACGCAGTTGTAGCTCCGATCGTCCGCGCCTTTGTGGGTCCGGACAGTGTGGATTAGCTGGTACTTGGAGCGGCGGCGGTCGGATGGCTTGTTGGAGAGGAGGATGGCGGCGCCGCCCATGCGGAAAAGGCAGTTGGAGACGAGCATTGATCGTTTGTTGCCGAAGTACCAGTTGAGTGTTATGTTCTCCATGCTTACTACTAGTGCGTATGAATTTGGGTTCACCTGGTCACATTTATTATTATTATTATTAGTCTAATTGAATTATAAAATAATTATTCACATAAAAAAATATCACAAAGGGGCTTTAGTTGACTTCACCTATTTATGGTTATGGGGACAACAGCTCAAAGATGCTGACTTTTTGTACCTTTTCAATGATTGATTAATAATATAAAGTACAAGTAATTATAATTTTGAAAATTTTCTTCTCTTACACATTTAAGTGATGTATATAATTTGCCTTTTATATAAGTCCTAAATTTTTTTAATAATTGTGTGATCAGTTAATCCTTTTCTAAAATGAGTACTACAAGGAAGCAACTAATTAAGTAGATATGTACCTGAAGAAGTTGTCTGGCAAGATCAATGGAGATCAAACCAGCACTGCAGCCCATCCCGCCAAGGTTGTAGCTCTGAATGTTCCCTCTAAGCTTGTAATGATTGACGATCATGGCCGAAAGGGACGGCGTAGGATTGAACAAGCTGCAGTTCACCACCAGGACGCCGATGTCCTTGGCTTTCACTCCGGTCTTAGCCAAGAGATCGTCTATGGCTCCGAACATGACCATCTCAGCTTCTTTCCTTGCCTCGGCCATGCACGGGTTAGGAGGAACGCTAAGCAATGACTCGGGCAAATAAGTCTTCTGTCCGAGTCCAGAACGTTCTAGAATTTTTTTCTGGAACGCTAAATTTTCCTCCGTGAAAGTGCCCGCTGAGGTTGACCGGTCCATGAAAAGCTCTCGCGGACACATGGCCTCGGCGGGCGGCTTGTAGCATGAAAAGTCTACCAAGTAAACCTTCCTAGGGCGGCTCATGAAGTAAAGAGTGGCTAAAAACACAACCAGAGTTGAGCAGAGGAAGACTGTTAGGAGGTTGTACTTCAAATTATCATACAACTGAACGACGTCGTTCAAGTTGATGGTTGATAATTGAGCTGAGATCATTAAGAACAATGGAGTGACTAACAAGTACATGGCGTGGGTGATCATGTAATGATATCCCAATTTGACATATTTGAGCTTAACAGACGCTAAAAAGTTGGGGAGTGGTGAGGACCTCCCGGCCTGAATCGCCACCGGTTCGGGCTGTGACATTTTGATCGCTGAATATGAAATTTTGTGTGACAAGAAAAATGGGAGTGATTCCTTGTTTTTCTTGTTTTGGGAATTTGTATGGGTCGAGGAATGAGTTCATTTGGGTGTATGGAATATTTAAAGGGAGGAGTGCAAGTGCAACTACCCCAACGAACAATTAATTGGTGAACCGCGTTGGGCATTTAATTGGACCAGCCACTTTAGTCAGCCAGACAGCTAGCCCCATTTTCTTCTCTAATTTTATATGTTTATCCAGGATTCACATCTTTTAAGGTCAAAGTTTATTATTATTATTATTATTATTATTTGGGGTAAAATGATAGATGTAGGTTTTGGTTGTATATTTCTAATTTAAAAGTAAAAACAGTCTAACGTCGTATAAAATCATATTTAAGCTCAAAATGCCTTAAAGTTGTATTGGATTCACTGGAAAAATTCAATATTTTGGAAGAATCCACCTTCTTGTTTAACATTAAAATGGTGCTTGTCAATTATTGTTTATTACTTATGTGTGATTTAAAACGAAAAGGTGATTATTAATGTGTGTTTGGCATAGAAGAAGAATTGGTATGTAGTTCAACCACCTGATCCCACTGTAGCCCTCTCCCTAATACTCTTCCACTTATCCTTTATTGTTTGACCTTTAAAAGGACTAGGTTACCATTCCATGTTTACACACTTTAATTATCCCATCATCTAACTTTTTTTAAATTTAATAAGTACTACGGATATTATAGGTTGGATATTTTTTTTTATTTTTTTTTGATGAGAATACAAGTTGTACAGAAGTTGTCCTTCGACAAGCAATGACTCAATTCAGTACATTCAATCAGACTGAAGCACAGGCCGCGGCCTATCCCATCTACTTCATGAACTATTCAACTATTGAAGGGTACTACAACTCAGTCCCTAACGACTAAGACTACAACTCAGTCCTCAACGGCTGAGATTACAACTCAGTCCTTAACGGCTGAGACTGCAACTATAACTAAATCTAACCCTAAAACTACATCTAAACTAAAACTAAAGCTCCAACCGCCACCAGCGAAGATCGGCAACCCCGCATGCCATGGCCGCAAGCAACCACCGTCCGGACTCGCCATCAACCAGCTCCACCGCAACACGCACAAGCAGTTGAGAGTATACACACAAAAAGAACCCCACCCAACCGGACCACCACCACGGTACCCCCCAACCACCACCTGAACCCTAAAAACCAGCCCAAGCCTCCAGCAACGAAACCGTCCGAAGGCCAAAACCGGAAGAAGAGAAGATGATGGCCGAAAGCATGGTCGGCTCCGGCTGAGAGAAAGGCCGGCTGAGGTGGGAGAAACGCAGCTGTGAACAGGAAACTTCTAAGGGCTTCTAAAGGCTTCGAGAGTGTTTTTTTGGAGGAGATAGAAATGAGTATTTAAAAAAAGGAAATCCTACACTCTTTCATAATAATTATAGGTTGGATATTATGCACCATATTTTAATAATAATTATTGCATAATGTCGATTTGTATGCTTAACTTGTTTAGATTTCGATTTCTAACATCAGGGTGCTAAATTTTCTTTAGCCCTTTTCGAGTTTGGAGGCTTTAGCTAGTGATATCGATCATCATCTGTTGATTTATATAGTGAGGACTTCGATTTGAACAAAGACCTGCAGGACATGCACCCCAACCATTCTCAAGGGCTCAGTTATATGGGGAATCTTGTTGCTTGTTGGTTAGTGGAATTGAACTCATGCCACCATTTATCATGACCTTGCAGACAACATAATAACCATATGAAATGACATTTGTTCAAATCAAAGTCCTCGCTATATAAATCAACATCAAAAGTTGAACTCCAAAAAGTCAAGCAGCCGTCTATTTATTATTGCAATAACTTGATTATGTAATTATTGAACTCCGACCATGTCTAGTTGAGAGATCGGCCCCTGTCACACGGAACAGCTAATTGCTGCTGCCAGTCTCGTTTTGCATTTGCTCTTAACTCTAAAGGAATACCCCTTGTTGAAGAGAGAGAGAGAGCCTTTACTCGTTGGATCTGATACTCCGAAAATCGACTTTGATGGATGTGCGATTGTACACGGGAATACATCTTAAGGGATGTTGACAACGAGGTTTTGGCACATGACGGCTAGGTCGGCTAAGCCAATTTTGGAGAGAGCTGAAGCTCCTTCCATATTGATGGGAGATCGGGTTTTGTATGCACCAACCAGAGAGACGTCGATACTTCTGTTCTGTCCGATTATTGGAATTTTTCAGTTTTTCCCGACGCTTGCTTTCAAGATTCAGCATGGGGTATTTTAGGCATTTGGAGTTGTCCTTAAAGCAAAACGAAGTCGTTTTCAACTGACAGTAGGGTTCCCTGTCACACACACATGGCGACATTTACTTTCTTCAAATAGTCAATGTTCACTTTAAACGTCACTGGCTTCTGGAAACCTACCAATCTTAGTTTTATAAATTGAGTTCTTCTTTTTTAGAATTTAATTCAGCTTCGGTCAATAAATCATTCTATTCATCAATAATAATGAGATAAGATAACCAACATGAGATTGTGAAATCCATGTCCACGTTTCAAGCGTAGGATCCCATCGTCGTGATGTTGTTGTTTCCCATGTGTAATGAAAACGCCCTTATATCCCGTGTCATTACAATTGCGTGTGTGAAACTTCAAAAACACGCTTCATTCCATCCAACTGCTAATCTGTTTATAAAGTTAATGCAGAGACGACGACGGCCTTTTCCCGAATAATATTTTCTTGCAGTGCAGTTTGAGGTCCAGCCAATTTTGGGCCTCAGCCCTCCTCAAGTTATATATATTTTGATTCACTAATTTGGATCTGTAACTTCCTGATATTATTATTGTTCTTTTTATTTTATTTTTTGGGATAAAGTTTTGAATGAATATACACTAACATAGAGATATAGTAAAATGTTAGATACAAAGTTGATTTTTTTTAGTTAACGATACATTAGGATAATTTATTCTTATCGTATCAGTAGACCTAAATGAATCAACAATAGGAGAGAGTCCAAGAAAACGTGAACATCTCGGTCTCCTTGTTCCCTGTAGGCGTGCTCTAAACTAAACAATTTCACTTATTTTTTGGCCAGGTAGATCGACAAGCTTGTTGTATCCCTTGCGTTCTTTAAAAAAAAAAAAAAAGATTTTGTCAAATCACGTAATCTAAATTGAAGCGATCACTTCATAGTGTTGACACAAATCTGCCATGGTCACATGATTGATATTTCTTACGATTTTTTTTTGAACGATATTTCTTACAACTTAATTTCAAAAAATGAGACGCATCAGGTAAGACAACAAGGTAAGAATTAATTATTTGATATATGAGTAAAAAGTAGTTTTCAAAAGTAAAATATAAGTCGCACTATTTTGTTTGTTTGTTTGGTTGGTGGTACGTACTCATTATTGACTTGGTGCATTGATGTAAATCATGTCATACTGCGTAACTTGAAAGAGATTAGCAATTACCAATTTTGTCATTATCATGCATCCGACCCGTCTTAACATTATTTTAGCTTTCGACCTTCAATAATTATATGTCAAAAATACGCGTGTACCAACCTTAACACTAATTTCATTTGTGTCCGAGCATTGCTTATTTTTAATTTCAACTCATAGAAAATAGAATAAACGGTCCTAATTCAAATTCATAGAGTTCCACGTCAGCGCATAGAAAATCCGACCCACTGTTGATTTTTAAACGGAGACACGTGGGCTTCTCATAGCGGTCAACCTAGCCCCCTTGTCACGAGTCATTCCTCCTCAAGATGAAGGTTACGGCTTCAAACTTGAAGATCACCTCGTAGATCGCGCCTGGACGGTCTAAATTGTTTACATATTTTACGATATTATATATTGCCCTTAAACCTAAATCCGAACCTATCGTCCTAGTCAGATCTATACACGAGCTTATCTCTGTTCCATTTATTTATAATTTTTTATACGACCAGCTCATTCTCTATATGTAATCAATATTTAATTTTAAATAAAAATAGTTATATGAAAATACAAGTTACTTGTCGACCAGGGTGTGATTTAGTGGAAGAATTCCAACTTTGCTTTCATAAGGTTGAGTGTTCAAGCCCCACCCAATAAGGATGTTTCGTGGATGCTTCCTCCCGCCGTGATATGTCTAACAACGGTAAAGATGCCCAAGTTGGCCTGAGCTCCAAGTGTCGAAAAATGTGTTTGGTAAAGGTGTCGAACCTGACAAAAGGGTTCTCAATTGAATGCTCTTCTCAATATATATATATGCGCCAGATGATAATGCTTCTTATGCATTGTAGTATTCTGAATTATTGTACCCGTTATTAAAAAAAATAGAAGATACTAAATCCCATGGATAGAATAAAAATATTATATTTATAATTAAGTTTACGGATCAAATACAACCCACAGTTATAAATAAAAACTAAAAATCCAATAAAATATTGCCACGTGTATATTTCGACCAATCGTAATTCGGGACGCTTTTTGTAAATAAAAAAATTAAAATGGAATTATTTAAAAATACATAACAGATGCGAGGGTATAATCGTCCTAAAAATTGCTACATTAATATCCATACTTAACTTAAGTCTGGATATTTGATGTTTTAAGTCTGGATATTGCTGTTTAAGTCTGGATATTGCTGTTTTAAGTCTGGATATTACTGTTTAAGTCTGGATATTACTGTTTAAGTCTGGATATTGCTGTTTTAAGCTAGTCTGGATATTGCTGTTAAGTCTGGATATTGATGTTTAAGTCTGGATATTATTATTTAAGTCTGATTATTAAGTCTGATCATTCCAAGTTAAGTATGATCATTCCAATTAAGTCTGATTATTATGACTGGTCATTCCAACTTAAGTCTGATCATTGCAAGTTAAGTCTGATCATTGTTGTTTAAGTTTGGATATTGCTGTTTTAAGTCTGATCATTGTTGTTTAAGTCTGGATATTGCTGTCTGATTATTAAGTCTGATCATTCCAAGTTAAGTCTGATTATTATGTCTAATCATTCAAAGTTAAGTCTGATCATTCTAATTAAGTCTGATCATTGCAAGTTAAGTCTGATCATTGCAAGTTAAGTATGATAATTACTGTTTAAGTCTGGATATTGCTGTTTTAAGTCTGATTATTAAGTCTGATCATTGCAAGTTAAGTATGATCATTGTTGTTTAAGTCTGGATATTGCTATTTTAAGTCTGATCATTCCGAGATATGTGAAATGAATATAATGCCCCTCCGTGTTAATTCTGGTTATTGGACACGTGTCAGCTTGAAATCCGAATTTTAATTTTCATATATAAAGCTGGTTTTTACTTGAACCACACTATATAATTAATAGATAGAATAAAAAATAGTATATTTATCTCCTCATATTTCTTATAGAGAAGTGCTTAATTGAGAACCCCTTTAAATTTCGAGAACTTGAGAGGCCAACCTCCACCATCCAAATTGCAATATGCCTTTTTCTATATGTATTTTGGTGGTGACACATGTCTCATGTGCATTTTTCAAGATGCATTTAATGCAAAGTCAAAGCCACATTTTTTTATTTTGTTTTTTGAACTTGTGTATCATAATCTAATGGTGTCAAGTTCTCGAATTTTTAAGAGATATGAAAGCATTCCCTTTTCTTATAATATGAAGAAAAAAACTATACTGAACGTGGGAAAAATGCGACGGTTGAAAAATCTTCAATTCGAAACGACAAAAGTACCCTCACCAGATTTGATAAGCGTGCTATATAGCGTATACCAAATGAACCTAAAAAAAATCTCGCTCAACGCCCCCATCACAAAAGAAAAACTCTAGTCATGGAGCCACCGGCCCCATCGCCAAAATCCACGGCCACAAGCGGCTGCCGGGAGTCCAGAAGAGCCTCCATAATCCTTGACAGGTACAAATTAGGCCGGCAGCTCGGCCGTGGAAGCTTCGCGAAGGTTTATTGGGCGAAATCGCTCATCGACGACTCGTCCGTCGCTGTCAAGATCATCGACAAGCCGGAGTGCGTCGAGATGCAGTCGCGCATTACTCGGGAGATCTCCGCCATGCGCCGGTTGCAGAATCACCCTCACATCCTCAAAATTCACGAAGTCATGGCGACGAAATCGAAGATCTATTTAGTGATGGAGCTGGCGAAAGGCGGCGAGCTCTTTGCGAAGATCGCCAGCCGTGGCCGGCTCACCGAATCCGCGGCGAGGAAGTATTTTCTGCAGCTGGTGTCGGCGCTCGATTTCTGCCATCTAAACGGTGTCGCTCACCGCGACGTGAAGCCGCAGAATCTCCTCTTGGACCAGAACAACAACCTCAAGGTCTCTGACTTCGGTCTCTCCGCGTTGCCTGAGCAGATCATGAACGGGCTTCTCCGCACGGCTTGCGGGACGCCTGCGTACACGGCTCCGGAGGTCGCTTGCAGGAGAAACGGCGGCTACGATGGCTCGAAGGCTGACGCATGGTCTTGTGGTATCCTGCTCTACTTCTTCCTCGCCGGATACCTGCCGTTTGATGATACTAATTTGATCGAAATGTATCAGAAAATTCATCGGAGAGAGTACACTTTCCCGGAATGGATCTCGCGGCCGGTGAAGCGGATCATCTGGCATTTGCTGGATCCCAATCCCAACAATAGGCTAAGCATTGAGTTGTTAAAAAGTACCACCTGGTTCAAGAAATCTCCCCAACCTGACAAGAAAACCACTCTATTTGAATGCGATTCATTTTTCGAGAAGACTGATATTTCCAGGCCGATCAACGCCTTTGATATAATATCAATGTCATCAGGTTTGGATCTTTCAGGACTGTTCGAAGCAGGATGCACGAAAGAAAGACGTAGGAGGTTCACATCTGTTGCGAAGTGTGATGTGATCCTGAAGAAAGTGAGCGAGGTTGGTGGCGGATTGGGGTTGGTTGTTGCAAAGGGAAAGAACAGAGCAATAGAAGTGAACCCAGGGAGGCTGGGGATGAGAGTTGAGGTGATGGAGGTGGCAATGGAGATGATGATGGTGGAAGTGAAGATTGAGGTTGGTGTTGCGGATCGGTTTGAGGAGGCTCGTTGGGTTGAGTTCAAAGCAGGGCTAAACGAGATCGTGCTCGCATGGCACGATGAGCCGGCTTGAAAGGAAAAGGATTACTAGTTTTGTGCCTTGCAACTCAGGAATGTTAAGCCTTTTGGAATGTAAGAGGTTGCAGGAAATTAACCATGGATAGTTTCAGAATCAAATTTTCTTTAAGCATGATCCATCTCTCTCATCAATCATGTGTATTGATTAATATTTTTTTTATCATCTCAGTACATAAATTTGTATCTCAGAAATATTAAAAATATATTAAAGTGTCTCGTTTTATAGATCTCAACAAATTATGAATATTAATAATTATTTTGATTTTTTTTAACTTTGTAATTTAGAAGATATATTCAAAATCAAAATATAAATTGAAATTGTATCGCGCTGCTATTATTTCACGAACTCATGACCAAATCTCATTTTTGATTGATCATCTCAAAACCTTTTCTATGATTGATTAAATCATGATGAAATCTATGTTTTTTTTAATTATCATTTCCCACCTGATTATTTTTCTTATAACTCAAAATATCATGACAGGATGCTCATCATGATATTAATCAATGATCTGATCGTTTCTACGTTTCTGATCTGATAGTAATGAACCAGGGAATGTGTAAGAAGACATCGACAGAGGGAGATACAGGCCAGTTTATGATTTTTGTGAAGTCACAGTTGATGATGGGCTTCAATCACAGGAGGACAAAGCCCAGCACTTGTATCATGATTTATACAAAGCCCATCAGAAGTTTCCGTCTCTATATCATCATCAGTTCCCTATGTGAAGTGAAGCACAACTCATCAGACTGTGGTGGTCTCTGAGCTGATCTAGTGGTTGAGAATGGTCTCTGCTGCTTTTACAACAAGCTAGATAAACACTACTAGCACTATCAGATATGGCATTAAGAGATGTGTGGTTATATATAGTCTCTAGTGGGTCACTGAAAAATCAAGAATCCAGTGCTGCACTGGTAAATGGGTAATGCGTGTAGCACTTGATAGCAAAATAAGATAAACCAGGGATGAGGACAATGCATACGGTTTGAATGATTGAGCATTTGTCGACGTGAACCTTATGTCCGTAAATATCAAGAAGCCAAACTTATCTGAAGCCTGTTCCGATCACTACCACAAACCCATTTGTCAGTCGATCAAAACAGAAAATGGTGTTTGCATTGCAGCTACCCACCATCTGAATCAGAGTGGCTGCATTTACACATGACAAACAACTCGCTCTATTAATTGGTAATTTATGCAGCAGGCTGCTCATTTATTTCTTTTATTTTTTGATAACTCATTTATGACTCAAGCAAGCATCTATCACATGTCTTGATGGAATTAGATCTGATGTAAGCATAGTCATATGCTTCAAATGTTAAATTAATTTCATTTTAATCAAAACGTGGTCCTTTAGGCATGTGATGACTTTTTAAGGTAACTTGAATTCGCTTCCAAAAGGAAATTGTGTAGATCTATTTTTCAAAGCATCCTTATAGCCCCAAATTAATTTTGTTAACTTTAATGTGTTCACTAATGACATGAGATATGTGATAATTTATGTTTTTTGATTGCTTATTTTATTTTTATTCAGAAAATAATCCAACTGAAACTGTAAAATTAGGAGGGCATCATCAAAATAATAATAAAAAATAAATAGAATGGGCATTTTCGTAAATTCAACCTTTCCTGAGAACGCAAAACAAACCTTAAACAAAGACCACCAGAAACGATCAGATCAGGATCATCATCTGCTCCTCAACGCACGTGGTCGAATTCGCTCTTCATCATCATTATCGTCGACCACTTTTTACTCCACATTTCTCAATTTAGGTTGCATATGCTTCACTGTCACACTAGCTACCTGCTCGTAAGCTGCGCACGAGATGTTGCAGTGCCAGCCACAATGGACGGTTTCTCCGCGACCGTCACAAGTCACTCGCGCTGTTGCTCCCATGAGGTGACTGTTCGTTGTATCGGTGAATTGTTTCTTTCTATTCAGGTCTTTTTGTTGTTGGGTGGCGTTTTCTTAAACTGCTGTTCAGTTTTGTATTTTATCAAACACTGTGATTGGATTTAAAACGGTGGTGTTTAGAAAACTCTCAGCTTTTGATGAATGGAATTTCTGTGTAGTTAAGGGTTGTATTTTTATTATATTCCATGTTTATGGTCTCAAGCGCTAACTAGATTTTTATATTTTGGATTACATTGCATGGTTCATTTATCTTGTTACTTTTTGAAAGCTCGCTTTGATAACTTTGTATGTTCACGGTACAGAAATTCAGTGGCTTGCCATTGTTGGTGGCTGCAACGTTCGGCATTGACAGCAGGATCAGAGAAAAATTGTGGGCTCAAGATTAGAAATGAAGAACTATGTTAGAAACCCATCATTCCCCAATTTCGGATCTCAATTTGGTTATGTATTCTTCTATATTGATATCTGTGAAATTCTTGGCAGGGGTATGGAATGATGTTCATCGTATATTATTACGAAAGTCATATCCCAACAACACACTTAGAGTTTCTGGAAAACTAAGTATACAATGCATGAAGAAGAGCCAGGAAAGTAGTCCTTTGGTACGCATTTGGCAATCATGGTTTTCAAGGAAACAGTAAAGTATATATTTTAAAGTTTACCATTTGCTAATCAGAGTTATTTTGATCTTTCCCCAGCATGTGCAGGTCGACAGTGCAAAAATTTTGGGGTCATCTTTGCTTCATTTTGCCCTTCTTAAATTGATGCAGCTACACTCTGGCAGAATCTTGACCACAGCGACATCTTTACTATCTTATGCGATTCAAACATCTTCAGTCATGAGCTTACAGTTTTCTTGTATTTCTAACTCCCTAAACAAACCCACTCCTCTCAATTTGGATGTTACATTTCCATCCTTTCAAGATATAAGATGGAATTTCGCAAGGGTGCTTTACCTGTTCAACATCCAACTGGAGAGAAATGTTGCTACGTAAGCAGTAATGCTCTTACTGTTTGTATATAAATTGAACAAATTCTTCTGTGGCAACCCTTATAAAATGATAATGTTAGTCTGTTGGTAAACTGTTTTCATTTCAGTGAACAAATGAGATAGTTCTCTTCTACTTAGCAGTTGGGAATAAAAAACTAATGGGGTTGTTATTTTTTTTCATTTGAAGGTATTTATAGATGCATGTATAATCCACAATTCAAGATGTTACCTTTCATGTTTGTAAGTGAGACGAGTCATATCATATTATTTTAAAGAGTGTAGGTGGCTTAATGAGTTTTTCATTGTCATGGTTTCATGGTATTTGAGAAGTTGTTTAATGTCTATTATTGGTTTCTGTAAAGTAATCGTGTTGTGTTTTCCACATTTTTTATAAGTATTACTACTGTTTCGTATTGATAGATTTGAGTTACCCATCTGTTCTTCATCTTGATAGATCTCGTGGTCAATATTCTCTCTGCATGTATAGCTGAACTAAGTATCCTGACTCCTGAATAACTTTAAGGTCCTTATTCAGCTTTTTAAATCATTTCAGATTCTTTGTGGTACTCCTGGTGGCATGCTTTTCATTTGTTCTCATTGGCGGCTTATTGTTCTTTAAATTCAGGTATGCTATCTGTTTCACAGTACGTTGCATTTGCATAGCTATATGGCTCTTGTTTTTTTCCTGTGATTTCAATTTAGGGCCCGAGTGCAAAAAGAAAACACCAAATTTCCAATCAATCTGATAAAATTACCATAATAAATTGATGAAAACATATGTTCAGTAGAACCATGTAGGCAATGAATTGCCTACATTGCTGACTCCTAATTTTTGTCATCTCCACGCTATTGAGATTTTACAATCAAATCGCTTGTGAATGCCCAGTGCTCCGGTACAATCACATGCGTGGATATGAAGTACAACCAAGCTCAGATGCTCGAGCACTATTTGTTGTCGGTAGTGCTACCATATTACTTTACTATTAAACATCAAATAATGACTGAAGAAGTTTTGTTAGTTGTGATTGTGTATACACTACTAGATCAAATCCTTCATGTGTAATCAGAATCGTTTAAGTCTCTTGCTAGCTGTGTTCTAGTGTTGCTACTGGTAGTTTGTTTTTAATCACATTGTTTCACACTGAGCTATTCAAAATGTTGCAGTGTGTGACGATGTAAGTCTATGATATAATTGTTCTGATGTGCAGAGGTAACACACACTCGCTTGAAGACTGTTTTTGGGAGGCATGGGCATGCTTGTGTTCATCTTCCACACATTTACGAGTGTGACACAGCCTACTCAACAGTTTTTCTTCACATTCATGTATATGTATTTTTCCCCATACACAAACACGACTTTTCTTTATGCAGCAAAGAACTCGAGTTGAACGTGTGATCGGGTTTATTCTTGCCATATGGGGTATACTATTTTATTCCCGTCTGTTGAGCACGATGACCGAACAGTTTAGGGTGAGTTCAGTAACATGGTAATGTTCAAATTGTTGTGGTCAAATTATTTATAGTACTGTCCAACAGAGTAATATGCAAAGACTCAGAGATGGAGCTCAAATGCAAGTCCTGGAGAGTGATCATATCGTCATTTGTGGAGTAAACAGTCATCTGACTTTTATATTGAAGCAGCTAAATAAGTATCATGAGTATGCTGTTCGCCTAGGTACTGCTACTGCTAGGTATGAAAGTGCTATGTTAATATCAACATGTGCTGCAGTAGTATATGATATGATATATTCAAGTTACAAATTACTCCTTTCATGCGTACATGTGCAGGAGACAGAGGATTCTACTGATGTCGGATATTCCAAGGAAACAAATAGACAAGATAGCTGACGGTGTTGCCAAAGATCTACACCATATTGATATCCTCACAAAGAGGTATTAAATGTTGAATTTCTTTCAAATCTCAATAATTGTAGTATAATTACTGCTAATATTTTTAATCACTAAACCTTTCTATAAATTTTGTTATCACGTCTTCTAGATTTACAAACTACCTTTACCTTGTTTAATTTTTGTAAAACACAAGTACAAATCATTTTTTGGCAACACCTTCTATATGTTGTTTGCGTTTTTGCACGTCTGTAACCAACTTTTGTACTAAATACTATCTTTATAGTCCAGTTTTGTAAAATATATAGCCACTCCTTGTCATTATTCTGACTAGCTCTTTCAAATCACGGGCATCTTAAGCATCAAGTTGGATAAGTGATCAGGTTGCACTACAGAAACTAATATCATTTATGACTTTCATTCGAGCAGTTGCAGTCTCACCATGACAAAATCCTTTGAAAGAGCTGCAGTAAGTAGGGCACGTGCTGTGATCATCTTGCCAACTAAGGGAGATAGGTATGGAAAGAAGTTTTTGACGAACATATATTTTTAGGCGAAGTGCATCAATTGTACTGCATACTTGAATTATGGGACCAACAAAAATGTCAATGTTCCTCTTTTTTCTTTTTGAGTTTAGAAAGTTAGAAGTCCCATCATATGAGGTGATAGATGATGGTTCAAGGTTTAAGTCAATATATATTGTAGTTCCATTTATGCATATAGCCAAAGTCATGGGATTTATCATTTATGTGCTGGTTTATCAGGTATGAAGTGGATACTGATGCATTCTTGTCCGTGCTAGCACTCCAACCTCTTCCAATGATGGCATCGGTTCCTACAATCGTTGAGGTCCAGTATAGATGAAAATTATAGTGTACATACTTTTCAAAGTAAATAATATCTCAATGCAAAAACATCCAATTAATGCAGGTCTCAAGCCCTAAAACATGTGAGCTCCTGAAGTCTATCTCAGGATTGAAAGTAGAACCAATTGAAAATGTGGCATCCAAATTGCTTGTTCAGTGTTCTCGGCAAAAGGGGCTTATAAAGATATACAGACACTTGTTAAATGTCCGAAGTAATTAAAACTTGCTCTTCAACTGTGATGAAGTTTGTTCATTCCTATTATTCCCTTTATTGATTCACCAAAACTTTATTCTTGCCAATAACTAAAATGGTGGCAGCACTATCATTAAAATCCTATATGTAGGACTTGTTGACACTTTTTGAAAGCTTATTTCATACATCTAGAAGGAGCTAAATTTCTTTCATTATTATTCTGTGCAGAAAACATATTCAATCTGTGCAATTTTCCCAGTCTAGCTGGAATGAAGTACAGTCAACTTAGGCGAGGGTTTCAGGAGGTGCAACCACTAGTTCAACAAAAGTATTTCAGTGGAGAATTTCTTCAGCTCACTCATTATTGATTTTGAATATAATTGAATATCTCTCCAGGTAGTTGTTTGTGGGATTTATCGTGGCGGAAAGATATACTTTCATCCCAGTGATGGTGAAACTCTAGAAGAGAGTGACAAAGTATGTCAGAGTTCCTCCTTTTTCTATTTTTCTTTCTATTTTCTTCCTTTTTCTTCTTCTTCTTCTGATGTCTGTTTTGAGGGCATACCAACTGTATGCCAGAAAGGTCATGATGTGCATAGATGCTCCTGAAAAACAAACATAGGTTTGGGGTTAAGTCATTTTTAAATATCAGCTATTGCTGACTAGACTAGTAGTGAATCACTAATAGTTGAAATGCAGTATTTAAACTGAACCAATGTGACCTAGTCACTTTGGTGATGTTAGTTTGATTTTGATTAGTTATTTCCTTACAGTTGACCTTGCTTTTCATGTTTGAATTTCAGGTGCTATTCATTTCATCAATTTATGGGAAAAGAAAGCCACAAATCTCATATACTAATGTTGTCAAAGAAGCAAAGGATACTGTCGAAAATTTCAATGACACAGGGAATCTCAAAGTGACTCATACATTGGATATGGAGAAGACACGGCGCCAAAATATTGTTAAGCGACCTAGGATTCGTGGTTCTAAGGTAATCTCTTCGGTGTTGCTGCATATTTATTGCTTCTCTAGACAATAACCATTTCATATGCAGGCATCAGATTGGACTTTAGGACCAAAGGAATGCATACTTATCCTTGGTTGGCGCCAGGATGTCCTTGAAATGATTGAAGAATATGACAGTTATCTTGGACCTGGCAGTGTAGTGGTAAATTTGTGATTTTCTGCCGAAATCTCAAAGATACACATGCACCCTTCCGTTCTATTTGTATACTCATTGGTTCTGTCACCTTTCATTGCTTAGAGTCTTGCCATGAGTAGAGTTGATCAGATTCATTTTAGCTTGCTTTTCTCTGCTGTAGGAAATTCTGTCAGATGTACCACTGAATGACAGATATCAGGCAAACAGCATAGCTGGTCAGAAAAAGCTAAAGAATGTTCGGGTTTCCCACAGGGTGCTAATTGCCGACTGCCGTCTTCAATTTTATTATTTTTCAGCACTCGATTGAAATCTCATAATATTCATAACGTTGTAGGTTGGGAACCCAAGGTGCTATGAGGCTTTGAATGATACAATAATGAAAATTAAGGGCAACTTCAAAAAGGGAGAAGATATCCCCTTGTCAGTCGTTGTTGTATCAGACAAAGAGTGGCTTCTAGGAGGTATGAATCACAATTTACTTAATAGGTTTACCTGCATCAGAAATGATGTGATTTATTTCATGCATCAGATCCTTCAAGAGCAGACAAGCATTCTGCCTATGCTCTCCTGTTAACTGAAAATATTTGTACCAAGCTTGGCGTTAAGGTGAGTCTTTGGTTGACTTCTTCATCTTACTCCCTAAACTTAATCATGTATTAATATGTAGTATATTTATGTTTTCCAAAGATCTTTTTAAGTGAAGCTTTTGTATGTATGCATGAATTGGGACAGGTGCAAAATTTAGTTGCAGAGATTGTCGACTCAAAACTAGGAAAACAGGTACCTGTTTCTCTTTGTATGTTATATTCCCTTAGCAAGTTGTGAAAACTTATGTTATGATTTTGGTTCTAATTGCCACCTTCAGATTTCACGCATCAAGCCTTCACTAACTTATATAGCTGCTGAGGAAGTAATGAGCCTTGTCACAGCTCAAGGTCTCAACATATCATTCTCTCTGTAAATAATCTCATAACCCCTACTTAGAAAGGTCCTATGCTTACACTATTCTCTTTATGAAACACAGTTGCTGAGAGCAATGAACTGAATGCTGTGTGGAAAGACATTCTGAATGCTGAAGGGGATGAAATATATGTGAAGGTAATTACACAAATTTCAGTTACAAAGCAGGGATCCAGAAACCATCTCACAACTATTTAGAATACATATTATATATCCATTATTTCTCGTGCAATGCTGCAGGATGTGAGCCTCTACATGAAAGAAGGGGAGAACCCTTCTTTCTCTGAGCTTACCGAGAGAGCACAATTGAGAAAAGAAGTTGCCATTGGGTATATCAAAAACAATAAAAAGGTACTAGATAAACTCCGCATACGAGTACAATGATCAAATGTCGCACTCTTGTCTTTATCATTTTTATGTTTTTTTTTACTAATTGGTGATGCATGCAGGTTATAAATCCAAACCCGAAGTCTGAGCCACTCGCACTGCAGTTGACAGACTCTCTAATTGTAATATCAGAGTTTGAAGGTGAACAACCTATAATAATGTAGAATAAACAGGTTTAGTTTTTTTATACATTGTAATTGTACAGACTACTCAAGTAGAGTTCCAACGAAGTACACTTGGTGCACTCTTTTAGTCTTTTGTAAAGAATGACATTCAGGTTTGTTATGGCAAATTAGCCCTGGAATAAATCAACGAAGTTTTTCCTGCTACTGTAACATAATGACGCCATCTGGCTTGAACTAATTTTAATTGACATAATCACTTTTGAAACCCACAAGGTCACTATAATTGAGATTTTAGTGCAAATCAGTGATTTTAATATCATCAGGAGATTCTTTTACTGTTTAGGAAATGTGAGCAAATCCGGAAGGCGTCGTACAGGTTGCGTATAATGTTACAATGCTTGTTAAATCTTTGAAGACGGCGAAGACTAATAGTTTCACGCCAGCAAACCAATTCAGTTAGCAACACACTGCCTTTATCTATGAGATCATATGCTATTGCATATTTGCTGCTTTTCTGGATTTGATTATATTTTCTCCTCTATAATTGGTTTATGTTCCATGTATAAAGGTTAAGAATGAGGATAAATTTATGTAATAGCAGCTTAATCGATATCCTTGTTAGCCAACTAGTTATCTCATCGATTTTTGGCTGCAGGTTCATGAGTTGAAGGCCCCATCTCAATGATTTTGTCAAGGCACCTTATCTACAAGGTAAGCTTTATCTATATTTGTCTTGCAACTTGCGAGTTTTGCAATAACGTTTTCTCGGTAGTATAAGACATAATATGTTCAGACACTTAGCTTCATCATATGAATCACATATTCTGGCTTGTGTTCAAAGTTCAAACCTTATCTGTATGAATTAAATAGTGAAGATATTTTACTAAGGATCCCATGTCTCTTTTATTATTAGAGCTCTTCTGATGCATGATCTGCTCGTAATAAGATCCCCCCATTTTTATTACCAGTTAAGTTCAATGGACCTGCATACAAGCTTCAGAGAACATTAAACTTAGTTGAATTATACTAACATAGACAACTTACAATCTAAGTAATGGATTGCCTTGAATGTATCATTAATTTATCCTTATAAAGGGATTAGAAAGTATTGTACGCATGCTTTAGCTCATAGGGTTCCTTTGTTACCTTTATTAAATTCATAATACTAGAGTACTACCCCATCTCACAAAGCACAACAGATTTTGTAAATTTCTTGATAAGTGTTTTGAGAATAAACAATGAGCACTTTGTGGTAACTTCTGCCTTGGCGCTAATCATCTCACTAGGTGATTAAGGAACATTGGGCAGTCCAATCGTTGTATAGTGCATCAATAAAAAAGTAGAATCTGTAATTCTTTCTGGTATGCAGTTGCAAATATCACTCCTTAAAGATTTTATGCCCCTCGAGGATATGAATGCTGACCATTTTGTCTCCCACCTTTCAACTTCTCTTCCTCGAGACATTCATCATTATGTAACTTTTCTATGCACCCCACCTTTGTTTATCGACTTTAGTTTCCGATTTTTAACTTGTGAGCCTAATTAGATGTGTTCAACAAGCTTCATTGACATTAGACTTTAGAGATCTCAGTTTCATGGTGTAAAGTTGACTAACATGTTCATTTGGGAAGAATTTTTTTTTTTGAATTGTGAAGCAGATATCTAGAAAACGTGGAGCCTATAGCTCCATATGGTATGAGTCTCTTGTAGTTACCTGTTATCAGTGTGATAAGAAGACACGTCAGATTTGAGATAGTGCATACTTTCACCACATACTTGTTATGGGTAGTTGCTCTTGATGATGACCATAACAATCTACTGGGGTACCCTTTGAAATTGCTTTCACACTGCGCTGATTCTGTGATGATGAGCAGCTAGCTAGTAGCAACGTATTAGATAATTGTTAAATTTTTGTAACTGTTTAATCCAGATTCACTTGGTTGTTGGTTCTTGATTTTATTATGATTTTTGGTATTTCGGCATGGATCTATCTTCTTTGTAGTCGAAGTTTCATCTAATGTGATTATTATTTGTGAATTGCATTGTGTGAAATGAGTTCTAAGACTGTAGTCATCATCTAGGTGGAGAAAGTGTTGCAAAACCTAAGTTGGATGTATTGACTAAGAATTGAGAGTCTAATAATGATTTAACTTTGTTCATATGGATTATGAGACCCTGAAAATCTGTTAGCCCTCTCAGAAAAAATAAACTTGACTTTGTTGGCCATGATTTTGCTTTGTGCATAGAACCTTACGTATTTCTGTAATTGTCAATGGCCTTGTTCGAAATTGTTCAGTGAAAATGCAAGTCTCTGACAAATGTTGAACATAAAATTGTATTACTCCTGGATAAGAGATGGGTATGCTTCTCTTTTACACATCTGTTTCTGTAACTAAATCTATTATCTTCTACACAAAAGGCTTTTCAGAATTTAACTGCAAACAAGTTGATCATAGAGATGCTGAAGATCACTGTCTTGTTGATGCCTTATAAGGTGAATCATGCTATTGATATTTCTTCTCATCTTCTGTGGTCATGTTACTGGTCAACGGCTGAAAGGATCTTGTCACTTGAGGAAGTTCAATTCTGTTCTTGGTAAGCTCAAGCTGAAGGTCTGGGTATTTTTCTGATCCCTCCATCTTTCATTTGTAAGGAAGGTTGTTTGAGTAATGTATTGTCTTTTATGCACCAGAGCCGAGTCCTCTGGCTTCTGATCCTTTCATTATTCTCAATCTTTTACAGGATGACATGAACATTCTGCAAGATAACAAATCCCATAATAAGCACACAAATGCGAAAGAAGATTGGATTTTCAAGGGAATAAAGAAACGAGATCAGGAACTTACTCCCATGGAACATCTCCAACAAGCATCCAGTCACCGTCTTTGTCCTCATAAGTAGGCTCATAATCAGAACCTGTGTACCCTTCTCTCTCAGAGTAGTGCCCAACGTTGAACTTGAACATGGCCTCCAAAGCCTTGAGGAGCTCTGAGTATCCATTGTACATCTCGAGGTCAATCTTTCTGAGGTAAGGAGCTCCATCCATGCTCACTTTCACATAAATCCCAGATGCCTGATCAGCCTCGTTCTTCTTTGCTTGTAAAGCATTCTTCCTGTATGATCTCACTGGTGGCCATCCTACTACTTGTGATCTGCAATTAGAAAAAAGTATACAAGTTTAGATTCACTTTCTATTGAATAACAGTATTGTGTGCGGTTCCAGAAATTTAAACCCTTGTGAATGAAAAAAAAAAAGCTTATTACTTTGCTCTAGGAGTAGGAGCATCTTCTTCGGTGGCTGGTCTCTTTTTGCCTCTTTTGGTCGTCTCTGTCCCGGGAAGTCCCAGCGTCAGCTCAGTCGCCTTAAGGTCACCTTCATAAGCAGCCACAACTTCCATTTTCTCCAACAGGTCAGTGTTTGACTGTTAATCTTTTAAAGCTCTCAGAAGAAACAATTAACTCTTTGTTAAGCTTTTAGAGAGAGGCCTGCTGTGTTTGACTGATCTTGGATATGAAATACAGAGGTGTAGTTTTATAGAATATGCTAAACACAGGGATAGTTAGTGCTTTTGCTGGTACAGTGCTTTTGTATTAATAAATGGTTGCTAGTTCATGAATTGTGGACAAAGGCTTGTCGGTAGTGACAGCAGCATCATAGATGCAAATGTAGGAGCAATCTGGGGACAAGGCTCAGCCACCCATGTGGACTCGAGACTTTGTCTTAACTCAGTATATATCTTCTTCTTCTTCTTCTTTTTTTTTTATCCGAGGAATCCATTTTAGGTGTTGTGGGGGGCTGGCAAGAAAATTAGGTCCATGTGAGCTCGGCCGGTTCGGCTAATGGCTTTTATTTATAAAATGTTAGGAATATGAAAAACGAATTTAAAGATACCAAAATTGATTAAATGGGTTAGCATAACATGTTTTCTACATGTCTTTGCTTTGAATCTTGATAAGCTGCAAAGTCATTGCTTATTTAATTTTTAAGCCTCAACAATAATGCTAAATGGTTCTACGGGTCGGATTCAAATTTTGAGTGATCCTTGGATGCCCACTTGGTTCCTTCCATTTTCACCCGTTGTGTCGGGGCAAAGTGGTCGTGTAAATGTGGCTGTCATTTGCGGACAGAAACATGGTCCACTGCCACCCGTGTGTGTGTCCATTTCATCAACTGTTTGCAGCCTGTCTTTTTACAAGATGCCATATTTCATTTCATCTGGCTCCACTACTTTTTCCTCTATTTATGGTCACTTCCTTTAAAGTTTAAACTTATACTTAATTTAATTTAGGAGAAATGAATTGAAGAAACCAATTTATACTCTTAAATACTTGGCCATGGTACTTCCACTTTTTTAAATTATAAAAAATAGAACATTTAACTTAAGATTTGAAATTCTTAATAATACACATTCATGAATGATTAGGAACATTTTAGTGATTCCATTAAATAAACTAATTACAAGTGTTTCAGAAGATGAACATGGACCACACTGATACAATCAAACTAGATTCCTCAATTTTCTAGCAGTCTTGTAATCCTTTTAGTTTTGTTTAACGTTGTTTGTATAATTCAATTGACGGTCTTAGATCACGGTTTTTTAATTATACCTAAAACAATGTTTTATAGACCCAGGATTATTCCCAATCAGGCGGCAGACTGTTTATTCATACATGCGAATTTGTCCTAAACCTTGTTGAATAGTTCATGATGGGTTTCAAAATGTCAAGTCATGAGAGCTTCAAGTGTCGAATGTGAGACATTTTACATGCTTGCTCATGATCCGAAAATCAATAACCAAGCAGATCCAGATCCACTTTTTTTTTTCTGCCACTGAATTCAATTAACAAAATTGTATTTGAACTCTGTTATGTCAGAAATCATATTTTTAAAAAGTTGCAACAAACTTATGGCAAGTTGACATACTCCTAATTTATTGTATAACTAAAAACTTACTTCTCGACAATAACTTTAATACGAACGTTGGCTTACAAATCATTCTAAAGGAGCGGTGCCCCTTGGCTAAAAATCAATCATCACACTCTTTTCTTCATATATAAAATGAAAAATAACATAGTGAAAATAAGGCTATTTATCTTCGGGTTTAAAGGTCTCTGATGATCGAAGTTAATAAGAGTTCATAACATATGTACTTACATGAACGACTATCATCATAAAATTGAAGCTGAACTTGAATGGCACAAGCTGATATACAAACATAATACACATGACACTTCTTAATCAGATATCTGAGTTATCAAAACCAGGTAGAGAAACAGGTCCAAAGGACTCACCTGTTTCCAGACTGGCAAGCATCAGGAATTCCCTCTTTAAACGACCCGGTCTGTTCTCTACCCATTTCACACTCAGTACCATAAATCGGACTACAACACCTCTCTCAATCCTGTCAAGTCGGTCATTTTGAAAGTAACGGACATCTCCAGTTACTAAGTCGTAACCAGGCATCTTCTGAGCAGACAAATATACATTCTTTGTTGGACCACACTTGATCATGACACCTCGAGTCTTCACGGCGTAAACAATTCCTTCCAAGGTCTCTCCAATTACAGGTAAAAACATACGGCATCTGAAAACCACAGGGATTGCAACCATGCCCATGTTGGGATTTGATTGAACCTCTCCTTCACCGATGCTTTTTAACTTTGTAATTGCAAGATAGTACCCATGTTGTTCGCTTGACTTTTCTTCCAACAATTGCATCATTAAACTATTAACAATCGACCTTTTGGTACGATTAGCATCTGGAACTATATAAAATTTACTGAACTCTACTTCATGGAGCATAGTCCTGGATCATAAAAAGTATATTGAAGATGAGCAAAACAAGATGCGATGTCGTCACAGCAGAGTATGAACCATCACGTCCAATATTCAAGCCAAGTGACTTCGTAAGCATAACTCTTGCACAACTCACAAACTAAAGTTATGATTCTACCCTCCATTCTCAGACGTACAAAATAAGCATACAACAATTCAGAGATGGGGATAAAATATATTTACTGCTCCCAACAATCCGTACTAGTTCTTCTGCTTCTTCTAAGCCCTTTCGTCAGAGACACTAATGTAAACAAACTATACTAACTGCATGAATGAAACTCTTTGGCCAATTTTAATCAATTATATATTTGTAGCCTCCAAGCCAGAACCCGCAAATCATAATGCTTAACCAAATTGAGAAACAGATGATCCAAATCCCCCCAATGGTAGGCTTCAAATTTCAAAATTGAAACCCCTCACACCGCACCAAATAAAACCCTAGATTACCAACAACAACAACAACAACAAAAACATACTTGGTGACTCGATTTAGTTTAATTTGTTACGTTTCTGGAATCGGGACTTTGTTTAAGCGTTTTGAAATGAACAGTACGAATAAGAAAGAAATTGAGGCGGAAATCGACGAGAAAGATTAAGTTGGGGGGTTCGTACCTGAGGACGAGATGAGGGAGCTGGTAAACGGAAGCAGCAAGTTTCGGTTCCGCAAGAATTGTTTCCCTTCGCATGAAATGTAAATTGCCTTTTTTTGGAAAAATAAAATACTTATAAAATACTAGTAACTTTTCCTAAATTGTTAGGAAAATTATGCTAGAGTAGCATTTTTGGTAGAACTTCCTACAATTTTCTGTGAGTAGGTGCGAGAATCGAGGAGTAAGTGCTATGTGAGGAGGTGCTACTCCTCCTCACCGGTGTATATGCTAGCATTTATGAAGCACATAATATAAACTTTTTGTACTTGTTTGCGAGATTCGAAGAGGAAATACTAGGTAAGGAGGTGCTACTCCTCCTCACCGCCACCGATGTATATGCTCTAAGGCACCGTTGACAACATCCACTTTATATTAAAGTGCAGTTGGCAAACAAGGCCTTCAAAAAGTCAGTAAAAAGAGAAACCAAATTTAAAGTTTGGATACAAATGGAATTTTGAGCATTTTGGGAAATTTTCTGGTATTTGAAATCGGATTTCATTTGCGGGAATCAAAAGACGCGGCTGTTTCGAGTTGGCAATGTGCGAACAAGGCACTTTGCAGCTTCATTATTATTTACTATCAGTTGTTGCCTTCTCCAGTTTCTGAATGCAAGTTTTGAGGTCTTGTTGAAGCGCAGGACGTGTAGCAGCCAGAACCATGCTATTCCAAACCGAGCTAGATACACTTTCCGGATTTTGGTGAGAATAAAGCTCTTCAACTGAGTCAGCATTCTCATTCAAGTTCGCTATGATGCTTAGCCATTTGTATTCGTCCGGGTCGACTAGAAGGTTGTTGTCGCCTTCTTTCAGCGCTATCATCTGTTTACATACAGATTGGCACAACAACATATTAGAGCTCAAGATGAATGAAAATGCGACAACGTGTTATATGGTATCATCAGGCCTAGGCCGGTTACATACTTTTGGTGGACCGCCAACGGCATTGGTGCAGTACAATGTCGCCCTGTCAACAAGGTGGCAATATGCTGGGAATGCGCCAGCAAATCTTTTGTGGGATGTCAGTTGGGATTTCACCCTCACTGCCCTTCCTGTCATTATGGCTCTCCTGAAAAACAGTCACAAAATTTTGAAGGTCGATCTTGAAATTAAACCACACAAATCGAAACATAATTTTTTTTCTTCAGTGATGTCGTACAATATGTTAATTTACCTAATTCCTCTGACGGTGGCAAGATATGCATCGCATATGACACCAGCCAACTCAACTCTATACGGCTTGAGTTTAGGCCTTGCTGCCTCCCCATTTTCGTCTTCCACCTCTTCCCAGTAGTTCTCGGTGACCGTGCCATCCGTGGCGACCTTATAGCCCACACCCATTCGGTAACGGCAATTGTGAACGTTCCTTGCCATGGCAATTGTCTGCTCCACAAAGGGAATCCATGACAGAGTTCCATCCATGATTACATCACGGCCCTCGTTCAAGGCCGTGACTAGTAGCGATGATGCTGCATCTGTCGAGGATTGGTGCACCTGCCAAAGCGAAACTTTCAGTACAAGCGTAGTGAAATGTGTCAATATATATTAGGATGCGTCGGTATGTTTGATTGTTATCAGATGAGCATAATGAGCTTACTAGTTCTGCAGTTTGGAGCATGTCAGTGTGCCCACCGGAGCTAAGAGCTCTGTAGATAACGTCAGTCTCCTTGAAAGCGTCAGCTTCGACAACCACGGCTTTGGCTGCTGCCCCTGACCAGAATGCACTGCAAATATTCACGATTTGGTCTAATTGAGTTTTAGTTATTTCTCTAGTCATTGCGAAAGTGAAGTCGTTAATGGTGAAATTGACCTTTTGTAAATGTCCTTAAGGACGGTGCTTTTGCCGGCTCCCATGCCACCACCCATGAACAGAAGCACCGGGCTCCTATCGCTATGGGCGGCTGGGACCATCACATTAGTACACTGAGCCTCGGGACTCCTAATGACTCTCATCTCTTCCACCAGTGTAGAGAACACTCTGGTTACCTTCAAATTGTTCATCACTCTCTCAAATCTTTGCTTCCTGTTTAGAAATATTAATTATTAAAACAAATGTTAGTATTTGTATGAAATCAAAGTATTGGAGATTGATTGATTACACATTAGTTTTACACAAAACTCATTATTGTCAAATTTTATTATATTTATACTCAATAGTAAAGATCAGGTACAGAGTATATTTTTGGTGCAAAATACAAAATTCTTTAAAAAGTGAATTATAATTCGTCATCGGGAAATCAAAAGTACGACATAGTTCGTCACGCATAATTTATAATTCGTCACCGAAAAATTAACCATAAACGAGATTTAATCTCATTCGTGCAAATGATCAAATCAAGGGCCGTGAATGATTTGTTTTTTTAATACAAAAATATGTCCTTTTGCATTGAATCTTTTTTCTTACACACAATTAATTTAAGTAATAGTTATTCTGACATATACATTCTCAATATGCATTATTAGGCTTAGAATTCGCTACCTAAAATTAAAAAGTGCTTACCAAATATTCAAAGTCTAACGTGCAACATTCAGCTTAAATAAATAAATGACAACCTCCAATGATTCAGTTTTATAATTATAGAACATTGAAATTCAACTAAATAATTTATGAGATAAAGGTTGAAAATAAATAAATTATAATGTACCTGGTGGCTGCCAAAACAAACTTCCTGAGCTTGGTTTTCTGCTCTGAGTTTGCACTCAAAACCTACCAAAATAAATGAAACATAAATAAAAATTGAAAATATGAATTGGTGAATTAGAAAGAATTTACCTGGCTGATCATGGCGGAGGTTTGTGTCCAGTGATAAGCGAAATAAGCCAAAATGCAGCGGTCCAGTTCCTCCACGAGTCTGGCATAGACCGACTCGCCGTGAGCTTCAAAAATGTAGTCAAAGATGTTCTCCTCGCATCCATTTGATTTTCTTAAGTAGTCATAAGCCAGCTTGCACAATTGCGGACACTCGCTAATTGGATCTTCAAATCCAATCTGCCTCGCTATAAAAAAAAAAAAACAGAAACACTTAATACCATAAAAAGTCAACTTGGTAGAGATCATCATCAGATCACCTTACCTACGTAGTGGGAAAATGTTTCAAAGTCTCCAATTCGGCCGGATTCGGTACGTTTGATGGTTGGGATGACGGACTTGGTGGGCTGCTGCAGACCTAGTGAAGTTGTGGCAGCTGCGAAACAAAACAATTACAAAAGGTTGGACAAATTTTGTAGAAAGCAAAACATGTATGAAAAACATTTAGAGAATTAGTGTGACCTGGGCTGTTCTTCATGATTTTGTTCTACACTTAGCTGGATTTGGATATTGTAGAGTGGAAGAAGAATGAGCTCTCGTTTGCAGAGGCCTTTACTTTCTCTTCAATGACCATTTTCCACGACGATATGCACTCACTACCCAACAATCCCCCATTAAAAAAAAGAAGACCATTTTCCACGAGCATAATAATGTACATTGCAAGTGGATGGCCATTTTGTGGTTGTTGGCTTCCTACATATTATAATATTGAGCCACACAGCTAAATGCTCAAACATGGTCCTCCATGACTCTCTGCTGCATTGACATTTTTGTACTACTCTGGAATTTATTATAACCATTTTATTCTGCTGGGTTTGGAAATATTACACAGATGTGTGTCACAGATACTACTTAAGACCTTAATGTATATGTTGTTGGTAACTGAAGAGTCCTGCTGCTGAGTAGGTGTTTAATCCGTGTGACTAAAATCATAGTCTAGAAATGGACTTTGGCTGTTGTCGTCCACCACGTCACCAGTTCATCCTGTGAAAACACACACACACTCAATGGCTGACTTGTGACGTCTACTGAATTACAAGCATATTAATTGGTTTTATCTTTGTACAAGCCAATCATACATCTACTTAGGTGTGTTTTCTAATGGAATATGCTGTCAATTACCTCGAGGAAATCTTGGTTAGAAATGTACCGACTTTCAACCAAGCAATATGAAGTTGCCCATGGACACTGTGACGCTGGTTTTTGAAACAGCTCGATCTGGTGAACCTGTTGACCACAGAGTGATCGACATGAGTACAGAGTTAAGAGAGCTTTCATTTTCACAATCACTAATGAAAGATCATGTGTTCAGTGTTCTGACTCCCACTAAGCTTTAAATATGCAGCCTTGGCTTGAAGCAGTACCGTGAACACAGTACCCTTTTTCACCCGCGCCTTCTTTGCAATTGCTGAGTCGAACCCTTAGATAATAATACCCTTTCAAATGAGATGGATGAATCTGCAAGTCCATCAACCTGCAAGCCGTTCCACATGCCTTTGTTAGATTATGCATACGGCATTAGTAAAGTGTGCAAAACCAATCTACACCTGATGATCACGTCAACATTTTTCAAACGGTTAAGGTAGCATTACACCACACTTGTACAGGTTGATTCGTTCATGAAATTATTCGGGGCGATGTACAATTTAACATAACGCATACTTCTAACATAAACAGTGTAAGAATCAGGTGATAAATCGTTAGCATCTCCAAAAAAAAATTATTATGAAGGATCGTTTACTTGAGGAAATCTGAGCGTGATAAGCGGAGCCTTCTTATAGCATCAAAAACTCCTTCCATTCCAACTGAAATTTTATCAGGCATGGATGTGGATAAGTGCGGAGAGGATGATTCACCAGCCTCCTGTCCACCAGATCCCAGATCAAGTGGGTTCCTAGTCTAAGTTATATCCTGATTCAATTTGCTAAAATCTTGCAGCTGAATCAACTTTGTATCCGGTTCTAAGTTTCCTCCTCCAGATGTTCTATGTGGACCAAGAGTCCTAACCGAAAGATCATCTTTTCCCAGTAAACTCTTTTCCTCTTTGTATCTCCGATACGAGTAAAAGTCAATATCACGCAAATGAACCCTGAACTGATTTTCTGGATGGTCGCTGTGGACATTCAATAGCCCAATGACTGAGCTGAAAGCACTTGATGCACAAACATGGAGGATCTTTGACTTGATCTTATGAAAAAGGTCTTCAAGCTCACTTTCTGTTATCTCTGAGCAGGCTTGAATATCATGGCCTATTGCACCACACAAAAAACAGGTAGTGATCATCGGAGTAGGCTTACATGTATCATCAAATGGAATGACTTGTTTGAGGGCATCCAACCTCCTAGCAAATACAGAAGCCATGACCTCCAAACTCTGTCCAGGCTTATGTTCATCTTTTTCTTTCACTTGGTCAGAAACAACCAAACCCTCGGGTTTTGCAAAACCACTGCGCCCTTCACTAAGAATGTTCATTGAGTGATCCCTGTGGACTACATTCATTAGGCACTTTCCAGAAGATCCATTTTCTTCGGCATTGGGAAGGACCCTGTTGGTGCTAAACTTGCTTGTTACGAAGAGTTTGTTTGACGCTGGCTGAGAAATCCTTGGGCGAAATCTGGTAATCCACAAGCTTCCAAGATAATCTCGTCTCTGGCCAATAGCCTGAGCCGCCTTCTCCTCGGATGTATTATTATAATCATTGTGGCTAGTGTGCGCCCTCTCTTTATCGATCGATGAATTGGATGAGCTACTTTTAGCTATCTCCATCCCATTCGCCACATTACATGAGATAGTGTCCATTCTAGGGAGGATCTTAATTAATCTCCTTTGTCGAAAAATTGGAGGACAGAACTGTACCTTGCTTGGAAGGGCTCACTATATTTTTACCAAATGTAGGTTGATCAGACAACTTATTTAATCGACAAGTATCTTCAGGAACAGTGTCACTTGTTCCATATGCGGCGAGAGGAACTGCACTTACATTAACCATGGTACTATTCTTGGCATCACCAGACCCTTCGTTATTTATATAATCCAAATATATCTATCTTCCTTCCACACTGTTGTGTGGACAACGAATCAACTGAAATAACTTTCTAAATCCCACGCCACTGGGCCCCTGACTGCAAGCTACAGGTTTCTGACTATGGCTTTCATGCTCAGCATGGGTAGTAAGCATGCCAGCAAGCATGGATGAGGGTGCATCATCCGGATTGCATCCAGGGTATCCCTTCATCATGTTAGTAGCCCAACTCATAAAGGAACCGCTCTGTCGGATGAAGGATGCTGAATCAGCGTCTCTAATTATACCTCGTTTGAGTCTTTTGCTCGTAACTATCAACTTTTGATCAAGACCCCGTTTTGTGTTTCCTGAAGCAGCTAACATCTTACTGTTACAACTTTCAGCAGTCCCATCACTATTACAATCATCTGCTAATTCATCATTAACATCTCCATTGGCTAAAGCCTTACCTTTCCCTTTTCTTAAATAGGCCTCTATTTTTTTATTTATACGATAGTTTTCAGTATTAACGATCCCCTCAACCCGATGAATGTCTTCGCGTTCCTGAAGGCTATTATTAAGGTCATTCAAAGTTACCATTTTTGCACGCTTACTTGCTTCAGCCAGTAGATAATTTTCAGCGCTAAACTCCAGTTTGTCTATAGTTTCTGTGATGGCTCCGGCTGTGTTCAACACACTTTTGCCTTCTTGTTCAGCCAAAGCAATTGTAACATTCTGTTGCCTGCTCGTGCTCGGACCTTCTTGGCTAGGAATGGCAATGCTGCTCGCATTCCCTGGTACGGCACTAAGAGCGTCGCTACTTCCAACTCTGCCATAGGGACTTAGAAGACCTGCAGCTTAATAGAAAAAACATTAACACGACAAAACAGATGAAGGTAATTATTGTCCAGAAAACACAACCAATTGAAAATAGGGCGCGCCTCTCACTGACTTTATACATATATGCTTACAGTTGCAAGTAAATAAATCAACTTGTACAATGGTAGTGACCTGACTCTACTTGTTACTGAATATCGATATAAATAACAAAATTGTATTTAGAAAATTCTGTGTACCTGGGAGATGGTTCTCTCCAATTCCAGCAACAACATCCATCGAGGTGCCAGAACCCACCTTTTCCCTTTCCTTGTAGACAGTCTGCATATGAACTTCATTGGTTGTATGTCTTGTGTCTGCAAAAGAGGTCCTTGCACTCAGGAGAATTGATAGAGTGGATATAAAGTTCAAATGGACAAACATCTCGGAACATCAGATGGGGGTCCTTTTTTCACTGTATTCATGTAAACGAATACTACTCCCGTATAAAATATGAATTATAGTATGCAACAGTTTATTCACAGATCACAGTGTTTTAGAAAAGGACATTTAAACTGAAGAACGCTGGTTACCTTCATCTCATCCCAACTCTGATTTAAACCACCTATCACCTTGGACCTAGTGACCCTTCCAGGAGTGTTCACTTTATCAACATCAAAATTCACAGGACATGTTGACGTTATATCATTTTTCTCGTCCATACTTTTGTCAGAACTACTCCTCCTGGCACTGATGCTTTTTGTAGACGAAACAGCCAAATTGTACGGTCTCAATCCCCATAAAATATCAGATCTTTTCTCAGTTAACCATGCTCAGTGATCCGAACAGATATGCCTTTATGTGAAGACCAGACTAATTCCGATAAAGGATGGGAAGTTACTAAGGTAATATCTACCTTTGATGTTGCATTTACACCTGCACCTATATTTTTTCTCAATTGGATACCATGATTGTGATAATTTAAGGGAAGACTTAAATCAGTTAGTGGTTCCTTGTTTCCATCTTCTATGCTCATAGTTTCCCTTTCTACTGCCTGGCGATTTTATCACGAAGCCAGTTGAGCCGGCGTCCGTTGTGACGACCTGCCAGAAGCAAATAGTAAGATTTACCACTAGTAAGAATGTTCGATTACATGGAACTTAAACATCATAAATAAGGCCTGTAAATTCAGTGAAATTCAAACCAAAGTAGAGACGGTATATCTAAACCACAACAAAGAAATACACTGCATACAATTAAAAAAAATAAAACACACATGCATGAAATATCGAAGAATGATAACATAAAACTAAAGTGGGATCAAAGAACTGACATTCTTAAAATGTGTAGATAAAAAAAATATTCCTTGCAATAAGTTATATAGCGAGCTAAAAGATTTTCCAACAAATGGATTAACTATTGAATTTCAGTTGAAAAAAACATATCGTTCTCTGAAATTCAGCAGAGCTTCAAACAACTTTGAAAACCACTCAGCAATTCACTGAATTAAAAACAATCAAAGCATATCATTTAGGCAGTATCAACATGTTCAACACACATCCTGAAAACAAAATAGTGACTAATTGGAAAAGATCAAAAGGAAAATTAAGCAGACTTGCATATATAAAAACCTCTTGAGTTGTAAATAACATCATGAACACCAAAAATATAAACCCTAAAAAGCGCATACCTGTTCGCACTGAAAAATCCAAGTCTGAATTTGCTTCGGTTCGAAGGAAACACATAAATTTGGACTTGTACATACAGCTCCAGATACATCACTTACTTATACAAGGAAAGTAAAACATTGCCATTCTACCATTCTTTTTATATAAGCAATTTTTTTTTTTTTTGCTTCATTTAGTTTCATGTCCCAGAAATAAGAAACTCCATAACAGACATTAATATGTATATTCCACGCCAAAACTTAAATTGATGAGAGGATGGTTATACACTATCTAGCCTCAGTTCCTAAATGGACTAATACCTTTATATCTTGCAACCTCTTCACCATCGTAGAAAAGTTTAAATGTAGGATAGGAGTGAATATCAACTTTTGTACACACCGATCTCTCTGCACCACAATCAACTTCTCCAATTTCTACCTGATCATCACCCTCCATTGCCTTCCCAACGTCTTCCCACAACGTTCCCAAGCTCTTACTGAAACATAATGGTAAAATATTAATACAAAAACTCGCACCATCTAAGCTTACTCAAAGTTCAAATAACGGAGCATATATTACCAATGTTTACACCACGGGACACAGAATTTCACGAACCATGCTGTGTCTTTTTCCTTCACCTGCATCAAACATAGTTTATTAAACCGCAAAAACTGAAAACTGAAACATCACAAATTTAATAACAAATGAACACCCAAAATATTCATGATTAGCTTAATAAGCAAAGATGAATAATCTCAACAATAAGCTTGTTCGACCACAGCAGTACAAACATCAAAGTCGCCCCAAATCTTGTAATCACTAGCTTGAAAGAAAGCATCTGATCTCCCCCAAAACAGCTAAGGATTCGTAATTAAAGTTAACACCTTTACAACAAAATCCAAGACAAATCTCAAATTTAGACCTCCCAGTTCGAAATATGTCACACTAAAAAACGCCAATGGAATCCTATTCTTGAAACCGATTACTGACCGACGAAGCAATAAAAAATAACTTGTTCACCTTGTCGGAGAAAGTGTCAGCTGTTACGGTTATGATCTCCGCTTCAACAGTGATGAAATTCAATAAACCATTCGATGACCTCTTCATCGTCCTTGTTCTCAATCTCGATCCGCCGACCGACCGTGTTTCCGATCGTCTTTCCCTACACCCGGCGCAGCACTCTGATTACGCTTATGCCTAGACGACCGCGACGACGCCGTTTTGTCAAACAACGAACGAAACAACAAAAAAGAAAACCCCCATCACTTTGAATAGAAGTCCTAAGTCTAATGCAAACTGTTTTTAGGGGTTTTAGTTTTGAAAAAGAAAAAGAAAAAAAAGAGGCAATTAAACGATTTTAAAATCACCAAGGATCCCGATCCAGATCGTGAGCAAAGCGGCTGACGAGTGACGGCCGTTAGGGGTGAGCATGACCCGTCCCGACCCGGTAATCCGTCCCAACCCGGTACTAAATAAGTCGGGTTCGGATTGCTCCTCGAGTGACCCGGTCCTAAATAACTCGGGTTCTGGTTGCTCTTCGGTGACCCGGTCCTATAACTATATTAATATAGAATAAAATAATTTAACTTCAATACAAAAGTCTATCGTTTTGTCTTGAATTTTGTTTCAATATGAACTTCACATCATTTTGTTACAACAATGTTAGGCGGTTAACATGTTTAAGCTCACTTTCTTTTTTCGTAGATTATTTTGTTTTAGGCTTTTAGCTACTTGATATGTTATAAGTCTATCGTTACGACGGGTTCGGATTATCAAATGCGACCCGGTCAATATTGAGTGACGGGTTCGGGTTGACCTAAATGACCCGGTCGTCGTTTCGGGTCGGGTTAAGGACGAACCTAACCCGTCCCACGATCACCCCTAACGGCCGTGTACTCGTTACTGGACTTCAGGACATTTGGGCTTTGGGTCATTCTTGTTGTGGGCTTCTATGTGTTTTTGAGCCGCGTTAGCTTTTATATATTTTCGAGTCGTACACGGTTTAGTGGGCTTTACGCTACGCATTTTTGGGCTCACACGGTTTCGTGGGATTTACGCACACAGTTTCATGTACTTTACTTACGATACGCGTTTTTGGGCTTATGCGATTTCGTGAGCTTTACGCTACGCACTTCTTGGGGTTTTGTAAGCCAAACGCTACGGCTACGCGCTTATAGGGCTTAAGCGATTTCGTGGGGTTTACTAATAGCTTCGTGGGGTTCTTACGCAGCTCAGTCCATGGGCCGTTGGAATTAGGCCGACACCAAAAGAGCTTTCGCTTTTACGTCCCGTTGGAATTAGGCCGACACCAAAAGAGCTTTCGCTTTTACGTCCCGTTGGAATTAGGCCGACACCAAAAGAGCTTTCGCTTTTACGTCTGCCCTTGCTTACCCGGGTATGACGACGCCATTTTTTCAAACAACGACAGGGACCGTTAAAAATTTATGTTGCACAGAGCCAAGTCAAAATTTTTGTTGGAGGTTCGCAGGTCGTCTGATGCCATTACATTACACTTGGTATTGTAACTCACTGAATTATAAACTCAATGGAACTTCAAGGGACCTGAAATGGTGATTGGCGGGTCGATTTCAATGCGTGTGGCTTTCCCTTCTGAGTGCAGTTGAGGTAGTGTATTGGCTTCTTTGGGTGGGATTCCTTGTGCTGTCCACAAGGTGATGTGTGGCCATTCGTTCATAGGCTTTATCCTTTCACCATCACATGAGCCAATGCGGGCTTCTAGTGCCGCCAGTTTGTCCGAGTATAAGAGAGCAGTTATCTCCACCGGGACGTCTCGGTTGAGGAACTGAGCGTAGCTGCACACAGCTGCAATACCGTGACTTCTCTTGTGAGCCAGTGTTACATGTGCCCTTTTCAAGCAGTCCTCAAAACGCCTGTCCTTTAGGAAAGCTTCAACATTGGGATTATTTACAGCAATCTGTCCAGTATGAGTTATATGATTAGAAAGGCCAAATTTATATTTGCTACCTAACTTTTAGGCATTAGAACGAAATTTGCATGGTGATTGTTTGACTTACATTATGAAGGAGATTTAATATGTCATCAACAGGTAGACTGATTGTCGAAAAAATTGTTGTTCCTGGTCTCTTATCACTGCCTGGAGTCTTATACTCGTGCTTTGCAATAGCTTTAAGTTGTTCTAAAACCCGTTTCACAGCGGTCTCAAATGGAACCTGACAATACATCACAAGAATAGATCACCGAATTGTAACCTCTAGCAGTCATAATTTTGAATTTGTAAAAATGAGGCACATTATTTTTATTTTTATTTTGATAAAGAATGAGTAGTGCCCAGAAGTAGTTTAAAATTTAAATTGCTCTTGTCAGAATCAAATAATGAAATATAACAAAATCCACATTGGAGTTTGGAAAGGTATTCAAGAATACATACAGAAATGATCATATCAATTCGAGCATGTTGGTTTCGAATGTTTTGAGAGACGCTACATCTTAGGCTTCTTAGACACCAAGTCTAAAATTTGCATAAAAAGGGAAAGTATTACCTGAATGCAAGTAAGATGCTCAGCATGTGCAACTAGAGTTTCTCGTACGCGCTTCTCCCATTTAGCCCACTCCGTGGCATATGTTCCCTTAGTTGACTCCAGTCTAATAGACCAAAGAAGCTATACTTAGAAGAAATTGAGGTAAAAGAGATGGGAACAAAATACTTCAGTGCAGCAAACTGGCATTTGATCCAATTACGAACCTCAAAAAGAAAAGGCACACAATACTTCAGCAATCTACTTATTTTTATAGACTGAGTTATCAAAAGGTAGCGTCAAGCATGTATTTGTTGATATCAATCCATGTAAACTGTAGCCGAAGGATCCAAAAAAAACATTCCAATGTTAATTAGCAGAGATTAAGAATCAACCTTCCATGTCTGCTACGGTGAAGATTGTATAGATTTATGCCCTCTTCCAAGATAGACTCCAACCCATCCGGCAATGGCTTCCTGCATTTACCCAAAGTATGATTAAAGACTGTCCTGTTACCTGAGGGTCAATTGGAATTAAGGGGAAGAGTTTTACCCCTAATGGTTGGCCCAATATCTAAACCAGGTTAAGGGGAACAGTCGTATGCAACAGAACAATGAGTATTACCAAAAAGGTTCAAATTTACAGGGAACTTGTGACTAGAGACAGAAAATAAGCTTTCAGTGAGAACTACTTTGTTACTAGTTGATGGCCATCACTAAAGGATTTCCCTTTCCCCAACACATATTAATTGTCCAAACAGAAAAGAGAGCAACAGAAAATCTATCCGATGGATCGTGTCAATTTCGTGTCAAACATAATTTGTACTCATGTAAACCAAGAAGGAGCATACAGACCTATCAGGTTTCAGCAGTGGCATGTTGACTAGTACCCCAAAGCTGCTAAGAAGTGCATTTTCAAACTCTTTTCTATTCTGTAAATACAGAGGAAATTGTTGTTATACATAACATCTTCAAACTACTATTGATATTATTAACTCTATAGTATGTTGAAGAACAATTTACCATGCCCTCGTAAAGATGATAAAACATTAGCAGCACAAAGCCAGCATTGGGAGATGCCTTGTCAAGATTGCCCTTCAGATGTCGCCATGGAAAAAAGCAGCATTGAGGAAACTAGCATCAAAATTGAGAGAGTGCTTTTGAATGGTAGATGAAAGGGGCAAAAAAAGCATCAATACCGGGTGATTTTCACGTTGCAGGACCCGGAACATGAAAACAGCCAATGCATCAACAGAAAATGGATTTGATTCGGTACCTGAAATAGTACACATGACAAATAAAATCTTATCACAACCACACTGTTTAGACTCCACCTGCTTTCATCAAAACCGACTGGCAGCGAAATAAACATCTACAACTGCTAATTTATACGGTCAAAAGCTAACAAAACCAACGCTTGGAGCACGATAAAATTCAAAAATACTACAATGACCAAAAAGGGTCATTAAAAGATGAAACCTTCGGACTGTGGGACTACTGGAACTGCAGTTGCCCCAGTACTGCGGCTGATGTTTTGGATCTGCATCGCAGACAAAGGAAAATTGTGTAAGATACATTTAAAGGTGTAATCTTAAGTAAAGAAAAATTACAAAAGGTATTCCATCCTCTTAAAACTCCCAATATCTAGTACAAAAATACTAATCCCTAATTACCAAACAGCTGACAACCTAAAAACACAGGCAAGGGATCATGATCAAACTTGTGGTACTCTGTATAGTTCAAGCGATGAACGGATTAAGTTATAAACGAGATGAGTTTCATAAATACCAGTCAATTCATCTACATGAACTATACATGAGAATTCAAAAGCTAGACATTGGAAATTACTTGTTCCCAAACTTCTATATTAGGTGCATTCTTGTCTGCAAGCATCACTGAGTATGGTCTTTTTCGACATTCCTCTGCAACCTTTTGCCAATATTTTCCTGACAAGTAGTAATATCTCAATCATGTTTATGACTATACATCTTGAAAAAACGGCTGATGAAAGCTTCAAGTAGGAACCATGCTTAGCATGCCACTTATGTGCATAAACTTGACTTAAGGTCCTAATTCTTTAACGAAAAAGGGGTCTATTTTTTGTCACATATTCTGATCAATATGTAACATGAAGGGGAAAATGGCAGGCGAGCCATATCTCTTCTAACTTCTAGCCATCTTGACGAGCCTTCAAAATTACATGTGTTCTTATTATTTTTCAAATCCAACTGCCTGATGTGATATGACATCTATATCTATCGCAGTAAGGTTCAAGCAGTACTTTGGGGCACTAGTTAGTAGTTAGTAGTTACAACTTACATCAGATATGAAAAATATGAATCGTATGAGTACTGAGAAGGCTACGTCATAGAGACTGAAACTAAAGCTATAGAGTCAGTCATGAAGCTCATTTGCAATAACTTCTTGCCTTCTTCATAGTTCACTCTATTATCTTGCAGCTTCACATAAATGTTAATTACTTCAGGATTTCCTCTTTGGTGGATATAAAAGTTGCACTATGACATACTTGGCATGCACTCGAATTGCTTAAGTACCTTTTATGAGGTCACCCATAAGGCTGTGAACTGGACGATCATCTCCAAGGCCTCCTGAAGCCTTCAATATCTCCCTGCAAAGGGCTGATTTTGCACAGCCTGGTATTCCTGTAGATGGAAGTTTCAACTAAGTTTCAATATTGACTCTTTCACCAAATAAAGGAACTTTATGAAACAGAAGATAACTATTCAATAAAACGGTATCCAGAATTCCTCATGAAAGCTATCGAAATCAGAATCTTAAAGAAAAGATTACCTGGAAAGAATACAATGAGACCCTCTTGCTTTGGAATAGTGTCTTTGATTACATAAGTGGGGCTCATGGGCGCTTGTTCCCGCTCTTTTTCAAGGTCTCCCTCTTCATCCTGGCCTTCTCCAACAATAGCCATGAACTCTTCTGATCTGACAAAGTTTCCTGCAGATCCAATTAAAGCCATGTTCTCTGGACTTCGTTTTGCATATTGTTCCAGAAAGGGCTCCGCTTCACTTAGGTATATGGATGATGGAAGCTTTTTGTTCTTGTACTTGCGTAGTATATGAATTGCCCTGAAAATCATGTACATCCTTGAGAACCACTTTTCAACAATGACAAATTCAGTGGCAGTACATTGCTAATTTCTCTTTGCAGATAGAGCATTACCATTCGTTGAGCATTTTGCTAAGTTCTCTTTGTTTCTTTCCTGAAGTGTTCCATATTTGCATTTGCCTGCAATGCCAAATTGTATTCAGTGTTGACATAAATGACAAAGAATTACGGTAAACTTTTTCCTATCGCCTTGTTTTGATTTCCCAAAATCTGAGGGATGCCAAATTCAGAATTATCATTCTTAAATTGGTCAATTATTAGAAAAGAATATTACAATTTAATTTGCACACTCATGTATAAAATAAGCTCACTCTGCATTTACAAGCACAGTCATAACTAAAATGTGCTTTTAGAGCCATATGAGCTGATCACTGAAGAAAAGCAATAATGAGACAAGATTCAAAGCTAACATTACATGAAACATGGTTTGACTAACGATATACTGCATATCACTTGGTTTCACTGTGTATTTTTACCTCAAGTAGTATGTCTTGTAAGCATCCAGACCCTTCGTGAACAAAATTTGAAGTCCGTTGCGGATCAAGAAGGTTCGCAACTGTAAACATAGTTTTGATGACTGATTAGTTTTCACCATAAAAAAACCTGTCAGTAACATTCTTCAAAAATTTATTGAAGAGTGCACACCTTGTATGTAAGAAATTTTAATTTAATCATTAAGTTTGCATCTTCATCAGTTATGCCCTCTGATGCCGTGTCTCTTTTTATATTGCCGTTCTCAACCAGGATATCACTTGTTATTTTGGCAGCTCTTTCCTCACTTGCCTTGTATAAATTCAGATCAATAAAGAAGCCTGCAGATGGAAAATGATATTAGCTGTGAAAACTTATGAAGCAACCAATGCAAAAATTTCAGGAAGGAAGCAAAATTTTAAATATAATTATTCAGCATTCAAGAACCCTCACATTTACTGAATCATTGGTTTGCACAGAACTCAAATGTTAAACATAATACAGATTATTAATGACTGATTTAGAAAATAGACCCCTGCTAATGAAATACCCTTTTACGAAATTCTTGATCAATGACATGATCAGCTCTAAATGTCACTTGATTCATGATTGCCAAACATAACCCCCTCTCAACAGATTCATGATTCCAAGCATAGGTAAATTTATGAAATCACTTCATCAAACAATGGGAAGAAAAAAGGGAAGTCAAGCTTGTGTATAATGCCGTAAGTAATGAATACGACTTCAGGCAGATAAATAATATTTTGAGTTTTCGACAAATAAAGATCGTGAAACAAAGCTACGGAGACAATTTTTATGAAGATTTAAATTTCTCTAGACTAACAATAGAAATATATAAATGAAGAGGTAATACTGAATAGGACTAGTACTAAAGTTGGGTTCACATTGTTGTGAGGGATTTTTGAAATAAACAAAATCAATCAAGAAAAGCTTTCAGAGTAAATGTGTAGATCTTTACCTCGGTAAAGTGGCCAGAGCCCTGGATTACGACTGTACCAAGAAAAGTCAGTTGAATTCAATGAGAACCGACAATAAAATTTAACAAGTCCATTGTCCATGGAATACAAAAATTCAATCCGACCTCATCTCTTTCTGATATCTCCGAAAAGCAGAATCGCTGTGCACATGTATTACCATCTTATAAAAGAGGTTGTCCTTTGAAGTCAAATCAGTTTTATGATAGTTGGGGTAGCACTTGAAGGCCGCAGGAAAATGCCTTTCTCGCATCAAACGAACCATTTCCTGGTTTGATTGCAATTGTATAACAGTTCTTATATTATGAGGACATGCAATTTTAAGGCATAAATATTCGGTGGAATGACAATGTGAAGTTCCAGAACTCTTTTGGAGAATTCGTTTATTTGATAGTCGGTAAAACCTGTAAAAACTCTTCCTAGCATACAGCAGATTAATACATATACGGTGCCGTATTGATTATAATCTTTCATTTAATTTAAGTTATGTTTCAAAGACACAATTTAATGTTTAACCAAGAAAATATATCATACCACAAAGTTGAACAATTATAATCATACCTGCAATTTCGATGTGGCGTAATCAGCAGGATGTGCTTGTAAGAACTTTGAAGCAACAGATCGATCAGCAGTTTTAGGATGTGAATCAGCTTCCTTTCCAAACCAATCTGAATGGTCTGGAACAAACGCAGGGCCAACACATTGAAGAAGTGCCTTCACTTGCTGGTTGAGAATCACAATGTTAGACTGAACTCAGCACATAAGTAACAAGTAAATGTGACAGGGATTACCTGCTTCTCATCTGATCTATTCTTCGCACAAATTTCCCTTAAACTTGGTCCCAAGTCAAAGTCAGCTGAGAATATGCAGATGATAAGAGGAGCTTAGACATGAACCGCAAATTAGGTAAAAGTAGTTGGGATATGCACACAAACAATCTGCAAATAAATTGTATCAGCCACAAGATGAACTAAATGCAACATCAAAAAAAAAGGTACAGACCTTCATCAACATTTAGAGGAAAATCAGCCAAGACCTTTTCCATATACTTTGAACTCTCACTGCGTACAATACGTGCCACCAGACCCTCCAAAATTTCCCCTTGTACCTTGATGTGATCCTTTGACCCTACAAGATCAATACTCAGCTTGGGTGCTAACGAATATACGTCAACAGCAATTCTCATGTTTTTATCACTTCAGGTTGCTAGAATTAAAGTGATTTTATACGGGCTTTGTCTCACTATAAAGTGATACGCTCTAAATTTAGATGACTGGACCGAAGACACGGGTTTTTCTAAAAAGTACATCTTTGCGTTATTTAAGTGTATGTTTATTAAGTAAGACTAATATGAAAAATGAGAACAAGTGTATTTGATGATCAACAGTATTAAAACTGTATCATCGGGGTTTTCTTAGGTTTACCTGGCACAGATATATCTGCAACTTCATCAAGAGCGTTGCAAACAGTTGACGCTGTGCCTTCTTCACAAAGAGCATCAAAGGCAGCAAAGAATGACGAAACAGACTTTCTTCATCAACAAAAGAAAAAGTAAATCATTACTCCTAGAGTAATAGAAGAAGCTTGCAAGTTGAATTTGAATATTTTCCAGAATGCAAATCTAGGAATACCCAAATACGCATAATATACTTCGAAAGAATTTTGGTATTTTTCAGGTTTATAAGTAGGAGCCTTCCATAAGTGGAATAGATAGGCAGTTCTCATATTTATAACTTACTGGAACCCATTTCTATTATACGAAGGACGTTTTATGGTGTACAAACTTTAACTCAATAGCCACCTTGTTGAGAATAGCCACACATGATTAGTAGGGAGCCGCCATCTCCGACAAAATGCAATTATGTCTGGCGTCGAATAGAACTTTGGTTTTCCATTGCCCAATTCAGTAACCGCAGTGACAACCACTGGCAAAAGTACACAAAATCATTTCAAAATTCTGTAGTTTCATGTAAATATGACATTGACAAAAATTATACAAATATAATTAAACCAAAGCCATAGATAAATGTGTCTCTAGGCACAGACAACTTGAGCTAGGTTGCAAAGTACTATGGAGGGCTTCTCATAATCAAACGTTAAGTGCTAATCTAGAAATGAAAAGGCAAGTACATTACCGTAGTCTTCTCGTGGGCGCTGTCCATGATCTCCGAGAACTGCAGTAACCAATTCCATTGATATGCACATACGATTTTTCTACATGAAAAGACAAAAGAGTGTCATTGTGAGTGAGTCAGTTGACACCGGAATTTTTCTGTTTGGATGTTACAAAATTTTAAAATTATGGCATAATATGCTTCAAGGCCTACTATCTATTTTCCAAGATCAACTTTTACTAATTTAGGACTATGTTCAGTCGATAGCTTAATGTGTTCAGTAGAAGGCATCAATAATGTACACGAGATCATTTCCTTGATTCATGATGATTTGGAGCTGACGAGTTGAATGCATCTCAAAACACTAACGGGCAAATATGTGAAGACCCCATAAGACATGTGATAGCAAACTATAACATAATATGAAAGGTGATAAAATGAAACATTTTTTAACTGACAGCTAACAGCTAATTTTATGAAATTACCTCTAGGAAATGGTTGAACTCTGTTTGCATTTTTCCTGCTTCAGCCCCCCAGGCCTCGCGAAATGTACGTCCAAGCACGAAAACTCCAACAGCTGCATATCTGTGTTGTGAATTGTATCTAACTGAGTGTAGTTTTTTAAACATTAAGCAGTAATATACAATCAACCCAACACTTAATCTCCCTATATGCTCTCTACATCTGTAATGGCGGGGTAAAAATATTGGTTGAAAGGAAACAAATATTGAACTGGTAAGTTGGTGAACCGCATCGTAAATCTCGAGAGTACGACACAAAAGATAAAGAGCATGTAAGTAGCCTCAACATGCTCTCAAGTATCTCCACTTCATCGATAAACATGCATCAGAACTGGGAAAAATCCAATGATGCGAGAAACAAAAAAAATACTAGCAGACAGTCAATACAAAGGGTTCTCCTAGGACGTAGCATGGAACCAAAATATATTTACAGATATTAAGAGCATATTTGCATAAGCAAGCATATTTATCATTTTAAGAAACCATACTTACATGTTACCGTAGCTATTTTTCGCATATGCTCCACCTTCATGTCCCGCATACATGAAGAGAGATCCAGAGTGTTTTAAAGTGACCTGCGAACAACATTTCTCAATTTTTTTTTGATTCATAAGTGGCAAAAGCCACCAAAAAGCAATGACCAGGCCCTCTAAAATAATGCCTCAACTTACAATAACACTCTAGACACTAGAATCGAAATACAACTCTCTACTTGCCAGTTGCCTACTACATTCCGATTTCTAATCATCAGCCTCTGATTTATGTAGATTTCGACTATTCTTAACTCCCTTTTTTTCATGACATTGCTTCAGTTTTCCTTCTCAACTCTTGGATTCTGCCCTTATTGAAGAGAGCTCTTCTACATAGAACAGGTACCGACTTCCTTCATTTACTTTCAAGACTATGTATTGCCCCTCATGTCTCTATGCCGCATAAATATGTGCCTTTTTCACTGCTGTTTGTGTTCCGTCTGTTCATCTCTAAGTCCTGGTCTTTGTTATTAGCATATAGTTAAGACTATATATCCGCTGACTCCACTTCTTCTGGATTTCCACTAAGAATCCTCCGCCTTTCCGACCCTTAATTCTGGTCTAGGAAAACTCTCTCACCTCATCTATGCATCTGTAGATCGTCCCTAATGAATAAGGACACCTAGCACTTCGGAATTTTGCCCACCAAGCTAGCCGGACTTTTATTAGATCCTCCCCTGACCTTTTTTGGTTTTGAAAGCACCTTTTGTTTCTTTCTTCCCAAATGGACCAAAAAATCGCATAGCACAGAATTTTTCCAAATCTATTATATGATTTTGAAGTACCTTCGATTTCCCAGCTTTCAAGAAGACTCTTTGCTGTCATTGGAAACACCCACCTATTCCCCCACCACCTTAGGCAGCTTGTCCAAATCATCCAACTCCAATTACAGTGGATCAATAGATGGTCAGAGGACTCTCGCTCAGTTTCGCACAGCACACATGTTAAATCTTGATCACTCTTCATCACTTTCCTTCTTAGAAGAGCCAACTTTGAAGGTAAACTGTCTAGGTATATCCTCCAAATTAACATCTCCACCTTGGGAGGCGCCAACCCTGACCACAGATTGAAGGGCAATGGCTCCCATTTTTTCCTCTTCGTTCTGATGTCTAGAGCTGCCTTCATTAAAGAATTTGCGACCACAACATTTCTCAATGAACTAAAAATACAAAGTATGGCTTACAGAGAAATGATTGCGGCCAAACATGGCATATTTATATGAACTTTAAAGATCATTTTTTTATCCAGAAAATACCATACAGCATGATATACATTCTGTGAACGAAAATGCCTACCTCCAAGGTAGCCAATCCTTTAGAAACAAGCTCTACCATTCTCATCCGGACCTGAAAACATTCTCAATGAGTTTGAATATACTACATAACATTAAAAATAATATCATCTTTCTTGAAACAAATATTAATTATAAACAAGTTTTAAATCCTGTTTGAATATTGAAACTGCAAGATCCTTCATCTCAATGGGATATGTTGCTGTACTGGGCCACAGCTAGAAAAGAGTACCAAACACGGTATCAGTCAAACAAGTTGTGAGATTGGGTTTGCATCTTTGAGTATCAGTTAGTAGCAAAGAAAAAATGTAGCACTATCACACAATCCAAGTAGTATCAAGTAGCAAATATAAACAACACTTTCCAGATAGACAATCATGCTAAAGGTTAATGTCTACCTCTAACACCTATGACCCACGAGAATGTTACCTCTTGATCTGACTTCTCGTTTTCAAATTTAGGGTAGAAAGTAGCTCGTATTTGAGCCAAGCACTGTGTAGACTTGTCCACAGAAAATTCTGATAGTAGCTTGCTTAATGGAGAAACCTCTTGAGCCGTCAATGTGTTACCTTGAGCTACAGCCTCGACTCCTTCACTGGCACCTGTAGCAGCAGGTACAGTGACTTTCCTGAACTGCACCTGGCCATCAGACATTTCATGTGCCTTCAGAGGCTCAAACTTGGGCTTCACTGGCAATGTAGCAGCAGGTACAACTACTTCAACTTCCATGGAAGATCCAGCTTCCGTTGATGCCATGATTATCTTTACAAAACCAAAGAAAGTGATCACAAACCATTAGCTATGGATACCGTTGTGACAATGCTGGCAACCACAAATTATACTGAACAAAAACAAGTCCAGGAATTGTAAGAAAAAAGAGAGAGATTACTACTCTATTACACGCTAGCAAATGGCACCATTTCAATATCAGTAAATAAAACAATATTTTTGCTTGGGTAAATATTTGATCAACTGCAATTGGAATAAAACCAGAAGAAAATGTGAGAACCCAATTACGCCACTAAGCTATTAAGCTTGATGACTTCAGCTTGTATAATAATTCAGTGATTGAACATAATTATTTCAACTATAGCTTCAAATGAACTGCTCATGTGACGATCTGCTAAAAAAAAGGGATCAACTCAAAGACACAAGGCAAGACTTTCAGTTGGTTAAGATGGCGTGGCATGGCCATGTCCGGATTATTTTAGTTCTCGAAAATTGTGAAAGATAGAACTTGTCAATGCTAATCATATGCGCAAAATTATAATCAATTAGAAATATTAATATTCACACGGAAACCTATACTTCAATTTGATTACCAGTGAAACGCTAGCTCTGGAAAAAACATCTGTATTTGCAACAGTAAGATATCCTAATAAATATTAATGGTACATGAACACAGAATACACAAGCTCTGCACCAAAGCTTGGGATACAAAATAAGTCAATACAGCCCAAAATTAGTAATACGCGATTCGATGTAGAAAAAAAGAAGAAGCAGAAACGACTGAATCGAAAATCAAACGCTACTGAGATAGATGAACATCAACATAGACAAATTCAAAACAAACCTTAAAATCAGACAAAGTGGTGAACCGAAGTAAACGGTCCGGCAGCGCTAATGGCGGAGAAGAGGAGTGCCGGACTAGCTGGAACACCGCCAAGGCTGCCTATTTGATTTTCCGGAAGGACAATCGAATACCAACTGCTATCTCACCGCCAACCATTCAATCTTACAGTTATACAATTTATAGGAAAATTTTCCAAATTGCATCAAAATCAACCTTCACTTCTAATTGTAAACATTTTGTAGATTAATTTACACTAGTTTTGTAAGCCGCCGATGCTCACAGCGTCTTTACATTAAGACGCTCTTGTTAACAACGTCTTAAGTCCCGTGGTCTTTCGCGCCCCAAATACCAGACATGGTGGCATAATGTTGCCAAAGAGGCATTAGCCGCTGTTTGCTACAGCGGTCAAAACTAAGTCGCTCTATGTAAGAGCGTTTTAATGGATTGCAATCTCTCAGTGGGTTGGCTTGTGGGTTGTGTTATTACAGAACTAAGCCGTTGTTAGCCTGTTACTAACATCGTTTTAATATTACCCCAAGTGTTAAGCCGCTCTCCTTAAGAGCGTTTTAATTTATTTGAATCTCAGTGGGGTTGGCTTGTGGGTTGTGTTATTACAGGACTAAGCCGCTGCTACTAACATCGTTTTAATATTACCCCAAGTGTTAAGCCGCTCTCCTTAAGAGCGTTTTAATTGATTTGAATCTCAGTGGGGTTGGCTTGTGGGTTGTGTTATTACAGGACTAAGCCGCTGCTACTAACAACGTTTTAATATTACCCCAAGTGTTAAGTCACTGTCCACAACGGCGTTTTGATGGTTTTAGATCAAGACGCTGGCATGGACAGCGTTTTAGCCTGCATTATTGGCATGTAAATATTGTTTCAATTCAAAACCCAATAAACCTGCAAAAAAATCCACTGAAACATAAAAAACCCGCACAATCCATCACTGGTACACCAAATTACATGCACCCATCAAACATAAGTGACGAATCAAAAATTACATGATAACATGTATCATAAATCCATCAACGATCCATTTTAACGTACAACCCTATCTAGTTTCGGAAGTGAAACGCTGTGTTGTCTTTCTAGAGCGTGTCGACACCCTCCGCAATGGACTCCTTTGTGACTCTGCTTGAGTCACTGGAGAAGGACCAACATCAAAAGTATCATGTGGCAAGTCAAGGTCTTCATCCGAATCTACATTAAATTGAAAATATCCAGTTAGAATTAAGATGCATGAAATAAAGTTTCAAAATTAAGAATAGCCAAATTATACCACTAAGTAGATGAATCTGTGTGACATCAACATCTAATGCTCGACCTCTCCAATTTTTAACAAGTCGACATGAGTAGCATGAAACATATCATGTAGTTGTCTTTTAACTTCTTTGTCGGACGTCTTAAAGAACATACTGGCACTCGTCTTGCAAGTGCGCACTAATGACGCGACCTGTATGAATCATTAAATTGCATTTAGTTACACATTTCATAAAAATGAACACTTACACTATTAGCAGTTAGGATATTTACCAGCAGATAATGCTCATGTCCTGATGGATGATACGGCTCTGGTGTATCTAAAGGTGGCTGAATACGCTTGCGAGTGACGGTATTGTACCATGAGTAGTACGGATCCAGATATGATCCGTCTGTGTCTGGCTCACCGATAACAATGGTCGCTGCACGATTATCCCAAATATTTATGTAACCTTGCATTACATCATCGACAAGGTGAGTAGTTCTTCGGATATGCATGTGCATCTCTTTATGACTTGCAGGTGGCAAAGCTGGTCCCGGCTGTCTCCATCCAAACAGGCGAAGAACTCGAGATGGATAGTGCCACTCAGCTATATGGAAATAGATGAGTGGAACCTCAGCCCTCCATGAATCTCATTGAACAGTGGGAAATCCCAAAGGGAGTTATTATCTTAAACAACACCGATGGGTACTTCCATATACCCTTCCTCACTATCAATATCAAGATTCTCTAGATAATCTCTATCAAACTCGTCTTGTGTTGTGTTGGAATTTCAAATACTTCTACAGTTGACAGTGTCGTTTCATCTATTTCATCACTATCCATTGCTAAAAAGATAGAATAAAATAAAAACTTAGCCGAGACATGTATAATTGAAAATTACATCGAGAAAACAACTACAAACAATGAACCAACTAAATACAACATGAAACATAACACCACATTGATTTTCAACAAACACCAAGAGCTAAAATCAACAAACAAAAAACAACCAATCAAACACCAAGATTCTCCACACTGATTTTTAAACACAATACCAAAATACAACATTGTGTCAAGGAGCTTAACGGAGATGGTGGAGCAGTCGGGCGGAGCAAGAGCTGAGCCGAGCGATAGTGGAGCAGATGGCGAGCGATGTCTTAGACGAGCAGTCGGGCGGAGCAAGAGCTGAGCCGAGCGATGGCGATGGATCGGTCGGTCGGACGGAGCAGTGCGGCGGACGGCGGAGCGCAGATGGAGCACGAACAGAGCCGATTCGATTTTGGGAAGAAACAGCACGAACATAGCCGATTCGAGTTAGGGCTCGCAACTTAGATCAACCTAAGCCGATGTTTGGAACGGCGTCCAAATAAAAAACTCAAATCATACACATCAGCCTGCTGACTCATATAATAATCCACCTCAGCTTAAGACGATGTCAACAAAACTAGTGTAAATTGGGAAACCAATCTAAAAAATGTATACAATTGGAAGTGAACGTTGATTTTGATGCAATTTGGAAAATTTGCCCAATTTATACCGAATTGTCAGCTGGAAACCCTAATTCAATTCCCGAACTGGGTTGACACTCGTTTTGGGTTGAACCACTAGGTTCAATAACAATGTAATGGGCTAAACAAGAAAGATTAGATTCCATATTTTCATGTGGCCCGATTGAAATACATTAAAGTCCAATAAGGCCTATATATATATATATATATAGGAGTGTTCAAATGAGGACACCCAAATTTGGTAAGGACGTAGGGACAAATCTCATCCATTAGATCATCATCCATCTAACCCCCTGTGCTTTGTGGGTGCGTCACGTGTCCAAGTACCCAAAATCCAATAAAGCAAATAGTAAAATCCCACTACCAAAAAGCAAATAGTAAAACCCACTACCACATGTGACACGTGGCAGCTTGTGGATCATTGGATGAACCTCATCCAATGGCCAAGATTAGTCCCTACACCCTCACCATAAGACATGTCCTCAATTGAACGCCTCCCTATATAATATGATTGAAATATATTGAGGTTCGGTCTGAGTAATGTAATTGGGCTTTTCTCGTCAATTGATTTGGATTATATATTTTTTATACGAGTATTTTCGAAAAGGCAGAACGCAGAAATACTGCACCGCTACATTATAATTTGGCAGATGGGCCTGTTCGTCTGCTCTCAATGGCCTTCAGGACATCCTTAAAAAAGATCGTCATTTTGGTTTATTTGATGTAAAAATCGTGTTACATTCTTTTTTCACTTTCACCTCTTAATATATAGTGACCCAACATCTCCTCTTTCTATATTACTGTAAATATTGTATTATATTCCATTTTGGAAAATCATGACAGATGAAACGTGTCATCATCACCTCAAATCATCAAGGTCGTGGAATTGGTCGTCCGATGCCTCAAAGTGACGACCATTTATCTAACAATTTTTATTAAGGGAGAAAATGAAAAGATTGGACGAACAAATCTTTTTATTCACTCACCATTAAGGATGGCCTCAACATTCATATATAATTTAACTGGTAATTTAAACTCGAAGCATGTTTAGTAGTCCATTATCCAATCAAGAAATCGTACGTTTAGTTCCAGTGGAGCCATGAAAGTATATTGTCATAATAACCCCTTTAGTGCCCATATTTCACAAAGTTTTCGTGACCGTTCACAAGGCTGATAACGGAAAGTCTGATAATGTAAGTCCACAGTCCCTCGCCTCGAGTCCCTTGGCATTGAGATTGTGCTTTGACATTGAGTCTAATGTCGGGGACAACTACATAAATTCTAGAACCCCATCTTGTTTTTCAAACTTTTCACATGATTTTTCTGTATTGGTATAAATTTGTATTTTTTTTTTTGATAAAGGTATTGATATAAAATTAAACAGGTACATGGTTTGAGTAAACAGCAGCTAGGCAGGTGGAAATTATCGACATTGCTAAACCCGCAACAGATTATTGGAGTTATGCGGTCGGAAGCAACAATATCGACTTCTCTGATTTCAGATCAGTGCAAACTGGTCGTGGTCCGCTTTGTGAAGGATGGCATGTTTGCTTCTTCCAACTCATGAAGCATATTTTACCCATGATTAATATTTTCACCGTTTGGTAATTAAGTCTAATTTTTTTTTGACTGGAACAGGAAAAGTGTAACCCAGTAATGACTGCATACAAAGTAGTCACGACTCACGATAGATGCGCTTTACTGGGGGGTTCGGCTACAGACTGGAACAAGCAAGCCCTTCTAGCGGTAAAAAAAGAAAAAAGATATATTTTGAACTTTTTGGTTCTCTATTTTGACAAATTCTTACTAGTTATGCTGATATTTTTCGAATATAGAGTGAAAAGAGCACTTTTCCAAGAAAGTCATCGAAATTGCTTTGCTTGGATCGATGAGTGGTTTGGGATGAGTATGGAGCGAATTCGGGAACTTGAACGTCAATGCAAATCCTCAATAGAAGAGGTAATAGTCCTCGAATTTAAATCCAGAGAAGCCAAATATTTGCTAAAAATGCAGAAAGCAGGCAAGCCAGCTATATTAAATGGTGAGAAAGATGCGTTTAGCAGGTCTCAACTAAACTCGGAGCAACATGGATTCCCCCTTGCTGTAACTGAGAAGGGTCAGCTTCAAATGCTAATTTGGGTTTATTGGTTATATTAGTCGACATTCGTTTTTTGGCTAGTTTCAAGGAAGCTGCCAGGCATGGTGTGATACGTAGATGCTGGACTATTTTCGGCACCTGTAAACATGTAGTAAAACTAAGATAAATCACTGCCTTGAATAAAATTGAGTCCTTTTTCACAAGTTAATTCCGCAAGAGCTATAACGCTTTTGTACATCCTTGGTTACTCGTATCCAAAATTATTCATCCTTTCTTCGCCATAAGACTCATCGAATTAAACGTAACAATTTCAATTGGTAACATCAAGGAGAATTTTCTTTTCTGGCTTTGATGTGCGCATTGTTTGACAATTAATACGAAACAAAGAAAAATACTCAGCAAAAAGAAAAAGGAGTTTGTTTATTCTGATCCAAATCCAGTAACAGCAACAACGGACAAAAGGCCGGCAATGGTTACATTCAGAAACTAGACGCCTTCCGGCCACAATGTGTTTCCACCATCTCCTTAAGCCTCAGCAAATCTGTGCAATAGTTGAACATCAAACTTAGAACATGATATGAAAAAGCAGCTAAGTGTAGGTCAACTACTTAATGCAAGGCGACATTATTACTTACCCAAGCTCAGAGAGCTTGAAATGTGCTTCCTTGTAGTCCTGGCATCTTCATCAGCAGCATACTTCTCAACCAAAGTCATTGAGAAGAGCCTTGTCAGTAGGCAGCTGATGGAGACCTTCCTTCTCACCACTCAGGAGCTCCTTAAAGTAGGAGTTGTCAAAAATCAAAGGGTTTGATGTCAATGCACCCTCAAATCCAGACCTTTCCTTGTGGCACCTTCCCTGCTCATCAAAACAATAATGAAATACTCATAAGAAACACACTTATTCTTGTCGGGTGATGACAGAATACAAGGCAAAGAAGAAACTGCATTAGCTTTAAAGCATTACCAGTGTGTGGCCACCGGATAAAGCAACAATATCCTGGTCAGAGAGGCCCATTTGTTTCACAAAAACATCCCTCAGGTGATCATTACCTACAACATTATTAATACATTCATGTTACTCTTCCCTCCCACAAATCCGGTCGCAGATGCAAATACCAAACAATCTCACTGAGGAACTTACCCTTGGTAGCATCAGGGAGACGACCCTCAACCGGTGGCTCAGCCTTGTCCTGCAAACATAAACTATCAAGTCAATCCGGGCACCTTTCAGAGAAATCGAGCAATGATTAGCATTCAAATCACTCCAAGCTTATGCTACAATACACTAACCCTGCACCTGGATACACTTATTCTACAGCTGTATTCCTACGACCAGGAGAGTGAAGAAGAATTTCATAAAGCCAGAAAGGTGTTCTTCCAGGATGATAAACTGATATTTTACGAGTAGAAATGACTTAAGAGACCTGACAGGAAACTAGAGATCTCTATCATTGTCGTGTGCTTTTGCTGCTGCTTTCTCTGCTTCTTCCAAGACGAATGCTTTCAGAGCATCAACATTCCTTGGTCCTAATAATTTGTCAAGGAAAGCAACATGAAAGTAAAGCATATCAAGTTCTACAAATAGTGGCATAGGATCTAATAAATTCCTTCCATTAAGGTCACGTCATAAGATAGAGTTGGTATCTGTCCTCAACCTCGACTACCAATAAGGACTTCAGAAACTTGGTATCTGTCCTCAACCTCGACTACAAGTCTACAACAAACCAGGACCATCACCATCACCATCACGGTGAAGTCATTCACTTTTGAGATAGAGTTGCCGAAACTTTAGAAGACCAGCCTATGTACATATCATCACGAGGATAATAAAGCACATCGATTTTATAATTTTCACCGAATTCCTCGAATTTTTCATGGGATAAGTACACTTATACATGTCTCCCAGAACCGAAAAAAGGGGGGAGGTGAAGATGCTATGATGTAACCGTGTTAATTATGCAAAAAAAAAATAGTCTCACTTCCGAGCAATTCTCTGTGCAGCTCCAAGGAACAAGACTTTACCAATGGCACCTGTGTAAAGAGCACATACTACGGCTGCAGTCCCCCCAACAGCTATCCATTTCCAGTCCAAACCTTGTTCTATGTTGTTTGCCTGAGTTTTCAATTCTTGACTTCCTGTTTCCTCGCTAGAAGCTGACTCTGAAGAATTTGTTTTTCCTTCAAGAGAGATCTTAGTGGTAATTCTACCCATCAGGGCGCACCTAGATAATGACAAATCTGATTTCCTTGAGTTCTGATACGCTCGCAAACCAGAGTGTAGTTTTTTCACTGTTCCCCACATACCATGGCGAACTCCCAACTTTGCTACATCTTTTGGGATCCCCATATCTTCGTAATGCACTAATGTCACTTCACATGCAGTCAACTGTCCATCTCCTTTGCGAGATTCAACTGCATATACAACCATTTAATGAAACAATATATACCGAACAAATTAAAGCTGCTAGAAATTTTAAAAAATGGTTTCACCTGCCAAACATTTGAGTGATAAGGGACTTACCAGGCCTGATGATCCAGCTGGAGAAATAGAGATCTACTCGCCTAGGTTTATCACGATTTGGCAGATTAGGGTATGTCACCCCCTGAATCACGGAATGACAATTTTTAATCATTCTCAATATGAAGAACACATTGACGAACACAACACATTTACAACCATTGTCATCCATTCTCTGGCATGTGGAATAATTTGTACCTTTGTAACACAGTAATAAGACTTTCCTGACTCCCATATCCTTCGACCAATTATATATTCACGGTCGCTACAAAAAAAGGGGAACTGCATATTGAAGGAACAAAAAGGACAATCACAAATAAAGTTAACATAGAGAGTTCTTGCATGATACAATGCTAGGAGATGAAAAATCCTAAATAAATTAACCTTTTTTATCCAGTGGACAACCATTGCCCCTGTGCGAGGACACTCCTCCAATATATTAAAATAGGAAAGCATGGGATCCCATTTAGGTCGGAATTCATCATCCCAAAAGAAATCTCTCACAAATTCCGGAGTTGCATCCTCAAACACAGTTCTACTTTTGTATACAACAGGACCTGTCTGATTGATTAAAAAATAAATAGCTGTCAGTTTTGTACAAATGTCCAGTGTGCAGAATCAACAAATTCATCCAAAAGTCCAAAATACCTCAGGATCATGACGCCAAGCTTGATATGCCATATTGGTTGTGGAGCGCTCCATCATATTTTGCCAAGCCAAGTCTCCACACTGCCCTTCAATAAGATACAAGAGGTGTTCCAGATCCTTCTCAGTGACAAGTTGTAGTTCAATCTCATCAACTCTACCTCCGAGTCTACAAAAAAGTGCGACAATAAATTGAGTATAAAACTGATGTATACCTCATATAAATTAAAACACATCATGACGATATCAATATTGTATGTCCTGCTATACAGAAAACATTTTATTCAGATCTTGATCGAAAGTTTCCCCTACCCTCAACTCCATCTTCAACGATTTATGACATATCATCATTTTATTTACAAATAGAGCTGCAGCTGAATGTCAGACTCATCTGAATAGTTATGCTTATATGTTATTTTCAATTGTAACCATTGTTGCATGAAGTGAGGAATGGTACAAAAATATGAACAATGAATGACAAGGGGATATTGTAGTCTCTTCTTATGACCTTGACATGATTTTGATAAAAATCTGTCAGGTAAACCTTTTGATAAAAATATCTCCAATTTTACATAAAAGACAATCATTTCACTCACTCAATCGAGTGGACGTTTCCCACCAACGCCTGGATCGAAAGAGCCGACCTCTCTTGCTCACGAGCCGCCGCCGCCGCCGCCGCCGCAGCAGCAGCAGCAGCTTGTCTCCTCTTCCCTCTAAAATTGAACCAAATCGTCCGACAAACAGAAAACGCCGAAAGCGCAGTAAACGCAAACCACAGCCGCCTCGCTCCAAATCCAGGCGGCGCGGTCCACGCAAATCTCAACTTAGACCGCATCCCTAAAAATACAAGCCCCGTCCACCGCGGCCGCCAGGACCAGCCGATGACCAAACCAATCATCACAGCCAGCCAAATCGGAACTGCACATAGCAATATGTCGACAAATGTTTCATATATCGATGGCCGCTTCAAGAACTCCATCAGATCGAACATCGAGTCCTCCATCGCCACAAAAAACCAACAGCCGAGAAATTGCAATCGCAAAGCACCCGACGCACGCAGACTTTAATGAATGAATCAATCGACACAGCTTCCAGATGCGTCCAAAGCCGCCGAGATGTCTGCTTCAGTCCATCGGAGCGAACCGCTTGGATCTGCCTCCAGAAAATCGATGAGAGACGCGGATCGGAAATCGAATTGAAAATACGTCGCGGAAGAGGTTTTGGCCGTTGCAGGTTGGATTTCAACACTTGGCAATGACGTGGCGGTATTAAAGCCGTTGATTTGTAAGATGAGATGGAATATGCTTGTGCAGTGCAGCGTTCTTAGGGCGTGATTTACACGTGTGAATATTTTACAAGCGCTAGTTAAAAAGTGGATAAGGATAGTTTTCGGTAAATGGATAAAACAAATAAATAAAAGATTTTTTTTGTGTGATGGGGATGGTAAACCTAAACTAAAGACCTATTCGATACGAAAGTAAATCTGACTAAGATAATTTGACAGGAGACGCAGTAAATTGTACAATGAGACGACCGACCACATTAATATTGTTCGACAACAACTAAATACAGACGCACAATAGTGACTACGCAACCCCCAACTACTTCATGTAATAATCTCCACGCCTACTAGGCCTCAACAGAGAAAGTAACTTTACTGCATTCTGCACGTACGCTCAGACCTTCATTTCTTGATGGATCTACACGTGTAAGCTGCCGCTCAACAACATCCTGCCAAGGAAAGCACGACAGCTCAATAAAAAGCATAACAGCATCACGCAACAACCAGTGCACCCATCAGTGAACAAACACCAAAAAATCGAAAACTATACAGAGGTGTTGGAACAGCTCCGGCGCCGCTAAAAACAAAACCAACAAACTGATATACACACAAAAAACCCAGAAACTGACAGTCTCCTCCTTTCCACCCCTCCAAAAACCCACCACATCAACACGAGCCGCCGCCATACCCGCGAACAACACCACCACCAAATCAGACCAAACAAAAAATCATACAACTCACCGTCGACATCGACGTCTAATGCGGCGGCCATAGCCACGACGCAGCCTGCAAACCGTAGCGTGAGAAGGTTTTCCGCCGGTCGAAACTCAGTAGGTGCGCAGCCGGGAGCACGGCGGAGGAAGTGAATTTTGGTGGGAAGGAAAGGAGAGAATAAGCATCTAAGATCTCTTTTGTTAGGGATTACGTTGTGTTTAAAAATAGTTAATCTGAATATAACCCCGTATTTTAATTGATATACGAATTCTGAAGAAATAAAATATAGGCACATATCGTGACGTGACATATCATGTTAGTTTATGACTTGTAAAATATAAATATACAATCATTCAAAATATGACAAGAAGAGTAGAAATAAAATTAATACAAGCTGCAGAACAAAAATGGGCAGAAACTAAAGCTTGCCAATAAAGGATCACATGTATGAAAACCAATAAAGGATCACATGTATGAAAACAAGACTAAAGAGGCATATGCATCTGATAATGTGGTTCCAAATAAGAGCAACTGACCCACACGGTTCTGCCAGAGTCATGTGGAAGTGATGAATTGGTAATATCACTAGGGGCTTTGAAGTAGGCCATGGCATGACCATGAAGATCAAAATCAAAAGCAGGAGTTTGCAGCTGCACTGTTCATCTTATAATCATGAAAGTGAACTATGAAAGAAGCTTTGTATTTGTATGTCTCTCAGGTTATTATTTACAACTCTCTGCAAGCAAAACTCGTTCTCATTGGGTGAAATACAATTTCTGCCCAAAACTCTGTGTAGCTTTCCTTGTTTCTCAACATAATCAAGTGTGTTTTCTCACTTGTGCATCTAACGAAGGACTCTTTGGTTTGGTGAGAGTTTGATCTACTTGATCTCCGTGGAATTCCCGTGTTGTAATGTGTAGCAATTTGAGCTTCGAGGTATAATGTACAAGATCGTTCTTTGCGAAACTAAACTGCATTGTACCAGGCTACATTCTGAGTGCTGAACTCGTTCTCCGGTGTGCCATTACCTGCAAAATTCAACCAAAGAAGGTAAGGACACAAAACAATTTATGTACTGGGAAAAGTTGAAAGATTTAGAAACTTTGTTAGAGGGAATGAAGCCTGGTCCGAGATCGTTCTTTCCGGAACTACATTGTGATTCTGATGAAAGACCTCGAACCAGACAGCATTCTCTTCAACAAATCAATCATCATAGCAGAAGAGAAGAGAAACAAAGGCTTTATAAATTGGTCATCAAGTCATGCACACTTTTCCCGATCTTTAATCTGTGGGTCAGACCAATACAAAAGAACTCTACTAATTAATATTGACTGGGATTTTAGCATGACTGGATATGGGCATCTAGTTTTACAAGTGACAACTGACATCCGAGCATTATGTGACAAAATTATACATGTATACAAGTAAAAGATGCCATCAGAGAGGCGTAAAACAACCAGACATAACTGTTGCCTTAGTAATTACTAATGAGGCAGATAAAAGGCTTAAACAAGAGTGATCGTCTATTTCAACCATGGATGGAGTTCACAGTAGGTTTGTTCACCATTCATTTCATTAATTACCTGAACTCAGGTGTATATCAAGCCTGAGTCTGAAACAACAGTAGGTTTGTTCACCATTCATTTCATTAATTACCATTAGGTACCTCAACAATATTTTTAATGTGTACAATAGCTGTAGAAGAGTACAGGGACCTAACTTTATCTTATCTTTATCCTTTTGCTTTGAGACCTTTACATCATTAGGTCTAACACAGAGTCATGCAACAATAGTTCAACTCTCCTAAAGCACATCAGTTTGGAGCCTTTGGGCCCTTCTACTACCCAACTTTGTGCCTTTAAGTTCATACCACTTATGAATTGAAAATGGAAAATGAACCCTTGGAAGCAATATGAAAACATGATCATTTCATCGCACCAAGATTCCTAAATTTACATATTAGATAATTTTCACAAAATGACCTGAATGACAATATAACACGAAAACAATACGGGAACCTTTTACATTAAAGTGTTAAATTAACTTACTGACATTATACACCACACTGATCACACACAATCGGAAACCGAAACTAAAGAAAACACTTCCAGGGAATACAAACTAACAGATACGGGTAAATAAATCAGCCCAAGTCTAGCAATTACGTTGGAAGCAACCTGACTCACCAGAGCTTCAAGACTGAATGGAAATATAACTGTCGGTTAAACTGGTATCTGCTCAGCTTTGAACACAGAAGTTGCGTGACCACGCTTCTTATAACACCCGTTTGAGTCAAATGCTTTTCCTTTATAATTACCAACACTTGCTCGATGTTCTTGCAGATGGGCCCCTTTGATTTTATCATCTTGCAATGGAGTTGGAGCATCACCGCAACTTTTCCTTCGACCCAGCTTAGGGGATTTAGGGCGTGTTGCAGGCAGCTGGTATTAAATAGCAAAGAGAAATTTCATAAATTACTGTGGTTCATCTAATTTACTGTATTTTATCCTACCTATTTAGAATAGAAGCACTTTCTTTTCAATTTTTTTTTATTACTGTCCTTCCTTTAGAAGAAACAGTTTCATACATTTATAATTCTAGAAGGTAAGAAAAGTATATGACATCGTCTCTAACCTTTTTCAGCTCAGTGTTAGGTAGCGGTCCATCAAGGTAGAAATATGGCAAAGGAGTTGCCTTGAATGTTAAGTTTTTCCGTAGTTGTTTGATGGCCGCCTCTGTCTCCTCCTAAAAATACCAAATTTACCAAATGCCAACCTCCAATGTCGTTAGAGGTGATCAAGGAAACACCAATATTGTTATCAATTACTGCAGTCATGTGCATACATTTGTTGAGGACAAGTAAATCATTATTTTATTTTATTTTCAATTACAGCAAACTGTACCTTGGTCCTTGCCTCATATTGAATTTTTTCAGCCTCAAGTGCAAGCTGTTTCTCCTCCAATTTTGAATTAAACTGTACAGAAGAAGGAGAAATTAAACATAAATAATATTCAAACCATACCTTGCCAAAGAAAATGGGAAATACTTTCGCCGAAGTGTTACAAAAAATGTATCACCTCTTTCCGCTTCTCAGCACGTTCACTGCATCTAAATTTGGGAGCTGATACAAACTTTTTCTTCTTGGGTGTTCCTGTTGATACAGCTGCCCTATACATAGTCAAGGAATGGCAGTATATTAATTGAGTGGTGGTGGATAATACAAGAAAAGACGATTTGGATAGTTTGTGACTGGTGGTTACGATGAAGTAGCTGAAGAAGAGTCTTCTTCCTCGGGATGCTTCTTATATTCAGCTGGGATGGGTTTCCTGGAAATAAGAGTCCCAATAATCTGCAAAAGTGTCACGGGAATGAAATGAATTCTACAGATGATTATCATAAAAAAGTCTTTGGAACAAAAATCTTACACTAAAATCAGAGAGGATCTTTGCCTTAGATATTATGAAATGAAGGAAAAAAAAACATTGCTTAACAGGTAATTTCTTGAAAAGAACATGCAAAACACAATGAAATAAAACACAATTTTTGAACTAAAACTCCTAGAAACTCTCTTGTTCATGGTTAAAGAAAAGAAAAGAAAAGAAAAAACAACGAAATAATGCCTCTAATTCATTTCTAAGCATATGTATTTGAAACATTATTGGCTATATATGAAAAAATAGTGAATGTTTTTCAGCAATATACATGATACCTTTATATGCAGAATAATCATTAAGTGACGGATTACCTTTCTCAGCCTAGAACTCTTTATTGGAGAGAACTTATGCTCCTGAATTGTAGCACCTTCCGTAGTCAGGCAAGCAGCAGTAGAAGCACGCTTTTCAGTGGCTAGAGTGAATGGCTGAGGAATTGTGCAACTCGATCTAACGCTTCTAGGAGAATTCTTTGAGAAATTCTTAACCGGTCTTTCTAAACTTTTTTTATTTCCTTTGGGTGATAGGTTCACTACCTTTTCCGTCAAACCATTTCCAACATTGTTCACTTTCTGTTCCTCAAGACCCTCCACCGCACGTTCTACCACAGCTGGTTCTGAAGTTTCCATTGTGCATTCTTTCACTTCATATTCCGTTGAGTCACTATTCTCTTCCAGCATCTGTGTGTCAGTGTCAGCGTTAAAACTGAGTTGGTTCAAAGAGTCCACCGTTGCATGATGGATTACATCTGTTCCTTCAGTTGAAGTATCAAAGACTCCATTATAAGACACAATAACACAGTCAGGCTCCTTGTCCAGACATACATCTGCATCCTCCATTCCCATCACTCTGCGTAGAGATAAATTCCAATGTATAATGATCGTGTTTTTGTATCTTAATTAAGATAAAAAAAAGAAAGAAAAAAAAGAATACACCAAGTACTTGGCTAGATTTTTGTCATCTTTTCCCTTAAATTATCGCCCTTCATTTCACATACTTCTAAATGAAAAAAATTACTAACAGAAAACAATTGAATCTGCGGCTACAACTATATTTGTTTTGTTTTTTTTGGATTCAATCAACTGAAAATCCCAAACGATTTATCACCCAACCACATACACGACTTGAATAACCAACCGAATTTACGACACGACGCACAATTCAACATCTAAATATAACACACGTCTGAGATGATAACACAATACAAGCTAATTTACAGACACCATGCACATAAAAATTCAGCAACTTCCCTAGGTACGAAAAAATGCAGTGTCCTGCAAAGATCAACCTCAGCTTCCAAAATCAATTTCCCATCAGTGCCCTACCTCTTCATCTCAATAACCAACCAAGTCCTAATCCCTTACAATAATCAAACAAATCAATTTCATTTCTCTCCTAAACCATGTCATCCAAAATCACCTTAGTTCAGCCAAACCTGAATATGACACCATAATCAAACACCACATCCTCAAAACAGTAGAAAAACTAGCCGAGTAGACACATACACAACCCTCAAAATCATATTCCACACTGCTCAAAGCCACAATTCACCACTTGCGCACAAAACTGAATCAAAGTTAGACGCTTAAAAATAATCCAAGCGATTTCTTACAGGCGATCTTCTATCGGAAGGCCGAACTGCAGAGAATTGATTTGCTGGATGTTCGCTGAGAGTGTTGAATCTGTACATTCGGATTTATTTATATATGCCTCCAACCCCATGCCGTCATTGACGCTGTTTGTTATAACGGCGTTCTTAACGTTACAAATTCGACAACAAGTTAAACTGTTAAAGTTAGGTCCTGCATCTGTAATTTAATTAATTAACAGCACGGCCTCTTTTTAAATTCTGAATAATAAATATTCCAACACCTACTTTTTGGTTTTTATTTCACCATTATTACATTGCTGGAATATTATGTCGACTTACTTATCTTGTTGTGTGGTGGTGAGTGTACATCTCCTTTTTAAGTAGTAATATTTGCTACAACTGACATATTAAACGTTCTATTTGAATAAGATGATATTAGACACGATGTCGATGAGGCTTCAACCATATAAATCGGCATCGCTAACGCGATTGATAATAATCTATTTTTTATCACTCATTCGAAGCTCGCCGGACTATCACTCAACATGATTTAAGCATACGACAAATAACAGATAATTATTGATTTTTCATCACTCATTCGAAACCCGATAGACTATCACTCAACATAAATTGAGCATACGACTAATGACATATTTTCAAAAAATATATATATATAATCAGAACAAAAATAATGGCAAAATAAATATTCAATCTATCAAAAAAATGACAAAAGTGAAACCCATAAAAAAAATAGCCAAGAAATTTAACGTTCTCATTTAACTCTTATGCGGGTTGGCCATGGCCTCATATTTTGTTTAATTAACTTTTTTTTTTTGATGGATTGTTTAATTAACTTTGCCAACGGTTAGACGACACAATGGAATAAAATGCTATTAGAGAATCAATAAAGTGATCGGGAAAATGATTAGGCTTTCCAGAATTGTTGTTGGATTATTAGGCTGGAAAGACTACAAAATGATCCAACCAACTGATTTAATTAACCGTTAGTTAAAGTTATTATTTAAATGCGTATAAAAAAAAGTTAGTATTAAAAGGAAATTGTCCACCAAACCCATACTTGGCACTACCTAGTCAAGGTATATTGATATTATTTATTGTTATAAAAGGTATACTGATATTGATGTGGTCTGCAGAAGTGGATGTTTATGCACAACCTTATGTTCTTTAAATAAAGATTAGTTGATGATCTCAAATAAAATAAGTGTAAATTAAGATATGCGTTTCAAATAAATTATATTATTTCAGTCAAAATATTAATTTCATAACCTTAATGCATGAACAACTTTTATTTATATGGTAGAGTGCGGTTCAGGTAAAAATCATGATTATATATGAAAACTAAAAATCGGATTTCAAGCTGATACGTGTCCAATTTCGTCGACATCTCGGATATAACACGGAGGGGCATTATAGTCATTACACATATCCCGGATTTCAAATCAGACTTAAATTGGAATGATTAGACTTAAATTGGAATGATCAGATATAACTTTGAATGATCAGACTTAACTTGGAATGATCAGACTTAACTTGGAATGATCAGACATAATAATTAGACTTAACTTGGAATGATCAGATATAATAATTAGACTTAACTTGGAATGATCAGACTTAATAATCAGACTTAATTGGAATGATCAGACTTAACTTGGAATGATCAGACTTAACTTGGAATAATCAGACTTAACTTGGAATGATTAGACTTAACTTGCAATAATCAGACTTAACTTGGAATGATCAGACATAATAATCAGACTTAACTTGGAATGATCAGACTTAAACAGCAATATCCAGACTTAAACAGCAATATGCAGACTTAAAACAGTAATATTCAGACTTAAACAGCAATATCCAGACTTAAACATCAATATTCATACTTAAAACAACAATATCTAGACTTAAAACATCAATATTCAGACTCAAACAACAATATCCAGACTTAAAACATCAATATTCATACTTAAAACAACAATATCCAGACTTAAATAAGTAATATACAGACTTAAATTGACGATGTCCATCCTTAAATGGTAATGTACATACTTAAAAACAGCCTTAAATAGCATATCCAAACTTAAGTTAAGGACATTATACCCTCGCATCTGTTATGTATTTTTAAATAAGTCCGTTTTAATTTGTTTTATTTACAAAAAGCGTCCCGAATTACTATCGGTCGAAATAGACACGTGACAATATTTTATTGAATTTTTAGTTTTTATTTGATTCGTTTTCTAAATGATATATAACTTTTTATTTTATTTTTTGAGATTGGTTTAGGTGGATTGCTTAAGTGGGATTATTATTATTCTATCATGAAACCTTTTGATAAGGCCCCAGCACCAAATAATGGCACCTAATAGTGGTTTCTTCTCACCATTTTAAACACATTATAAAGTCGTATTAGCCGTTTAAAAAGTGTGATTGGGGAATGCAACTACAAGCTTCAAACATAATCAAATTAGGTCACTCATAAATTCTACTGGCCATTAAATAAATAAGATGAGCTGTTGAGGATGAGAGCATGCTTGCGACATAATTTCGGGTTTGGTAGACCCTTAGAATATATTTTTAGTGCGAAAAAATTGCCAGTATCGAATCAAAATTAATAAAATTTATCCGAAAAATAGGATATGGCATAAATCTAATTTAAATTAGTTAGATTTGGTTTTGAATTATTTCTAATACTGGTTATTTTACTCTAAAATTATAATATTTATATAGTTAAATAATATTGATTATGGGCTGGAATTATAACTTGGGGTAGAAGATTGTATGGGCTGAAATGGGTCAAGCCCAAAAGTATCGGATTCGCGCCGTTTGGCTAGGCTAACGACGTAACCCGTAGCTGCGGTTGCAGAAGTAACCATATTCATTATCCAATTAAAAGCATCCACGTGTCCAATTCTCATTCGAAATAGATCTAAGGTCCGTCCATCGCTATATCATCTTCTCCACGGAGTACTTTCCCGCCATTTACGCTTAGTGTTCGTTTCAGAGATAGAGAGAGAAACTTTCGATCGAGCGGTAACGAGAGAGACAGAGAAGGATTTCGATATGGAGAAGAACGAGGCGATTGCAGTCGAGAACGGCGGTGGAGTATTTGAAGCGATCGCTGTTGTTAACAGCTTGGGAACGGAGGCGGAGAAGGAGGAGATCGCGGTCGAGAATAACGGAGTAGGCGAGAAGAAGGAGGCGAGTAAAAGTGGCAAGACGAAGGCTGGAGCCGGAGTTCGACAGAAGAAAAAGAAACTGCTGGTGTCGAAAGTTGCGGCAGGAGATCAGGCAACGGCGGTGGTGGTGACGAGTGAAGGCGGAGCGAAAGGATGTCGGCTTCAGGTTTCCAACACCAAGAAGCCTCTCTTCTTCTATCTCAATGTGGCCAAGGTTTGTTATTGAGACTTGTGGTTGAATTCGAAACTTCAGATGATGCAATTTTCCATTTGGTCGTGTTCAATTTGGGGATTTGTAATAGATTATGATTTTAGCAATTTTCATCTGCTTTAGATAATTTTGATTTTCGATAAAAGATACTTTTGTGTGATCTTTACTAGCAGTGCTGTAGTTGATCTGAATTTCTTGAAATTGAATTTTGCTGTAGTTCAGAAGTTGATGTTGTATCATATAAAGTTTGCCTTATAGTTTATATGCAATCTAAATTTTGACAGTGAATTTATTCCCAAAAGTTGAATTTTATCTGATGGAGTTCAGAGGTTGATGTTGCATTGTATGAAGTTTGCCTTATAGTTATATGCAATGTTTGAATGTGTTTTTATTCCCAAAACTTGATTTCTTGCTCAGTTTAGAGGTCAATGTTGTATATTGTATGAAGTTTTTCTTATATGCAATGTAAACTCTGACTGTGTATTTATTGCCAAATCTGATTTCTTGCTAATGGAATTTAGGGGTTGCAGTTATGTTGTGTGAAGTTATGTCTGATTGTTTATCGTTTCTTTGCTGCAGAGGTATATCAAGCAGAACAATTATGTTGAGCTATCTGCTCTGGGGATGGGTATGTGTTTTTCACTCAATGAAAGTTTTGCTTTGGATGCCATTTAATACAAATTGTATACAGTGTATATACTTATAGTACTTATAGGAATTGGATGTGTCATGAGTGTGTATTTGTGCAGCAATTCCAACTGTGGTCACAATAGCTGAGATTCTGAAGAAAGACGGATGGGCCATAGAGAAAGGTTATCTCTATTTTTTGTTAAGTTGTTTGTGAGTTTGCTTGTGATGATTTGGTCTTTATTTGCAGTCACTGATGTAGTTGTTTTTTAATGCAACAGATATTACCATTTCTACTGTGACATTGAAGGACGAGGTGAAAGACCGGGTCATAATGAAGGCCAAGGTTGGTTGTCACTATGACAGTGCATTATGTGACATTTATTTGGTTGCTTCCATCGTCAATATTTGACTGCTTATTCTGGATAAAAAACTTAATTTGTGTAAATGATTTATAACCTGGTAGATTGGGATATTGTTGGAGAAGCCTAAGGATTTTGAAAAGCAGCAAGTGGTTGTAGCTAAAGACTCATCTAAAATCGGTGAGAAAGGGGTTGTAGCTAAAGACTCATCTGAGACCATTGGGAAGGTTGCTGAAAAGAAAGATTTGTTTAATACTGATAGAATCTTGACTGAGAAGAAAGATTTACACAGCACAAGCACGTAGCTGACTGAGGCAATAGAGTCATCAGCATACAACTCTGAGCTTGAGAAAAAAGACATATGTGGAACTAATGAAAAGATAGCTGACAAGGAGAAGAGTAAAATTGTCTTAGTTTCTGCTGGTGGGTTGTGAAGAAGAGAATGCTTTTCAAACTAAGGTTTGGTTGTTTTTCTAGTGCAGTGTGACTTCTTGTAGAACCTGCTTGTATAGGAAGCTTGCAGTTGATAAAGACCTGAATTTGATTCTTGGGGTACCTGCTATTGATGTAAGAAGCTTTTGGTGTTGGCAAATGTCTGTGAATTGATGTGTAACTAAATGATGACGCATTTGAATTTGCAGTTTGATGATGTATATAATACATAGACCTACATCATTGAACTAAGTATTTCTGTAATGATGTTTCAGTAGACACTTTTAATGAGTTGCATATGAATCTGCAGCAAATTCTGATTGATATAATTGTCATATAACCCTGTAGAGGGTGTACGCACTCATATCAATTTGGATTGATAAAGTATTTTTGATAAGAGGAGGATTTGGATTGATAAAGTTGAGACACGGGATAGAAAGTAAGAAAACCAACCATAAAAGGGAAAGCACAATAACTTTAATTCTGGCTCAGCCAATTCGACCTATATATAAAAATGAAACGATGTAGTTCCAATGTCGTTTTGTCAAAACTACGTCGTTTGAATGGCTGTAAATAACGTTGCTGCACGTACGGGATATGAATGCTAGTATATACATCCACAACTCACCAGTGTAACTTGATGGAGTGAATTTCAGTCGTCGTGCTGCGATCTGCGATGCAGCGAGATCACGATCAGATATCACACGATCTTAAATTTGTTCGTTATTAAGGAAAAAAAAATTGGACAAATAATCTTTCTTTTTTACTCCTATAAAGGATGCCTAGTTTCCCAAAAAAAAAAAAAAACCCAAAACATTCTCCTTCTTTGACAGAGAAACTGAGAAAGTCAACGAGTGAACTGCAACTTTTTTACTATGTGTTTTTTTTTCCTGCCCGGATACACCTAAAACCATGGAAATACAAAGCGCTGACCGTGAGATGCATTACAAGCTTTTTCTTAATAACTTTCATTCGTGTGTTAATTCCTAAATTGAATTTTGTTTGACTTCTCCAACTCTCAAAACTATTCAACTCACGGTCAACTTAAAAAGGAATTGTTTTGTTCATATATATGAAGGTAAAAAACAAGAGAAAAAAATCAAGTACAATAACCTCAACTCCCAAACAAACAAACAAAAAACAAGGAAAGCGAAGCCCCAGTAACGTCCCAGTCCAAACGCCACCATTTGTTCCATCTTTCATTTCTTGCCTTCGATGAGCCAGTGAAGCAAGCCCATCCGCATTGCTAAGTCCCGGAGATAATGCTACATATATGAAAACAAACAATAAATTTCTTATGGGAAAATGACAAATACGAGGTATGAACTATCACATATTGATAAATTAGAGTTCAAACTATGAAAATTAACAATTAAAGGCAATTTCAAAATATTTGAATTCTCAATTAAGGGCAAGATGACTTTTTCAATTCAGTCGTTTGATTAATAACTTTGTTAATTGACCAGAGTGATATTACGTAAGTTAAGTGTTATATGAGGATTAAAATATTTGAATGTCCTTAATTGTCAATTTTCATAGTTCAAACCGTGATTTGTCAATACCTCATCTTTGTCATTTTCCCTATTCTTAGAAGCTTGAAGCTACTGAAATTTAGGATGATAACTGCAACAGAAAGCGACGCTAAATAAACCAACATCTAAACCAACATAAGCCCAAGTCACTAACCTTTAGAAAAGAATTTGTACTCTACGTTGAATTTATTATTAACCTGACCAGTAATAAAAAAAAAGGACCAAGAGAAGAAGTACATTATTCGGCACACCAAACAATATATATTTTGGTGTTTATAGCTCTTAGTTGTTGTTTTGGGCCAGCTGTAGCTGGGTTGTTGGTTTGTTGGCAGTTCGTTTTGGGCTGATTGTCGTCGTGGCTGGGTGAAGGTGTGTCGGCGGAGATCCTTCCCTAGTGACGGCGGATGGGCAGCGGTTCCGGTTGGAGTCACTGGTTAGGCTGTACAGGTAGCTTGTGCAGGTTTTAGTTTAGGCCGAGTCAAACCGGTTAGTTTGATATTTTCCTGCCTTGGGGGTGCCTTTGAGCGATTGCTTTCAGCTGGAGTGGCAGGCTCTTGTCATGCTGAAACTCTTTGAAGAAATGTGGCTGGCGCGAGAATGTTGCTGTGAAGTCGGTGTCTGAGCCGCTTCGTTTGTTTGGCCACCTTGGCATACATCAGTTCTTGAAGCATCTCTCTTGTGATGATCGTGCAGCTGCTAACGAATAGTTATGCTCTACACGGATTTCGCTAACATATTTTTTGTGTTTGATAGCTTCATTTTCAGTGTTGTATGGTTTTTTCATTTGTGAGGTTGTTTCTGGTTCTTTGTATGCCTTTGTATGATAAAAAAAAAAAAACAATATCAGTGTATCATGCATTGTGAATCAAAAGGAAAGATTGTTAGCCCAACATGTGTGATCAGAGAAGAAAAATGTAAGGCAATGATGCAAATTGCTAAACCACACTCTCTATGAACTGCTACAAGTTGTACAAATGGAGTTCGTACATATTGACCAAAATGTTGGCTTGCCTTGCTGGATTTAAAATAATTAAGACAATTAACTAAATAAGTGGCAACGATTAACTTATCGCTTCAGTACCCAATGATTAATGTAGAGGTGGCAATTATATCGTAAATCCGTTAAAATGAGTCCATTGCTTCAGTACCCAATGGTTCATGCACGAATTTTAGTTGATGTTTGAACTTTTTATCAAGGAACAACTGGCAAATTAGGTTGAGTAATCTTGTGAATTTGAGGAAATCATTTATCTTAAGACTTGATCAAAATCACAAGGCCAAAAAATACACTTCAAGCATGCACGGCCGGCGAACAAAAAATGAAACATCTCTAGTTTAAAAGGTCAGAAAGAAAACCACTGAGAATTGAAATTTTTAAACAGCCAAACACAGAAATGCCCACCTAAGTGGAAATAGTAAACACCAATATACAGAGTCCTTACCAATACAGAGTCCTTCATTGTGATTGACCAAGGAAACAAAAAGCTAATGAAATGACAAATATATGTAGATATCCAATAATATGAGTACTATATGAAGACCTGACTACAAACCAAACCCTTGTAAAAAAAATATAAATAGACTCTGCTAAATAATAAGTTTGATGTTTAGCTTTTATTTTCTCGTTCCTGATATTACATGATATTAAATATCATAGTTCAAAAACAGCTGAAAGAAACCTTACAACCAAACCATTTTGATAAAAAAGGAAACATACCTTAACTAAGTTTATAATGTATGCAGCTTTCAACAAAATGTGGTTTTTATTTTAAGTAGTTTCTGTGGCATTTTAAAGGTAAGGCTGCAACTGCAAATGATCACTTGTCAAAGAAACTTTCATGACATGCAGAAAATGAATATTACCTTAACTAGAGGAAATTTTAATGTGTCCTGAAATGGAGATAATTTGATAAAATAAAAGTTGCGTGCTTCAGCTGATTTGAGTAGATCTAATAGTTAATCTCTGCTGAGAGCTGCTGCTCATCAGAGGTTTTGTTCTTCAACCATAGTATATGTTCTTTTACCGCACTCTTTAAATTCTCAATCTCTTGATCAGAGGCTTGCTCAATTTCAAGCTGACCTTCAAAAGAAGATTTCGGAACTTCATCATCATTTTTCCAACTCTGCGGTTCATGAGTTTTCTCAGCCATTTCGCACTCAGAAACCTCTTCTATCTTCATAACACATTCTTCAAATAGCATTTGCTTTCTCTTCGACGATTCTCCAAGCATATTCTTATTCTCACAGAGTAGCTTCGAGTAGGCATCAGAATACCCAGCTCCAGCTTTCAATATTTCAAGTTGAGATCTCCATTCCGTTTCTTTGAGCTCTAGTTTCGTGGAACAGCTACCATGCACTTTCTGCAAATTGAAAAGTCTCTTCTTGAGTTTTGACAGAGATTGTAAACTAGCAGCACGTTCCTTCTGAAGCTCCTTGAGTATATCTTCCTTTTGCTGTCTGAGCTCATGATTTTTTAACTGCATACCTTCGAAGAGGATGTCCATTTCTGCCAAACGTACCTTAAATTTACGAGCTCATTGTCCTTTTGAACAATCTTTGATTGTTGTCCTCGGCACTTCTCAAACATATATTCATAGAGTTTTTCCTTGTCTAACTTAATAGTCAATGACAGTTTGCAAATCCCTTGCTTTATGACAAGGAGATCATAACTTACAGATTTTGCGCGTAAGTCCCACTCCAAACCTGAGATCTTGTGATGTAACTGCAATCTTTCTATCTTCCATTTTATTTCACTCGTTCGAAACTCAAAGCGTAGCTTAAGGTCATTGAACTGATCATTCTTCAACTTCAGATCGTCTTGAATTTTCCTATATCCGTCCCCCGGTATCATTTTGACTACATTAGAAATATGAGTCTTCCTCCTATCTACTTGAGAACACTTGACTACATTAGAAATATCACTCTGCAACTTTGATGCACCTGCATGTTTTTTACCACGAGCGGCGAGGCAGCAGAGGAAGAAGTCCCAAAGATCTCTGAGTGCAGAGTACGTAAGGGTGATACTAACAGAAGAAGATTCCATGCAGAATGCGGAGGAGAAAGCCAGCTCAACACGCACTGCATAAGAATGTACACGACTTGTCACACACTATGAGCATCATCCGATTACAATGAGATACTTATACTATGGCACCAAGTGCATGAAATAAGCAAGTAACCATTACCAAATTCCTCTCCCAAAATCTCCCTTCCGAACCCTATCAAACTTTGATTGAATTCCTCCCATCTTTTCAATCCAGCTACCAAAATCCCTTAATTATCATTATTCAAAAATAAATAAAATCCAACAAACTTAAAAAGTGAATTACAGCCCAAAAATCCTACCCAATCACACACTCTCAGATCCACAACTTACTCCGAATTGAAAAGTATCCAAAGTCAACAAGAATTACTAACCCAACAACAACAAATTCAAATCAAAATACATGGGAGGCCAAGCCGGTGGCTCAATGGAGCGCCCCCTGCGTGTCAAAAAAAAAAAAAACCCAGGGTTCGAAGCCCTCAGCTAACTCTCTAACTGTAAGGGTTGCGGACGCGGATCGACAATCAAAATGATGAATGTAAGACGAACTAACAACTACGAATCAATGACGCAAAGATTTACCCTGGTTCGGGGACTCCTTCCCCTACTCCAGCACCAAAATGAGGACGTATTATTGAGCTTTGGAATCAATCAATGTACAACATACAATCAGTAGACTAATGCGAAGCTATTACAATCGATTTCTCAATCAATTTCTGCTCTATGCGAAAAACCCCAATTCTGTTTCTTGAAGAACCCTAAAATCGATTTCTGAGATTGAAGTGTATCAAACCCAGGCGCGGCTCTTCTGGTTTTGTATCCGTTGGACAAAACGACGCCGAAGCCTGCCAACCACAAGTCGAACGAAGCCGTTCCGAATTACTCGCATGTCCAGCCAAGTGAAACGCCAAGCTTAAGCCAAAACGGTGCCGTTCCACTTGGAACTCAAACTTCAGTAACAGAAGAAACAGACTTTCCCTCCTTTGTCTTCCCCTGCACTTTAACAAAACAGAAATCCCCCACTGATTCCAAATCCCACATTCCACAAGCTCAATACAAAAATGTAACAGCTATTCAAGATCAAAAATTACAATCTCCACCTTGATCTTAAAATAGCTGTAACAGTCCTTCCTCATCTTGGCTGCCCTGCAGATTAGTTAACTCCAATTTGAAGCAAATCCAAGCAAAGCTTGAATTTCTCCCAAGTAACTGCCTTTGTTAACATATCTGCAGGATTGTTCTCAGTTGAGATCTTCTCAATGCCCACTTCCCCTGATTCCACAATATCCCTGACAAAGTGCATCCTTATGTCTATATGTTTAGACCTTTCATGAAAAACTTGGTGCTTGGATAGATGGACAGCTCCTTGGTTGTCACAGAATACCTTGACTCTCTTTTGTTCAAAACCCAATTCTCCCAGCAAGCCTCTTAGCCACAGTGCTTCTTTGACTGCTTCAGTGATGGCAATATATTCTGCTTCAGTTGTGGACAAGGCCACAACTGGTTGTAAAGATGCTTTCCAACTGACTGCTGTCCCAAACACAGTGAAGACTATGCCAGATTGAGATTTTCTAGTGTCTATGCTTGCAGCATAATCTGAGTCACAGTATCCCATGATCATATCCATCTCAGCTCCACCTTGATCTGCTCCACCATATTTTAAACCAATTTCAGTGCTTCCTCTTAGGTATCTTAGAATCCATTTCACAGCAGCCCAATGATCCTTACCTGGGTTTGCCATGAACCTACTAACCAAACTGACTGAGTGAGCTAGGTCTGGTCTAGTACACACCATTGCATACATTAGAGACCCAACTGCACTAGAGTAAGGAACTTCCTGCATATAACTGATATCCTTTTCAGACTGAGGACTCTGGTCCTTATGAAGCCTGAAATGTTGAGCAATAGGTGTTAAAACTGACTTTGCATTTCCCATTCCAAATTTTGTAAGAACCTTTTCAATATATCCCTGCTGGTTTAAGAACAAAGTGCCCTGCTCCATATTCCTCAGTATTTGCATACCAAGTATCTTCTTTGCAGGTCCAAGATCCTTCATTTCAAAACTTGAATTGAGCTGCTCCTTCAACCTCTTAATCTGATTGAAGTTTCTACTTGCTATCAACATATCATCAACATATAAGAGTAAATAAACCCTTTCATTCTGATTTTCCTCCTTGTTCACATATATGCACCAGTCATAGGCTGATCTCAGATACCCTTGTTTGATCATAAATTCATCAAACCTTCTGTACCACTGTCTTGGAGACTGTTTCAGACCATATAATGATTTCTTGAGCAAACAGACTTTCTCTTCTTTGTTCCCAATCACAAATCCATCTGGCTGTCTCATATATATAGTCTCATCCAATTTCCCATGAAGGAATGCAGTCTTCACATCTAACTGTTCCAGATACAGGCCATACTTTGCAACAATTGCTAAAATAACTCTGATAGATCTGTGCTTGACTACTGGACTGAATATTTCTGTAAAGTCTATACCCTCTTTCTGTGTGAAACCCTTGGCCACAAGTCTGGCTTTTAACCTTGGTTTCTCCACACCAGGTATTCCCTCCTTTCTCTTAAATATCCACTTGCTTCCAACTAGCCTCTGCCCCTTTGGTCTATCCACCAGTTCCCAAGTATTATTCTTCATTAGAGATTCCATTTCTTCATTCATAGCATTTATCCACAAGTCTTTATCAGCAGAGTGAACAGCCTGATGATATGAACCTGGTTCCTCATCTGAAATTTCTGCTGCAGTGTTGAAGGCAAAGGCAACCATATTGTCTATTCCATATCTGACATTGGGTCTGATGGTTCTCCTTTGTCTATCCCTGGTAAGCATATAATTGCTGAGGTCTTCTTGATTACCAGTCTGTTCCTCTTCTTGTGATTCATCACTGCTATCAGAAGTCCTGGCATTCTCAGCTTGTTGTTGTTGCTCAGTCACTTTTTCTTTCCCTTTACTGGACAGCTCCACCTCAATGTGGATTTTCTCACTTTCATCAGGATTCTTATTTGACTGATCAGAATTTTCACTCTTGTCCTTATAAGGGAAAATGGTCTCATTGAACACTACATCCCTGCTTATAATTGATTTCTTCCCAATGTTTTCTAGGCACCACAGTTTGTAGCCTTTTACTCCATCAGGATATCCCAGAAATAAACATTTTAAGGCCCTTGAATCCAGTTTATCTTGTCTGATGTGGGCATAAGCTGCACATCCAAAAACCTTGAGTCTATTGTAGTCTTCTGGGTGATCACTCCACATCTGCATTGGTGTTTTGAACTCTATGGCAGAGGATGGGCATCTGTTGATCAGATAACATGCTGTAGTTGCTGCCTCAGCCCAAAAAACTTTAGGTAATCCAGACTGAATGAGCATACATCTCACCCTCTCCAGAATTGTTCTGTTGTACCTCTCAGCAAGTCCATTTTGCTGAGGGGTACCTGCCACTGTATGATGTTTAGAAATCCCAGCATCCTTACACAAATTTATAAACTCAGTTGATAAATACTCAAGCCCATTATCTGTTCTCATCCTCTTGATCTTCTTACCTGTCTGGTTTTCAACTAAAGCTTTCCATTCTTTAAACACAGTTAGAACATCACTTTTAAGCTTTAAAATATATATCCATACCCTTCTAGTGAAATCATCAATAAAAGTCACAAAATACCTCCTACCAGCATGTGAAGGAACTCTAGAAGGACCCCAAAGGTCTGAATGTATATATTCAAGTTTATCAGTTGTTCTATGTGTGCCTTTGCTAAAACTAACTCTGTTAGATTTACCAAGTATGCAATTTTCACAAAACTTCAGTTTACCAAGACAATCATCTCCAAGACAACCATGTTCATGCAGTTTCTTAAGGCCAAGTTCACTAACATGTCCTAGCCTTAAGTGCCATAAATTCATTTTATCATGCATTTGTTCAGTTGCATTTGAGACTGACCCTGTTACAGTATTTCCAAGCAAAACATATACACCATTTGATCTCTTACCCTTTAATACTACTAAGGATCCCATGGTTATTTTCATTATGCCCTTTTCAGCTTTAAACACATATCCAAGCTTATCTAAAGTGCCTAAGGAGATTAAGTTCCTCTTAAGGTCAGGGACATACCTGACATCATGGAGGACTGCTTCTTGGCCATCAGCAGTCTTGAGCTGTACAGAACTAGCTCCTTGCATCCTGCATGCTTTATCATTTCCCAGCAGCACCATGCCTCCATCCAACTCCTTGAAATCTTGCATCCAAGCCTTGTTGGGAGTCATGTGATAAGAGCAGCCACTGTCAAGGATCCAGTGACTCCCATCTGCAGCATTTGTGGCTACAAGAACATCAGCACTTTCATAGCCCTCTTCTGCTTCTTCTACCACTGCTGCCTCAGCCTTATCACCTCCTTTACCACCTTCTTGCTTCTTTCTTTCAGGACAATCCCTTCTAAAATGACCCTCTTTATGACAGAAAAAACATTTCAGCTTCTTTGTGTTGGGTGACTGTTGTCCACCTTGCTGAGATTTGTGCTTGAAGTTGCCTTTTGATCCCTTCTTGTTGTAGTTCTTCTTGTCAAATTTCCTTTGAACTGATAACCCTTCAGCAGCACCCTTAGATGAACCAGCATCCATTTGTTTTGACTTGAGGGCAGTAAGGACCTCTTCAAAAGTCAAGGCTTCCCTTGCATATTTCATTGTCTCAACAAATGAACTGTAAGAACTAGGTAGAGCATTTAGCAGCATGATGGCTTGATCCTCATCATCCACCTTTACTTCTATATTCTCCAAATCCAGAATGATTTTTGAAAACTCATCTAGTTGTTCATCAAGGTCTTTATCTTCATTGATCTTAAACCCAAAAAGTTTACCTTTCAAGTAGATTTTGCTGGTCAGTGTCTTCGTCATGTAGAGGGATTCAAGCTTCAACCACACCTTGGCTGCAGTCTTCTCCTTGGACACCTCTCGCAGGACTTTATCACTGAGATGAAGAATAATGGTGCTATAAGCCAATTCTTGGGCTTCCTCCTTCTCGTCTTGGGTCATCGTCGCAGGGAAGTCCTTCTCGCCGTCCAGGGCCTTCACGACCTTCATCTGAACAAGGATTGCCCTCATACGCTGACGCCATAAACCGAAGTCGCCATGGCCATCAAACCGATTCAGCTCAATCTTCATTGGACCCATCACTTCGATCTTCAAAGCTCTTGATACCAATTGTAAGGGTTGCGGACGCGGATCGACAATCAAAATGATGAATGTAAGACGAACTAACAACTACGAATCAATGACGCAAAGATTTACCCTGGTTCGGGGACTCCTTCCCCTACTCCAGCACCAAAATGAGGACGTATTATTGAGCTTTGGAATCAATCAATGTACAACATACAATCAGTAGACTAATGCGAAGCTATTACAATCGATTTCTCAATCAATTTCTGCTCTATGCGAAAAACCCCAATTCTGTTTCTTGAAGAACCCTAAAATCGATTTCTGAGATTGAAGTGTATCAAACCCAGGCGCGGCTCTTCTGGTTTTGTATCCGTTGGACAAAACGACGCCGAAGCCTGCCAACCACAAGTCGAACGAAGCCGTTCCGAATTACTCGCATGTCCAGCCAAGTGAAACGCCAAGCTTAAGCCAAAACGGTGCCGTTCCACTTGGAACTCAAACTTCAGTAACAGAAGAAACAGACTTTCCCTCCTTTGTCTTCCCCTGCACTTTAACAAAACAGAAATCCCCACTGATTCCAAATCCCACATTCCACAAGCTCAATACAAAAATGTAACAGCTATTCAAGATCAAAAATTACAATCAACTAACACTAACTAACCCTCATGTATCAAAAAAAAAAAATACATGGAGAGCGTACCTGAGAACTGAAGATGGCCGAGTATAGGAATGGCAAAAGCAGATTGCTCGATGTTTCTGCGAGCTCTAATAAAAAGATCATATACTTGCTAAAAACTAAGCCTAGAATTATATGCTTATGATTCCACAATCCCTAATGATCCATTTTAGAATATATAATGAATATTCGGATGACGTCACCTGCTTCTGTTTTTTGTTGTTGTAGTGGACGGTCTGAAATTAAATATATTTTATTGAAGTTAAAATAAATAATTGAAACAAAATAAATGGGATATGTAAAAAACACTTTCTTCCCTTTATAAATAAATAACTTTATGCATCGCCTCTCCTAGGCTAATTAAATAGCTCCAAGTTATTAGCATATCTCCTTTTCTCTCTCCTGAAATCTCCCGATTTCTCTCGAACACACCCTCCGGCTGTTGCAGAGCTCGGATGTGGCCCGGCCTCTTCTTTAGAGGAAGTACTTTGATCTGACTTCTCTCTCATTGGACGAAGTCTAGAGTTCTTTTGTCTCAGCACACGCTATAAGTTTGCTTTAAGTTTGTTCAGTTTTATTACTGTAAACTTCCAAGGTTTGATTAGTTTTTGGCACCGGAAACAATGGGGATGCTGGCCACTGGAAGGGAGTTGGTACTAGTGCCGAGGAGCAGCACAGCTGATGTTAATATGGAGGAGTGCCAAGCGATGCTGACGTTTTTTTAGGATGCTTTGTGGTGCCTTCTTCTCGAGCTTCAGGAGGTTTAGCTATTTTTGGGAGAAGTGGTACTAAGCAGAATCTTTGGTTGGAGACAGAATTAGAAGGTTATTTTTATAAGGTGGGAGGTAAAATTGGCTGCGAATGCTCTTGCTAGATAAACAAGAGCCGAGAAGATATTCTCGTCAAGACTAGATGCTATTCTTTTTTTTTGATCATAGTAATTCACTACTACTTTAACTCTCACTTTGTTGCCTTTTAAGGCTGATAACTTGAATTTAATGACTTAACAGAAAATTCAATTTCTAGCCACTAGTCATCATTCTATCATAACTTAGTGGAAACAAAGGTTTTGTCAAATATAAATATCAAATATTGAATAAACTCCGTAATCCAATTGACCTATGCCCTTTAGAAATGTATAACTTTACATTTATCTCTTCACCATTACATAATTTTTAAAAATTAAAAAGAGTGTTAGTTGTGCGTCAAATCTGAGAGTGACTCAAGTTCAAGTTTGGATAGTACCCTTTACGTGGTTGTACTTCAAATAATCTATAAATATATATGTGCCCGAGATGTAAAATGTATTCCATGATATGTGCTATGTAAAAAAAAAAAAAAACATTACTCCCAAATCATATGCATAACAATTCTATTTTGGTGACACATTAAAGAATTGAGTTGATTGTAATTAACTATATGTTCGGGGCCATTTGTGTATTTCTATAACATTGCAGGGTGCAATATTATATGTAGTCCAGGATCATATTTGTTCAACTGCCAAATCTATTGAAAGATTCTTCTTTTTAACTGAAGTTCAAACTGTCACAGCCACAGCCACACATTTGTATCCAATTCTGGTTTTGTCTTGCAATTCAATATTCACTTGTTCATTCCTATATACACGTTTCTTTCTTAAACCCTAATTAATCGCTTATTATTCGTACTAAGATTTATGCATAGTTGATAATAATTCACTCGATATCACCAGATACTATTTATCAAAAGAAGTTCTAAAAAATCAGTTTTCTTCTTCATTATAATTAGAATGGCGATTGCAAATGAATTCGATTCAAATGGGAGCGATGATGATGATATTGCCGAGCGTATAACTGCAGCTGAAATATTGATGGAGTTATCGGCCAATACAAGGTCAAACAATCAGCCGCTACGTAGCATGTTTTGGCGCGAGAAAGGTAAGAGTAATAAGAATGATGGTGACGACGATAAAAGAAAGAGTAGTGGTTGTTGTGAGTCATCAGAAAAGAGGAAGAGAATTAAGGCTAACACCGTCCAAGAAGAAGTTGAAGTGGAAGAAGAAGACGGCGAGGATGATGATATGAAGAAAAAGAAGAAGAGTTTTAAGAAAAAAGGTGCAAAGAAAGAGAAGATAAAGAACGATTCGGGACCGATGCCTCCTGCTGACATGCCACAGAATGTGAAAGAAGTAATTGATTTCATGGGAGGAGTTGATACAGTTTTGATCATACAGAAGAGGCTCACTCACACAGACGTCGGATGCCAACAGAACAGTCTGTCTATCCCATTCGCTAAACTTGTCAAAAACAATCATGATTTTCTGACGGAGGATGAGAAGGAATTTCTGAGCCACAAGGACGAGAAGAAGCATTGGAATTGCATCAAAACCTGGATGCTCGACACGAGACTGGCCATGTTTCGACATGTTGTGCCACTCAGGAAGTGGGCTATGGCAAAAGAATCTGCAGGAGCTTCTTCGACCGAAAAATATGTGTTGAATAGTCCTTGGATTAAGATTGTGGAAAGTAATAAATTGAAGGCGGGTAATATTGTTCAGCTTTGGGCATTTAGAGTCGATGGGCAGCTTAACTTAGCTCTCGTCAAGATCGTCGAGGAAGAGTAACTTAGCTGCTCTCTTATTCAGATAATTTTTAGTTAGTTTGATGTCTAAGTGTATTTTTTTTTTTTTTTTATAATGTGTTAGTGTCTGGTTAGCATCACAGTTTTCCAGTCAGTGATGTTTAGTTAAAAGGGACCTTTCAGAGACTCTTTTAGTTTTGAGCTCTTTGGAAAAGTAATACGTGTACAAAGGTTTAAAATATATAACATAATTCTGTTTATTCGAAACTTGTGCTAGCTGATTGTTAGCTGCTGCTTATAATTAGATGTGAAGAAGAACAGTACTTTTCAAAAGGTTTGTTGTTTTTTGTAGAGCGAGTTCTATCTCCTTTTTCTTTCGCTCTTCTTCCTCTCTTTTTTCCTCGTAGCTTGTATAGATACACAGCATTCTGATTGCTGAATTTCGGTACAAAGAAGAAGTAACAATTCCTACACCAACAAGAAACGAGTGAGAACAAATGAAACAAAACCGCCTATTTATATCCCATATACGGAAATGCTCTAGATATACTAAATCCAACAAATGCAAATAATATAGAGCTTTGGCAACTCTGGATATCTGTGTATTGATGCAATATTTGTCTTCCAAAACTCTGAAGATTTGGAAGCTCATCATCGTCAAGTATATATTATGGTACAACAAAATGTCGCTAAACAAGAAACATGGCTTGATACATTTTTCTGATTCTGAGCTTTTTTGTGTGTGACCCTTTTCCTATACAAGTTGTGGTTATAACATTGCTCGACTCTTTGTAAGCAATTCTCACTTTGTTCTCATCTTGCTTTTTTTTTTGTCTCTGTTTCTTGATCTCTCTTTTGTTCATCCTTGTCAATACCGAGTTTTCTGGTTTAAACCACGGGTCGAGAGCTGGACTCATTATCTTTGACTTATAATTTGATGTACAAAATTTGAGTTTCCATTCTATTCTTTTATCTTATGTGATTGTAGATAATTCTCTTTGATAACATTGTAAAATGAATTCACAAATTAACTTGATTTTTAATATTCTTTTAGATAACCAAATAAAAGAAAGATTACCCGCCTATTCTTACAAAAAGAAATATAATCTTACTAGAACTTCACTAAGATTATGACTCATTTATTTTTGAGTAATACAAACCTTGTATTACTTACATCTCTATTATATTAAAACGGAGCACTAGAGTCATTCTGATGTTAGGGCTACAATTTCATATTCTTTTTTTTAATATTGGGTGGATACAATAATTAGAAACATTACAATGCATATGAACTTTTTTTTTATCATCTAGTACATATATATTGATTTCCTGATCTCTTAGCAATGCATCTTGATCGGATCAAGCATCTAGTACATCTCTCGACTTTTGAAGCACATGTCACGTTCGACACCCTTTACCATGAATCCGCACACATTCATCCAAATCATTGGGACATCTTTGACACTTGAAGCTCATGCCACATTTGGGCACCTTTACTGCACACAACATCACGTGCAATGCGTGAAGAGGAAGACATCCACGCGCGAGGCGAGACGAGAAAGAGGAAAAAGAAGAAGAAAATTGGTGACTACTCAGGTCGCAAGGATCCAACCATCTTAAGGTGACCTCTTTAACCAACAGGCCACCACCCCCTGTTGACCGCTATAATTTCATATTCTAAACTAATCAAGAGAAATATCCTTCTCCATCATTATCCACATTTCTCAATAATAATCATAGTTTTTTTTCTTGGATTGGACTTCTCCTTTTTGGAACTTTTATGGGCTTGATTTAGATTAGCTTATTTTAGACTAGAGCATTCACATTTTACTGAACTTTATTTTCAATATGTAGTTGTAGGAGACAATTTCTTAAAATTGGAATGTACAATTTTTCTTATTTTTGATAGTGGAATATGACTATAAGCCAAACTTCAACAACCCTAACTCGCACATATAATAAAAATAAGGATAAATTACAAAAATATAATCTGGACTATCGCCTCATTTCAAATTAAGTACTGAAATTTTCTAATTTTCAATTTAATGACTTTTGTATATATCAATTTTCACATATTCCATCCTACTAATCACGTCACAGGCCAACCTCAAAAAGAATAAGTTGACCAAATTAGGTTGCCCCATAACCATCCATATTCATAAATTTTCGACCTTAAAATTTCTCAGTGAAGGCAATGCCAGCTAAACGTCAGAAGCCGGAGAAGCAACCTGTAGCAGTCCAACCACCACTAGCCGCAGAACCTCTTCAGCTCGTCGTCCAAGTTGTTCCTCCGACAGCAAAGCCACCGCAGGCACCACCACTGAAACCCCTTCGAAAAAGCCCTAGACCCAAAACAGTAGCACCTCTGCCAGTTAAACAAGTCCCACATCCTATTCGCCCAACCAGTGACTCTCCTGCCATTTATTTCCACCTCTTGTTGGCATGAATTTCAAGTCACATAGATCACTATGTATTAAGTTAAGGGGCTCAGTATCTCTTTTAACACTATAAAAAGATGTTCTTGTTAATTTTGCTTCAACGCACATTTCACACTTGTGTTCGGAATCAAATTGAAGTTTTGGTATACAATCCAATTTCATTAGATTCCTTATTGAGTCATAATTCACATGACCTAATCTACCATGCCATAGATTTGAAGATTCAAGCAAGTAAGCAGAAGAACTTTCTTTATTGATAGACATGATGACAATTACATTAAGTTTCCACATGTCATCTTTCACATAACCACGTCCCACATACATCCCGTTCTTTGAAAGAACGACTTTATGAGACTCAAACACCATTTTAAAACCATGCCCATCAAGCAAAGCTCCAGATACTAAGTTCTTCCTAATGTTAGGAACATATGAGACATTAGTCAGCTTCAGCTCCTTTCCTGAAGTCATCTTCAAAATCACACTACCTTTCCCCTTGACTTCTGAGTTGCCCATGTGCACCTTCTCTCATGCTTCAGTCAGGTTTAGCTCTGAGAATGTATTTTTGTCAGAACAAATGTGGTGGGTTGCTCCAGTAGCCCGCCACCACTCCTTGAGGTTGGAATCCACCAGACTCAGCTAAGAAATCACAGCTACTAATATTTTACTAGAATGAGGCAAGTGAGGCACGATCTCAGCCATCCATCAACTCCGTGCATTGTGGGCGCGCCACGTGGCAAATAGTAAACTCATTACCAACAGTAGTGTGAACTCACACAATGGAAGGCCGAGATCGTGCCTCACCTGCCTCATTCTACCAAGCTGCCTCAACCGAACGCTCCCCTTTAAATGCGTAACCCTTATTTCATTCTTTGAATCATCTGAACTACCATCTCCATCAGGTACATAATAAATCCTTATTTTATTCTCTGATTTTCTACTTGAGATTTTATGAATTGTGAAATTTGATTTCAGTGAGAGAGCTTCAATGGCAAATAAAGAGGAAGATCCTTCAATTGGTGAATTTATTGAATACGTTGCTGAGCCATGTGTGTTTGGAGCTGGCGGTGGTTCTGTTTACCACTTCTTTAAGGGAATGTATAACTCTCCAAGTGGAGAGCGTTTTATTGGTGCCACACGAGCTCTGCGCAACAATGCTCCTCGAATTGCCAAAGGAACGGCCGTCTCTATTCAGGATTATATTGGTATCGCAATGGAATATTTAAGACCAGAAACAGAAGATATATGGGGAGCATCTGTTGGAGGGTTGGCTAATGTGCGTCAGGGATATCGTCGTGCTTCTAAAATGGCCTTGTTGTTTGGAGGGGTGTTTGCAGGTATTACAATTCTCGGTGAGAAGGCGAAACAGCATCGGGAGATGTTTGAAAGAGCAAAGGAAGGACGTGGCCAACCCCAAGAATAAGATGCATATGGCTGCTGCTACTCCCACCGATGCGTTCGGCGGAAGGGATATATATCACAATTGAGCCTCCTTTTATTTGGTTTTGACAGTTTTTTATTTTCTATATTTCTTTTTTTTTCATCCAATACAATACAGTTAGATTTTTTTAATAAAAAAAGAAACTCTTTTTTTTATTAATAAATTTCACTATTATTAAGCAAGGAATGAACAAGTCCCAAACTCATGCTGGTGCATCCGAGAGAGTTCGAACCGTCGAACTCTTGGTCATTCGACCAAGACTGTGACCGCTAGACCACTACCCATGATGCAAAAAAAAAATGATGAGAGATGACTAAACTCCTAACTCAATAATTACTAATATTCATAATTTTTTGAGATCTATAAAACGAGATACCCTTTGATATATTTTTATTAATCTTAATATTTATGAGCTATAATTTATGTAGCAATGACATATAATGATGATGAACTTTTTGTTTTGTCATGAATATGGTGTACTTGATCAAAATAGTCATGAGCAGGGACGGATCCAGGAATCGGAATAGAGGGTGGCGAGTTCAATTACATTAAAAAAATAAAAAAATTTATATTGCACAAAAATTATCTGTTATTGAATCCGTACTACACATTTCAACTAATATCGTTATGATCAATTAATGGGACTTGGACGGAAAGTGTTCTTGCCTTTATCATTAGCGCGGGTAGTTCCCGTTTCTGGTGTTTCAGTCACCTTTCAATGGCTCCCTTAATTATGCGCGGGGAATTTCCCTCTTTGAGTAATGGGAAGCGGGCTAGTCCCCGAAAATGCGAACCGAAGTCACTTTTGGAACCATACTTCCGACAGCTAACACGTGTATAGTCCAGCGGGAACGCGCAGCGCAAACGAGCGTGAGCTGCTATACCGAATCCCCCGCTGGCCATCGGGGACCGAGTGGTAAGGCCATGATCCGCAGGGGAACGGATCACTCATTCTTCCATTGGGGACAGGTGCGCGAACGGGCGGATGGAGAATGCAATACTTCGACCCAGCAACTTGTTAGGAGTGGGGTTTGGCTTGCCCCTTTCTATCTTATTAGTCAAGCGCGCTAGCTGCAATTAATTGTTGAGTGAGCTTTCCCTCTTCAACAAGCCGGTGGTGATCTAACTTTCGAAAGAGAGTCTCGATGCGGCGGTGTACACATAGCTCTATCGCATGTAGCCGATTTCGAAGACAACTATAGAAAGTGTGCAGTGATGCATCTTTCTCATTATACAATGACCGAAGGACCAACGACGATCCTATCCTAAAAGAGAAGGAGGAGTAGGAGCTAGCTTGAATTGTCCGTATTGACAACCAAGCAACCCGATAAAAATGCATCTTCCACTTGTTGTGATTCAACCAAAACTAATATAAGCTCTTCGAACATCGTCAAGCTTACCATTGAGATACTTTCATATTTTTATTGCAAATCGTGTCAAGTTCTAACCGGTTGATATCAAAATCATAATTAGTTTGAAGCCTTTGTAATTTTAGAGCATGATTGTTATTCAGTAACTGACTGTTTTGCTCTGAATTTTGAAACCAAATATTAGAATTGACCAGTTGTACACTTATAAAAACAAAAATCATGTGAAATTAATTATATAAAATTTAAATTAAACTAATTATACTCTATTTCAAAATAAAATATCTCACAATTCGCATCACTCAAAGTCAAAATTACATAAACCCTAATTTCAATCACACTAGATAACTATAAGGCAAACCAGTTCTTACGAAATCTCATTAATTGAAAAAATAATAATAAAATGATGAAATAAAATAACTTACTAAATTTACAAGTTTACTAAATTTGAATTAAAGAATTTTTTATAGTAAATTTGAATAAAAAAAATAGATTAATCATATTATACATAAATAAAATTTGATATTTATTAAACAAAAAAACAATTTCGAAAAACTTGGGAGTGACACATTTCACCCCCGGCCTTCACTGCATCCGTCCCTGGTCATGCGGTATGACAAGATGAGAGAAAACATGGATGAGCTCAGTGGCGGACCCAGGATTATTATTGACTGGGGGCGAGTTAATAAAAATAAAGATAAAATTATTTATATTATAGTTGCTCTCTACGAGTTCTCATTTTCGCTTTAGAAAATAGTCAAGCTTTCTTTCTGCAAACATATTTAATTAAAAATTGATTGGCATCAAAAATATAACTAGCTTAATCAGAAATATGTGAAAAAATTGTATACAAACTTACGTGACATATTGACTGATGACTAAATTAAGCTGCTTCTGTTTATATGCACCCTCCGGCCACAAAACTTATCAAATAACTTGTCAAAGAAACACCGTATACAAAAAATTATTAAATCATACTAAATAGCATCTCAAAATAAGTGAAACGTATTCATGAAATTTACCTTTTGAGCACAGCCTGAGCGGGCTTGACGGAGAATTTTTAGAGCACTCTACTTCAGAACGCAAGTGACCGATTCGATGAACGATTATTAACCTCTGGACAAGTTCTTCGTTTCCAATCTCTAATTTTTCAGATTGGCTGATGACTGCATATGTCGACTTGTCGAGTGCCCAGTGAAGTAAGTTTGAAAACCTATTTTTTTTAAGAGTTTGAAAGCCTAATTAAATATATGTTTGGTTACTGGTTTAGACATATTTTAAAATTAGAATTAAACTTATATTGTTTGGTTATAAGGTTAGGTCTGTTTTTTTTGTAAGAATAGAACTTAAAATATATTTATAAGTTAATGAATGGGGGCAGAAATTAAATATTAATGGGGGCATTAATTTAATTAAGGATACTTTGATAGAAAAACATAAAAATTGATTGGTAGCAAATGCCCCCCTAATCCATAGGGTGCGTCCGCCCCTGGATGAGCTGTGAGATGATATGTTATTTTTTATCATGATGAAGGATGCTCTAAAATATGACTGCTAATTTTTTTAATTCTTAAGTGACTGTTTTCTAAAAGATTGCTTATTGATTTAAATCTTCTTTCATAAGTTGAACTGCGAGTAATTCTCATATAATTATTTTTAACAACGATGCTTTCCCTTCACGCCATCTTTTTGCAAAGGGATGGTTTTTTACTTGGGAAAATTCACCAAAGTACCCCCTTTTCAAACTCGAATAACCAATATACACCAAACGAAACTCAAATCACTAATCTACCCCATTTTTTTTATATTTCCGGTTCTTGAGGAACCGATACTCTCATTTTGGCTTAATTCCGGTTTCCCAGGAACCGGTATTAATAAAATTTGCTGACGTGGCTCATTTGAGACCTATGTGGACCAATTGGAACAAAATCCAAGTCAATCGGCGTACACGTCAAATTCCGGTTTGGGAGGAACCGGTATCCTAATGATACCGGTAGCAGAAGAACCGGCATCTGCATGCGTGTAAACATCTCACTTTTGAGCTAGAGTTTCACTTTCCGATCAGCAAAACAACTTGTTGTGGTGGTTAATGGATTCTGGAACAAGTGGGGGCAGCATGCAGTCAGGTTCCAGTGGAGAAGATGATCAAAATGATACCAGTTTCTCTCCTGCTCAGCTTTCAATCCCTCGTCTTAATCATAATCAAGCTTATACTCATCTCCAACAACCCATTTTCATGCGTAGGATTATATGCTGCATGCGTAGCTCAGTCCTATGCTGCATTTAGGCTTAATAAACAGAAACCCTAAATGAAACAAAGTCGAAAGGACATCGTTTGTTTTGGTTTGGTTCATAACAAAGCCTGAACAGTGGCTTTCTTCTTTGTCTGACAAACTGGGCAGAAATTAATTAATGATGAGCACAGATGGCTTTCTTCTCCGGCTCAAAGACCGTGCATGAGCACAGATGCCGACACGGCAGCAAAACCACATCAACCTCCCTGCTTCCGCACATCCTGCACACCATCTTCATCATGTTCAAATTTTCAGCCGGAGAACCATTCTCATCGCAGCATGACTCTGCATCCTCAACCATCGCCGCCGTGTATGGCGGCCGAATCTTGTAACTGTCGGATGGTGTTGTTGATGTTTAAGACGTGTAGCTCGTTTTGTGTTGCGATGTGGTGCCATGTTTCGTTCTCCAGCTGCGATATGCAGTTGGATGCTCTGGCGATTTCTATGTCTTTTTGCTTAAGCAAAAGGCTCGTTCTGGCGTCGAGTTTGTCAGTAGCTCTGCAACTTCTCGCCTCCTCTGTTCTCTTAAAATCAGTTTCAATCTCTCGCTCTTCATCCAAGCAATGGCGACGTAGCTGAGGCAATATTTGTTCAGGAGAAGAACGCCGATAGCGTACCAAGATGATGCCGGTTCTTCTGCTACCGGTATCATTCCTCCCAAACCGGAATTTGACGTGCACGTCACATTAGCTTGAATTTTGTTTCAATTGGTCCACATAGGTCTCAAATGAGCCACGTCAACAAATTTTATTAATACCGGTTCCTGGGAAACCGGGATTAAGCCAAAATGAGAGTATCGGTTCTTCTGGAACCGAAAATATAAAAAAATGGGGTAGATTAGTGATTTGAGTTTCGTTTGGTGTATATTAGTTATTCGAGTTTGAAAAGAGGGTACTTTGGTGAATTTTCCTTTTACTTGTGTGTGACTTCTTCTACCTGCAGCCTTGTACTGTTTTCGGGCGATTTTGAGGGCATTGTCAAGCACTCAATTCTTGTTGGGTTTGATTATGTTAATTTGAATTCAATAAAAAAATTAGGTTAGTTCGACGTGGCTTAAGTTGTTATTTTTTTTTAGTGACATTTTTATCTCTTATTTGTTATGTAAAACTATATTTAAGAGTTACAGAAGTCTTTTTAATTAAAAATCCGTCCGTTAAAGTCTGATTTCCAACAATGCTATCACTTGATCCCTCTTCTTTTTCTCTTCAAGTTACAGAAGTATTTTTAATTAAAAAATCATCCGTTAAAAGTCTGATTTCCAACAATGCTATCACTTGATCCCTCTTCTTTTTCTCTTCAAATCAGATGTGATACTTTAATCAATTGACTTTATCAAATGTTCACGCAAGGCTTCATTTCATTCTACATTACTCTTATGGGATGGCCAATGATTGAAGCTATGCTGAATTGCTGCTGATCAGGATAGATCAAGGAAGAATTGGGCCTGATGTGGGCCAGACTTTCATTAGGCCTGGTTCTTCTTGGCCCAACTCTTTTCTGTTATTTGATTTTTATTTGCAATAAAAAAGATAACAGTGACTTGTGAGTTTGTGACAGTTGGGTGACTTTAAATGCCAGCTCACTTCCCGCCATATTATACTAGTCACGTGCATCTTCTCATTCGCCAAGTGGATACTAACTTTTTGTTTCAATTTTCAGCCAACCAAACACGCCCTTAAAAAATCACAAGAAAGCCGTTAACATCATCTATCTTCAACTGCTTTTATAATCTTTGGCGCCAGATTCAGTAGTCAAAAGATCTTTTTTTTTTTCCATCTGCTCACTCAACCTCCGATCATGGCGAAAGTTGATGAGGAGAACCCAATCCAGCAGCCGCAGAAGCCTCAGTATCCGCACGGACCGTCTTCGTATCAACTCATCGATGAAATCGGTGTCGGAGTAAGCGCCGTAGTGTACAAAGCAGAGTGTATTCCACTGAAAACCATGGTGGCGATCAAAGCGATAAATCTCGATCGATCCAAGGCTGATCTTGATAGCATTAGACTCGAGGCGAAAGCCATGTCGCTGCTATCGCATCCGAACATTCTTGAAGCCCACTGCAGCTTCACAGTTGGGCAGGAGCTTTGGGTTGTCATGCCGTTTATGTCCGGTGGATCGTTGCAATCGATTATATCCTCTTCATTTCCTGACGGACTGCCGGAGATGTGTATCGCAGTGGTTCTGAAGGAGACGTTGAATGCTTTGTCGTATCTCCATGATCAAGGACATCTGCATCGAGATATCAAGGCTGGGAATATCTTGATCGGAGCCAATGGATCGGTGAAGCTCGCGGATTTTGGCGTATCCGCTTCGATCTACGAGTCGATAATGAGCCGCGGATCCTCTTCAGGATTCTTGTCATCATCTTCTTCGATGAGGCTCACTGATTTGGTCGGAACGCCTTACTGGATGGCTCCAGAGGTGATCCATTCTCACGTTGGGTACAGTTACAAAGCCGATATCTGGTCGTTTGGGATTACGGCGTTGGAATTAGCACGCGGGAGGCCGCCGCTGTCTCACCTCCCGCCGTCTAAATCGTTGCTTGAGAAGATCACAAAGAAGTTCAGATTCTCTGACTATGAGAAGAGTAATCCAAGAAAGCAGTACAAATTTTCTAAAGCGTTCAAGGACATGGTCCGGTCGTGCCTCGAGCAAGATCCGTCCAAGCGGCCTACTTCGGAGAAGCTTTTAAAACACTCGTTTTTCAAAAACTGCAAAGGTGCGGATTTCATTGTGAGAAATGTGCTTCAAGGGCTGCCTAGCGTTGAGGAGAGGTTTAAGGCAAGTAAGGTTAGTCGCGGCGGGGTGTCGTTGAGCAAGAGTAGTACTGAGACAGAGGAGGATATGAATGAAGGAGTTTTGGCTGATCAGAATCTGATGAAGCAGAGAAGAATCAGTGGATGGAATTTTAATGAAGATGATTTGGAGCTCGTACCGGTCTTCCCTAATAACGAATCAATATTTCCGGTTGATCACAAGACTCGTGACGACACATCAACGGTAAAACAACTCCGGTTTGGTGGCGAGACGATAATTGAGGACCAGCTGGATTCGCCAGAATCACAAGCCGATACTAGCATCATCAGTGACCCGGCCGGAGAGCAGAATGAACAGAGGGAGGACGTATTGATGCAACAATTGAGGAGGCTGCAGCAGAATGTGGAAATCCAAAATGAGATTCTGCAACCAATTTTTCAGCTATTTACTGGGCGTGCAGAGGGAGATGAGGAGGAGCTGAGCACGGAGGATCGATTGGAGCGAGTGGTTCAGTTGAGTATTGAAACAATTGAGGGGCTGAAGAAAGAGTTGGAGTATGAGAAACGTAGAACGGCTGAATTGGAAAAGCAGTTGGAAGAAGTTGGACTTGGTCAGCAGCCGGAAAACAATAATCCATCAAGTGAATTTTAATTCTTTCATTTCTGTGTTTTTGATTGTTTTGTTGAATAAGGCTTTGGAGAAGCTTGCTACATAAATGGGGGGTTTTTACAGCTTTTATTCAAATTTCAGATTCACTAATTACAGTTTTCTCAAGCCCGGCCTTTTTTTTTGTTTCGTAGAGCCCATACATCCAGACAAAAGAACTATGATCACATGCAATACACACAATCATAGCTAGGGATTGACTTTGAGTTGACCACCTATTATGGCTTCAGTTGTAACTTTTATGCATGTATGATGATACTAGTTGAGGAAAAGAAGTGGATCGTATCTGCTAGATGCCTCTTTCCTTTTCAAAATACTGTGGGCTCTTTTTGAGTTTTACAGCCTTTAGTTTGAGTTCCTAACGATAATACCGAATATACAAATTTTTTTTTTTTTTTTTTGGAATAAGATATCGAATATGCGATATGGACTGCAAAACAAAGTCATCTGAATATAATTAACAACATAATAATATACATATACTCGAGCAATGCCAGTTAGATATACTGTGTACCGGCAGATAAAACTAGGTAAATTGCACCAAAACTAATTAATTAAACCAGTATGTTTGCTGTGTCACTGATTCACATTACTTATTTTAAAAAAAATAGATGCTTTTAACCAATAATATTTTATTTTTTAAAAAACATCCTGCAGACTGCAGGTCTTGTTACATACAGATACAGTACGCAAGTCTTGGTGCATCGCATGCTGTTCTCTTTCTGGCATTTTAAATTTGTCCTAAATATATAAACCGTGTCCTTCTCTTGCAGCTGCAACAAAAATAAACTTCTAGTTATAATTGATTAATTATTGTGGTCGGACCAAGTACATTGTTTTGGCTGCCGTGACTTACATCCATTATCGCATCGCATGTCCTATACCCCTTCTCATGATATAGATAGTTTTTTTTCTTTCAAAAATGACCCATTTGGGTTTCCAAATATCTAAAATGATTCATTTGAATTTACAATTTCAATTCTGGCCTATTTTTAATAAAATCGAATCCTGGGATCTGGTTTTTTGCGTTTTGTTAAAAACCGGATGACCGAGAATCGGTTTTCTAACAAACCGGATTTCGGTGATCCGGTTTTTGCAAAAAAAAAAATGACAGGTGGACGATACATGAACTTTTAAGTGTACGTGGATGTCAGTGAAAAAATAATAAAAATTTTTTTCTCAAACACCGGTTCTTGGGGAACCGGTTTTCTAAAAAAATTAATTTTTTAAAAAAACTAACTATAGAGCAGAAAGAGGATTTTTAGAAAAATTAAATTTTTTTTAACGAAAAACGGTTCCCCACGAACCGGTTTTTAAAATTATTTTTTTCCAACTGGCATCCACATACGCTTAAAATCCACGTTTCGTCCACCTGTCAATTTTTTAAAAAACCGGATCTCGGGGATCCTGTTTTTGTTAAAAATAGGTCAAAACTGAAATGACAAACTCAAATAAATCATTTAGATATTTGGAAACCCAAATAAGTCATTTTTGAAAAAAACTCTGATATACATATCTGTCTTTCAGTGGGTTAATTAGACTTCTATTTTGTCCATAAATATGTTACGTTTGAGTTCATTATTTTAATATACGTGCGCTTAATTGGACTTGGTCAACTCAGATTTGAAACATAATCTAATTATCGTAACATGATTTCATGGTGACGTCACATGTGTTCAAAAAGTCAGAATTTGTATTTTGGTCGTCTCAAATCCCATTAGAAGCATAACACCAACATATTACGAGACAAGCCGAACATTATTAACAACTGTATACATGCACATAGTTCTTTGAAATGGATCGCGTGCTTGGATTTAACTATTTGTCTCTAATCATGCATTCCTTCTCACATACTGCTCATTGTCTTAATTTGTATTCTTTCAAATATATCTAGAGTAAGTAACTGACATATAAAGAACTGACTTTTTTTTATAATCAATGAATGAACAATTCAAAACTTATACTATAAGATGCATATCGAGGTTTGTACCGTCGATTTTCTGATCATTTAATTAAGATTATGATCATTAGATCACTATTCTTCAGCATAGAGAAGTGATCTCACATATATATGCCTGATTTGTGTAATTGCAAGTGCAGTGTACCTATGACTTTCTCTGCTTGCCTTTTGCTTCCACAATAATCAGTACTGATCAAGATCATTATTGATCATCTTCAGAAATAGCAGATCAGGAGATTCACATGTGGTGAGATCAGGACGTTATTCATCATCTACGAAAGTTTGATGCACAGATATATATATACACAACTGTAAAATAGAAACAAGCGTTCATATCTGTAAATAGAAGCAGTTTTGATCTCATCACTCCCAAACATCACATGGAGTAAAGTGTTTTAAAGGAATGTATCAAACCCTAGTAAAAGCATGCTTTTTCTTCACCAGATAACAAGGATGATCACTCAAAGGCCTAGCTAGGGACTTCATATATGGAAATATGTTCCAGTTTTAGGGACTAAATAGCAATCCTATGTTTTCTTACTCTTGTAGGAATACTAAGAATATGCTAGAGAGAGGGAGAGGGAGAGGGAGAGGGAGAGAGTGACATGTGAGTGTGTTTTGTCAGTCTCAATCATAGGCAAAGTTTTCTTTGTGTTTATATATGCTCATCGTCAGAGTCCCAGTGAGCCCAAGAGAGATGCACACAAGCAAAACGAGCTTATAATGTGCATAATAGATAAACCCTAATTGAAAGCAACATCAGCACATAAGGCAAAATGTTATTCAAATATACATGTATTTAAAGATAATTAAACTAATTAATGTGATAGCTACATAAAGACATAGTAAGTAATATATAGCTACGGTCGGTCCAGGCAGGACGCCGGCCATGAAGGATTCTTATAATACCGATGCTGCCAAATATATAAGTGAAAGATATCTTCATCATATGGCAACAGCCAACAATGCCAATGTCTTTTAATTGTCTTTCATTCACACCATTTTCTGCCTTTCAATCTCTCTACTAATTCTACACAAAAAAAGATTCATCGCCTTCACCATATATACTGTTCCATATTCAGATCATCTGATCAGTATGGCAGAAACTGGGAAGCAATTGAGATCTTCAAGTAGTTCAAGCGACGAAAGTGATCCTACCAGAGATGAAGGTGCAAGCAGTACTCTCAAACGGTCCTTTGAGTGCACTTACTGCAAAAGAGGCTTCACCAACGCGCAGGCTTTGGGAGGACACATGAACATACACAGAAAGGATAGAGCCAAGGCCAAGCAAACTACCACCACCGCTGCTACGAAAAAGGGCAACATCTATTCTGATGATCCTAATAATTATATGATGAGTTGCAGGCAAATTACACCAATCGAGACTGGATATGCAAACTGGGAGGCTCCAGCTGGAATGATGAGCAGTCATCATCATATGTACCGTCCGGCTGCAATATTGTCATCATCTGGAGTACTAAATAACACTATGCCTGCTGCTGGTGAGTATCATAGACCACCACCACCAGGACCAGGTCATCATTATTGGGAACCAAATTTGAGCTTGAGGGTTGGGCCTGCTGCATCTAACGATAATGTTGCTGCTTGGAACAACAACAACAATACAGAAGATCATGATAATCACGAGGAGGGAAAGAACGAAGATGTCGATTTGGAGCTTAGACTTGGTCCAAGATGATGAAGTGAGAGATCATCATCATATGCCGGATGAAGTTTGATTTATTTAATTAATTTACAATCAAATTGAAACTTACAAAGCTAAAAAAGAGTATATGCATGCACATATAAGTAGAGGGGCGGGTGATTTTTAACCATCATTATAATTTGTGTATTCTTTCATATGTACTTCTGTCTCTCTTGATTATTATTCTACAATGCTTGTGTTAGGTTGATTTTCCTTCTTCGATAATATCAGATTTGTGATGGATTTCATAAATATAATCAATTTTTTTTTTTATGATCACATGGTGCATGCATTATGCTTCAATTTCTGGAAACGCTTCATCACATTTTGTAACTTGTTGATTCTGGTGGGACTCTAGCTAGAGTTGGGGTGTGGTATATTATGCTCAAAGGACTTTCTGGTTTTTCCCAACTCTCACACCGTACCTGTTGCTGTGTTGATGAGAGTTGATATATATATGTAGGAATTAATTAATTAGTGGGGTAATTAAGCATGCACTCGGTGTCTAGCTAAGTCTATATGTTGTTAGGGTTTACATATCAAGGTAATTTTTTTTTTTGATTACAAGTTGTTAGTGTTAGAATGTTAGGATAGGAATCGAACCCCGGACACCATTGGGTGCCGGGTGAGCTCCAACCATGTGGGCTATGACTTCGTTCCTTACATATCAAACTAATTAATTTCTAAACAACGAATCTGAAAGTGTTTATGAAAAAAACATCTGACGAGAGGGGAAAAAAATTATATATATATATTTTATGTAAACATATTTCTCCACACTTCTTTAGAAACACACACCAACATTAGATGATGAGAGAAATTAAACGCAGCTGCAACTAACTGAGATGATGAGAAATGAACAAGTATTCTCAGTTTTGGTCTCATATAGTTTCATTATCAGATATCTAAGCATCTACAACAGTACTGTAGCTGAAAATGGCGGGTTTGGTAATCTCCATTTTAAAAACACCGGCAATCAGGTATTTCTCGTACCCAGACAATATATATACAGTCTTCCACTTCCTTTGCATATTCAGCTATGCAGCTTTGTTTGCATTATTATTCAGCGAGAAAGATGTTATGGATTTCTCCTTGGCCTCTGCTTTTAGTACTCGGTTATACGTAATATATATAACCTTCAGCAGAACATTTAACAAACTCCCATATAAACATTTCTGAAACCCAGTTGTCCGTGTCAGTTACAGATGATGCCATTAACTACTGCCCATTACATTTTTTACTACCTGCGGCCACAAACAATCATTTGCCCTCGTGATTCATTCTCGAATTATCACTCTCCAAATGCCAACCATCTTCTTGTGGGGAAAAGCAACTTCCTTTGTGTATTAATTTTGAAATAATGAGGTGGCTGCCATGACTCTGTTTGTTGATCATCATCACTTATTATTTGTGCTGTAGCCATCATTTTTGGCCATATATCTGTGTCTTCGATCAGTAGCTCTAGCTAGCTAGCTGAATATGTGTCGACATTGATGATTTTAAACATCAAGGATATATATAAATTGACTCCTAACTTTCTCTGTACCTGCTGTATTATCCTCCTGGAAGATGGTCGGTCCTCTATGACTTATATATACACTTGGCCTGAGGAGCGGTTGAGCAAGAAAACATATATACACACAGTATGAAGTGTGAACATATATAATAAAAGGATGCAATATTTAGAGAACTGGAAGTCATAATGGAACAAAATCATCAGGGTGATCCTGATTTCAGAGATGAGATTGTATATATTCCCTTTGTCATGTTTTCAGGAGATTGTGAAACAACTATAAAATATTTTTCTCACATTCATTTTTTATGTAACTAATTTCATTCAATCAGGAAATACAGAAATATACAAAAGTTATTGTCATTACTCTGATAGGATTATATGTGAATCGCCATCATCTTTCCTTCTTGTTAAATTTTAAAAAAATAAATAGAAGCAGCTCGGAAAAGAGTTCTGCTTCTCACATACCTACAGGTAAGTGATTGATGGCTGAGGCGCAAGCTTTTTCCACAATATCCTTATCAAAAGAAAGGACGAGTGAGCATTCAGCATCGATACCCCAAAACAGTGGGAACCTGAACAAGAACAACAGTCCAGATGTGTTAATAAAAGGCTGCTGCACACAGTAAGAGTTGCCATTTTCTTACAGAGGTCAAAATTAGTAAATTTGAAGATCGGGTCATACACAATGGATGAAAAATCTCCAACCATGCTCTCGAAGAATATCGGAGGTGTTTGATGACCAAGTTCTTGTAGAAGCTTAAGGACTAGAATAACAACATGGAGTCCATTTTTTGCGTCCAGCATAAACTTTTTCGTAAAGAAATCAAGGTTTTCCATGTGATCTTGATAAGCGCAGGTTATATCTTCACGTGTGCCAACTCTGTCTCTGCCCTCAAAGATGAGTTTCTGGTTAAACACTTTGAGTACACTTTACCCTGATTCTGTTCGCAAGGACATTGGAGCCTTGTGCTTACTCTTCCAAGCATCGCCCGAGGTGACTCTCATTTTTCGGTGATTCTTATTGGTCATTAAGTTCCCTGCTTGCTGCACTATTGTGATAATTCCAGTATGTTTCATATGTCTTAGAATTTGGTTGGTTAAATTGCTTCCGCAGTCTTGAATTTTCTTTAATGTAGTTCCTGATTATAGATCATGTAGTAGCGATTGCAAGAAATGGTAGTTAATATCGATAAACTAAGTGTCGAGAGACTGGTTTTTTACAATATAATACAGTTAATCCATGCTAGCTTGTTTCTATGTACCTTGCTCATTATGTTTATAATTAGGTAATGACCAATAAGAATCACCGAAAAATGAGAGTCACCTTGAGTAAGCAAATACAGCAGATTGCGAACAGAATCAGGGTAAAGTTGACTCAAAAGTGTTTACTCATCTTTGAGGGCAGAGACAGAGTTGGGATGGGGTCTATTGAAAGTATCTGGGAGCGCTGCCACAGATTATTTCTTGAAAATTGCAAACATTTCCGAAGAGTAACTTTTCACTGGATCAATCCCTAATCACAGATTCACGGTGCAAAGGAAATACACTGTCAGATTCTTACAGTTATGTGGGAAAAAGAGGATGATGAAGAAGAAGAAGATGAAACCGAAATCGCAGATTGTGATTACGAGGAAGGACAAAAGAAAGGCAATCTAAATGCTGGATATGGGACTCCCAAAAAATTAGTATACTCACAATAATTAACAAACCAAACAATTAACTAACTAACTAGCCAACTTTAATCATCAGTGTAGCATATGCAGATAAAAATGCAAGGCATCCACAAACAGTAAGTCAAACCCTGAGATGAACATGATAAAATACAAAAAAATTCAAATCGTCAACAAATCACAAAATCCAGAGAGCAGAAACATGCTGCTTCCTACAAGTATTGAACATTCCGAAACCCTAAAAGGACAAAAAAAGATTCTCGAGCAAGAATTTACCCTTCAACTCGGAGATGATCCATTATCGGCAATTTACGATAACGACGGCAACCAAGTAAATTTCTGTTACATATTGTTGGTTTTGAAGCTTAGTTTATTCGATGGAAGCTCCGGCGGACGAATTCATTCATGGGGCGGAGCTTCAAGAGAAACAGCCGATGTTATGTTGCTATGGTTTGCAGTCAAGCTAATTTCTAAAAAATGAACCTGAAAATGTTTATGATAAAAAAAAATATATCAGGAAATGGTACTTTTTCTGATATCGGAAAAAGCAACTCTCCCTGTGCATGTTTGTAGGAGGTGAACCCCTTTGCATTTTTTACTACCTGCCACAATCATCATTTGCCCACGCGAGTCTCGAATTATATAACTCCAATGCCAACCATCTTCTCCTTGGGAAAAGCAACTCCTTGCGTATTGATTTTGAAATAATGAGGAGGAGGTGGTTGCCATGAGTCTATCTATGGGCCAAGTTGATTGCCACCTATTATTTGTGCTGCAGCATTCTCCGCATCTGTCTCCACTGGCTGAAATGTGACATTGTCAACCTCAAAGAACAAGGATTATTTAAACATCAAGGATAGCTAATAAAGAAATGGAAGGACGCCTAGCTTTCTCTGTACAATTAACATATAAGGGGAATGTAATGCAATTAGAACTGAAGAATGGACGTCATATGGAAGGTAGTTCCACAATTCAGAAACAGTATGTGTATTCGCCCATTAACATGTTTTCAGTTATTCTATGTCAATAAAAACCTATATAAACATAAGATATTTTTCTCACCTTTATTTTTGGTGTGATCCTGAAAACTATTTCATTCGATCAGAAGAAAAAAAACAAAAGTTTTTGCATTCTTACAAGAAAAATAGGTTAACGGCCCTCTTTTAAAAATTTAACTGGCTCGGAAAAGAGTTCGGAAGGGGATTCACACATACCTACGGCAAAGTGATTGGTGGATGATCAGGCGCAAGCTGTTTTCACAATACCACTGTCAAAAGAGAGGACTAGTGAGCTTTCAGAGTCGATACCCCAAAACAGTGGGAATAAGTCCCCAGATGTAACCTGAACAAGAACAACAGTCCAGATGAAATAACTGTGCACAGACGGATTGATAAAAGACCGCACGCAGCGTAAGGGTTGCTATTTGCTTACAGATGTCAAAAGTAGTAAATTTGAAGACGGGGGGTCATACACAATGTATGAAAAATCTCCAACCATGCTCTCAAAGACTACCGAAGGTGTGTTTGATGACCGAGTTCTTGTAGAAGCTTAAGGAATTGAATAATAATATTGACTTCGTCATCTTTGGGATCCAGCGAGAACATATCCTTAAACATACCAGCAATGTCTATGTGACCATGATAGATCCAACTTGACACCTAGCTAATGAACAAGGTACATAGGAACAAGCAATGATTAGTGATATAATTGCAAATAAACAGTCTCTTGGGATGGCTCCTAGATGATCTATAAAATCAGGAACTACATAAAGGAGAATAATTCGAGACAGCAGAAGCAATTCAACCTACCAAATTCTCTAAGACTATATGAAACATGCTGGAATTATCACAATAGTGCAGCAAGCAGGGCCATTGAGAGCTTAACAACCAACACCTAAAAATGAGAGTCACCTTGGGCGACGAGCGATTTGCCGGGGAGAGACAGCAAACAAAGCAGAAGGTTCAATGGCGACGGCAATAGAATCAGGGTAAAGTGTTTAAGAAGAAACCCATCTTTGAGGGCAGAGACGGAGTTGAAAGTATCTGGGAGCGCCACCACCGATTTCTTGAAAATTGCTAGCATTCCGGAAGAGTAACTTCTCACTGGATCACAATATTCAATCCCTAATCGCAGTGCAAAAGAAAATAAACCAGTCAGATTCTTACAGCAAGGTAGAGTATATGGGATGAAGAAGAGATGATGAAACCTAAAATGTAGAATGTGATAATGAGGAAAGACAAAAGAATGGCAATCTAAATGCTGGATTTTGGACTTCCGAAAACTACTCTACTTGTAATCTTCAACGAACCAAGCATTAAACTAAGTAACTAACTAACCAATGTTAATCATCAACATAACTAAGAATTGTTAGTTGATTGTTAGTTAGCGATACCTAGCGGGTACGCTGATCGATTGTAAAAATAGCAGAAATATTCAATAAGAATCAAACACTTATGCTAGTCACTGTGATAAAAATATTTGTAAAGACTCAGGTGAACCGAGGTCGTACCCAAAGGACAGGTGATAAAACCAATAATGCTAACAGTTTACTTAGAATGTCTAATGGTTTGGGGGGGGGGGGGGAATTTGTTCCTTAAAAGGATGATAGCAGGATTTACTATCCAAAAGAGAAATGTGATCAATTAAAAGATGACTAGGGATCTAATTCCCCACCTAGACAATTATTGTGACGGTAGAATAGGACACCATTGATGAAATCACATGCACATACTTAGAATTTAGCCATGCAACATTAATACTGAGTTCCACTCGCGCTACAACTTAGTACGAAGAGGTTACATCTCGCATAGTACCTCACACTCGCGCTCTATTGGTACTATAGAATATGGTTATCTAGTCTCACACTCGCGCTCTATTGACTAAATAATCATGTTCTTGTTTAATCCATGTCATTCTCATTAAGATTAGAGTGTCGCCATGTAACACAAAAACCCTAATGCTTCTTCATTTAGTTCATTTGAAATCATGCTTTTCAGGGTTAGCTACTTCAAACATGAAATCAAGCAGAATTGCTATATATTGAGGACTTCTCACAAACACCTTATAGGCAATCCGAAACATTAAGTTCAAATGAAGAAGAATCATGTGCAAATCATTCATCAATAGCATCCATCGTATTTACAATGTCACAAACATGTCTAGGAGATTCATAGATCCCCAACCAAGGTCACTACTCACTCATGGTGAGTTTACAAGCAAAATCAACAATAAAAGTGCAGAAAATCATAGGGAAAGTAGAGTTTAGAAATCTGGAACCAATATGGAGATTCAATAATACTAGATGATCCGATCTTCGTGTTTTGTTGTTGTCTCCAAAATCTCTCGCTTCTTCTCCCAGAAAACTGCTCCAAAAGAAACCCAGAAAATCCAAGAGTCCCGGTTCAAAAACCCTAAGTTTCTATTTATTCCCCAACAGTAAAAATCCGAATTGTACGACTTCATGCGAACGCACAGATGAACCATGCGAACGCATGGCTTCCTGGACTTGGTCGTATGCGAGCATGGGCTTGAAGCGTACGAGCGCACAAGGATTCCATGCGTCTGGTTTGTATTGTGCGATCGCACAAGGTAGACTGTGCGAGCGCATGAGTGGTGTTGTGCGAGCGCATGAGATTCCATGCGTCTGGTTTCATCCATGCGAGCGTCGGGAAGCCGTGCATGCGAGCGCATGCAATTCCATGCGTTTGGTTTCATCCATGCGAACGCACGGATTGAGTTGTGCGAACGCATGCCGATGAAGAGTTTGTGCTCCGACTTCCAATTTGCGCTTTCTCGCCCCAAAATGCTTGGTTTTGCTCCAAAATGCTACTCACTTGTGTTCTCAGCTTAAACTCTGTAATTTGCCTGAAATGAACCACAGAGCATCAAATAGCAAGTGAAATCGTAATAAAACGATCGAAACAATAAGCATAGAGGTTGCCTAAAATGCATATATTTCAGTGCTATTATCGCAGCAGAAATTAATGCAGTAAGTAAAGTTAAGCACAACACATCAATATATAGTGGAAACTTAGATACTGGAATCAGTACCTAAGAAAAATCACTACCTTCTAGTTTCCACTAGAAGGATTTCGAAGTAATCCCTTTTATTATAGTGTTCTCGGTTACAATTGTATACATCACTCACCCAACCACACTCAGTAGTGTACCGCCATACTTTCAGGCGCACCTTAGTTCGTGATCTTTCTTCGTTGTCCCCGCACAATAAGTGGATACTTCATTTCTGACTCAGATCGTAGTACTGCTCCCTCCGAGGTTCACCGTTGAATGCCGGATTCAAAACTTGCTCGAACACGATCTCCGATCCGTGCTACTTCCGTGAGCACGCAGCCAAGGATTCCCAATGTCGAAAACCGCACTTTGAAAGGCAGCCGTAGCATCATTTATATATGGGTATCAATACCGGGTAGCCCTAGATTTTCTCCTAGATTTTCTTGGAGAAAATCTCTCACCTTGCACGACAAGTTCGTGCAAAATCTTCCAGCTGATTTGTCCATCCCATAATGTCTTCATCAGCCTTCCAATTAGATCTTCCCATGTCGATCTAATTGGATATGCGACTGAGATATTGTTTCCTAAAATCTCTCACACAATCTTCCCATATCTAGACCAATTCCAAATCTCGTTACAAGTAAATCTTGGGAAATCTTCCAGCATATCTATGCTAAATCCGATCTTAGGAGCGAAGATCCACCGAGAATATTTATTGAAATATTCTCGTCCTCTATCTGAGGTACTGCTACCTCCAGAGATTCGTGCAATACTCTGCACACCCTAATAGCCGTCACTTCCAGAGTACTTGTACTTAAACCTGCGCACTCAAGTAACACATAAGCAAGATGTTTGTCTCATCAAAATACACCGGAGTATACGTCCTCCAGATGTACTCCTACTCCAAGGCAATCTTACTCCAACACTGATGAACATGATAAAATCCAAAAAAAAAATCAAATCGTCAACAAATCACTATTCCAGTGAAGAGAAGCATGCTTCCTAGTTCCTACAAGTATTGACGTTCAAAAACAGTAAATGGACGAAAAAAGACTATCGAACAAGGATTTACATGTTGATCAGAATAAAACAAGATATTTGCAACTTGCAAGAACAAATTGTATTATTTAAAATCACCACAACAGAATACATACCCTTCACAAATATATAGCAAGTACAATAAACCGTAACCCTAAACTTTAGCAACTTCCCAACCGTTGTTAACTACTACAACCCTTATCTACAACAAACTTTATTTATATAAACAGACTTCAAACTTACTAACAACATCAATCTCAACAAATCCTCCCGTACTGCATTTGATTTAACCTTCCATTGCTTGCACTCCCGGAGACTTTCTAGCTTTTCAAACTGTTCTAATTTGAGAGGTTTAGTCATAACAGCTGCTAGCTGCTCAACGATTCGACAATACTCTATGCTCACAGTTCCATTCTTCGTGAGATTGCGCAAGAAATGGAACTTCACATCGATGTGTTTACTCTTTCCATGAAAAACTAGATTTTTCGCAAGCTTAATAGCAGATGAATTATCACAAAGAATCTGAACACATTTGGATTGTGTACCTCCAAGTTGATCAAGAACCTGTTGCATCCAAATGCAGTGACTAGCGCACAATGCCACGGCAACATATTCAGCCTCCGTAGTTGAAAGAGTGACAATAGGTTGCGTCTTAGATGCTCAAGCAACAGCTCCACCGCTTAATGGAAACACATAGACAGAAGTACTTTTACGATCATCTAAGTCTCCCACATAATCACTGCCGGTATATGCAATCAGTTCATCTTTGCCTCCTCTCTGATAAAATATACCAAGATCAATGGTCTCTTTAATGTACCTCAAGATTCTTTTAGCTGCCATCATATGTGACTCCTTTGGGTTAGACATGAACCTGCTAATGAGATACACACAATACATTATGTCAGGCCTTGTTGTGATGTCATATACATCAAGCTTCAAACTATAGATTTGTATAGCTGCCTATCCACTTGTCTTCCTTCATCATTCTTGGCTAATTTGGTGCTGCCGGGACCCATAGGATTTTTTACTACGTTGCATTTCCTAAACCAACATTCTTCAGCAACTTCTTTTAATGCTTGTTCCTCCTCGAAATGACCTTTCATTCTTTTCTCATGAAATAATAGACTATTTTGAAACTCGTCTACTGTGAGCTCATCGACATTGTTACACTCTTTGATAGAGCATATAACATATATAAATTTTGAAGTCAGAGACCTCAGAATTTTTACAGTGATGTCGCTTTCTCACAAGTCTTCATTTTCTTTGATATAGACACAATCCTTCCAAAATAATCATTAACTGTCTCTCCTTCTTTCATCCTTAGAGTTTCAAATTCAGTCTTCAAACTTTGAAGTTGGGCTCTCTTAACTCTAGTCGAACCTTTGAACTTCTGCTTCATGTAATCCAAATTTTGTTTTGAAGTATCATCATTCAAAAAAATTTCCAGGAAATCTTTATCAATGGACTAATAAAGATAGTTATTCACTTTCTTATCCTTTAGTAGTTGCTCCGCAATAACTTTTGATCTGATTCAGTTGGCTCCCTTCCTTCTGGGACGTTCGTAATCCCTCTTCTACCAGACTCCAAAATTCTCCGTAAGTTTAGCCCAATGTTCATAAAAGCCATCAAATTTTGGAATGGCAGGTTGAGCAAAGTTGCTATTACTACCATCAGCCATAATTTCTTGTTTCCTTAACACTTCCTTTTGTGTTTTCTCACTCAAATCAGGCCCTTTCGTAATGGCTCTGATACCATATGTTGATCAAAGTAAAAGCAACTTCCCAACCGTTGTTAACTACTACACACCTTATCTATAACAAACCTTATCTACATAAACAGACTTACTAACAACATCAATCTCAACATTACCTTCGACTCAGAAAGTAAACTCACGATCGGTTTCGAAACATCGCTAATTCGATTGAAGCTACGACGGACGAATTGATTCATGGCTGCAAAGCTTCCAAAAACAACCGATGTCGTCACCTGGCTGCCTAGGAAGCGAGTACGAGGCTTCAAGCTTTGAGCCGTAGAGGCAGCACGAAAAGCTGCGTTCTTGTCTCTTTTTTTGGGCATAAACTGAGCCCGATTTTAAGGCCCAATTAATAGTGTCACCCTGTCAGGCTGTCACGTGTTGATATTATGATTTAAACCTCTATCGATCTGTTCTTTTGACATTGAAGCCCGAAACTCACGACAATCGACACATCATTAACTGCGGATTAGATGATCGATTTAATACTAATGTAAAGATTAGAAGTTAATGAAATACATTGATTAGATTACACGAATACTTAATCAAGTACAACTACGTGTCAATAATGAGTCGTGTAAAGGTATGTACGGAACGGATTCATTGTATGTCACTCATATTACCTTTGATTTTTTTAATTAATACTTAAATATTATGACTCATCATAGTAATAATGTTAAATAAATAATAAAAAGACTACCTGCAGCCGCAACCATGCAGTCGTCACCTAACAAGTATGTTTTGTGTAACTTAAATTTCATGTTTTTAAGTTCGGTAAAATTAAATTAAATTAAATATAGTATAGTACAGTACAATTAAATAAAAGTTAGTACAATTAAATTAAGTTAAATAAGAATTTTTCAGTTTTCAATTTGTAGTTCAACTTAATCAAAACTTAAATTCAACACCTTTGTTCAAAACTTTATTTTTTTAAGTTCAATAAAGTTAAATAAAATTAAGTTAACTTAAATAAAGTTAAGTAAAATTAGATAAAGTTAAATAAATTTGTTTCATAGACAAGCGATCAAATGAGGCAGGGCAAATAAGAATGAGGCAGTGAGGCACGATCTCGACCGTCCATCTAACCCCCGTGCATCTGAGGCGCGCGCGTCACGTGTCCAAATAGTGAAATCCCACTACTTTGAAAAAGTTGTGTGAACGCGTTTGGCGGCTCATGACATGTGACTTCGCCACGTGCGTCCGATCAACTTCATCAACGACTCAGATCGTGCCTCACTGCCTCATTCTACTAACTCTGCCTCAACCGAGTGCTCCCCTGTTTTCATATCTATCAAATAGCACAAGTCTAATTGATGTATTTATCACACGCACAAAAAAGAAACAAATGCATAATTTTGAATAAAGTATTACTATGCGTTAAATCTGTTAGTTATATTGGGAGGGTGAATGATGATTACACAGATGTGATTATGCCAACAAGGGAATTGAGACAAGGGATCCTTTGTCCCCTTATCTATTTATTTTGTGTATGGACTAGCTTAGTGCTCGAATCAGTTATGATGTAGCAGACAGAAGGCTGTGCGGTTTGGGCATTTGCAGAGGTGCCCCAAAGATTTCACATTTATTTTTTGCGGATGACAGTCTATTATTCTTCAAAGTTAATGAGTCAGAACCCAGTGAGATTTTGAATATTTTGGTGGAATATGAGCATATATCTGGGCAAAAAATTAATTTCCAAAAATCAGAAATTAATTTCAGTAAAAATGCTGATGACATTTTTAAAGACTTTTATCTGTGAGCTGCTTCATATTAAGGAGGTAGATAAGCACTCAAAATATTTGGGCTTTCCCTTAGTGGCTGGTCAGAAATTATCTCTTATATTTCAGGAGCTTGTAGAAAAAATGTGGAGTAAAATTCACAGTTGGAAAATCTGAAGCTGTCTTATGGAGGGAGTGAAGTTTTAATTAAATCTGTGCTGCAGGTTATTCCGCAATATGTTATGTCTTGTGTTCTTCTCCCGGAATCGATTATCAAAAGCTCTCTAATGCTATTTACAGTTATTGGTGGTCACGAGGCATGTCTTCCACTATTCATTGGGTAAGGAAGGCTTTACTGGTTGAACAAAAAATCAGAGGAGGGCTAGGCTTCAGGAAAATTAAAGACTTCAATGTTGCTCTTGTCACCAAACAAGCTTGGCGATTATTGACACAACCTGAACTTCTTGTGAGTAAATTATTTAGAGCAAAATATTTTCCAAATAGTTATGTGTTGGAATCTTGTATTGGCTACAATTCATTGTATACATGGAAGAGTATCTTTAAATGTATAGACATTCTTCGATTCTGTGTGGCCTTTGATGGTAGACATGATACCTGGAGATGGAGGTTTTCAAGTTCAGATTATTTCACTGTAAAATCTGCATATGAGGCAATTAGGAGGTTGAGCTCCACTAATTGTTATACTGGTGCAGGATCAGAGGGGATGAATATGGAATGTTTCTGGTCGACTTATTGGAAATTAAAGTTACCTCAAAAGATTAAAATATTTGGATGGAGATGTTCCTATAATAGTCTTCCGGTTGGCTTTAACTTAGCTAAGAGAAGCTGTTTGAATACCGTGAATTGCAAAATATGTGGCTTCAATGTAGAAACTAGTTTGTGTCTATTCAAAGACTGTTGGTGGGCGAAGGCTATTTATATTGAATTGGGGTTCTAGTCTGATTTATGTCAATGTGATGTTCTGAACATTGTGGAATGGATGAAGGTGTGCTTTAATATTCATAGTCGGGCTGAGATGACTTTGTAGTTATGTTGCTGGTACTTTATTTGGAGGCACAAGAACATAGTCTACCATGAAGAAGACATGTGGGATATTAAGAGGGTTGCACTAAAGATCAGATTATGTCTTGAACAATATTCCAGGGCGTGCTCGATTTATTCAGTCATTTGAGTCTGTCAATTGGTGCCCTCCTAATCAAGGTATTCTAAAATTTAATGTTGATGGTGCGTGGAAGGAGAAGAACATGAGAGCTGGGATAGGTTGTATCGCTAGAAATTTTTTTGGATTAGTTTGGCTGGTGAATGCAGAGTCTTTAGAAGGAATACACAACAGTTTGGAAGTTGAAGGAAAACCCATGTGGAAGTGTATGTCAAAAGCCAAGGCGTTGATGATTCCGAGAGCTATTTTCGAAACTGATTCCACAGAGGTTTTAAAGTTTTGCAACAAAGTTTTTGGGTAGGAGAGAGTCACAGAACCTGGATTAATGAATGCTTTTAATTATCGCGTGGAGAAGAAGAATGGTTGTTATCTCTTTAGGTGAGAAGCAAATGATGTTGTTGATGCCCTGGCGATAAAAGCTTGTGGAAGTTGCTGGAATTGAAATTGTGAAGATATAAATTTATTTCATGTATGATTGGGCAAGTACCTGGGTGAAGTTGAGAATTGCGCCTAAATACAAACTAATTTGAATAAGAGTTCAGGTTTGGAGCTACGAGCCTGCGTCTTTCAAATCATCTCCTGTGTTTTGCAAAAAATGTTGCTGAACAATTAAGGTGCTAGCTGCTGGAGCCTGGAGGTGTTTGTTTAAAGGAAATACGAATTTTGTTGTTTAATTTCACTAGTTTTTTTTGATGATGGGATTTACAAGTTTGTACAAGATACATTTATCTTTTTTTCACATCTAAGCATATTATCAAGTACAGTATGTCTACTAAAGCGCAAGCCGTTCGACATCTGACCCATCCACTTTCGAAGCGTCGCTTCTCACATTCAACCTTGCTCACGGTAGAAGTCATCTTTCGACACCCCGTGGCGAAGGGAAGATCAGTTCTAGCACCTCCTTGACTAAGCTCCATTTTCTTCTCTTCAAGTCCACCTAAAATGGGACAGAATTCTTCACCTAAGTAGGAATGATGCAGGGGAGGATTGAACTCATGACCACTTAGTAATAAAGTCAAGGGTTGAGTCAACTCTTCTACTACCCACATGCAGTTTCTTTTTTTTTTCTTTTCTATGGTCTCTTAAGTTGTATGTCCTGTCTTGTATTTATATGGCAGTAAGCTATATTGTTTTTTCAACAACAAAAAAATCAACCATATTCCCGTCATATTATCATCTGAAAACTATTTTTTTAATAATAAATTTGGTTTACAAAACGACAAACGGGGAGGAAGAGAGAATAAGCTTCGGAACGATGTCGTATTGTTGAGGACGACAGAGCATCCGCCACGAGGCTATACGAAAGGAAACAATCAACGTTTTCTGAGTCATCAAAAAAGCGTCCATGTTCTCTGCACAAAACCCCACTCACCCAACCTGTGTGGTCCCCACACTACAAACACATTACACATCACACCAAAACAATAAACATCCATCCAGCTTCGAATTCTCTTCACAGCGCACCAACCAAGCACGCAGCTTTGTCTCTCTGATTCAGTCCTTACAAACTCATAGTCGCAGAGAAACTCAAATCAGTTCCGTTACTGTGAAGTTTCATTGCGGAAATTTGCTTTTTGTTTTGGAGAAGATTTTAATTTGGGCTTCTTTTTTTTTTTGGGGGGAGCGAGTATTGCTTATGAGATAGACGGATATGCGGTTTGGGATATGCTGCACTATCCGCTGTAGCGGTGGACTGTGCCCGATTTGGATGCGCTGAGGCGTGCTTTGGTTTTGTTCGCTGCGATCTGAAGGTTGGATTTTCAATCGGTTTTATGCGGATTTGTATGAAAATTTTAGATATTTTAGGTGCTAGTTTTTCTTCAAGTGGAAGTGTAGGGTTCAGCTGTGTGGTTTGATTTTGATTTTTCATATGATATTCTGAGTATCCGACTGTCTTTCTGATGAGATATTCGCAGCATAACCTTGCTAGGATTGTAATTTCACTGATTTGCAGACATTTGAGTTTAAGATTTAATTTAATTTTCAATCTGATCTGCAGGAAATTATGTTTGATTGAGGTTTTTATGGAGTTATTGGAATCTTGTAATGGAAGTATTGAATACTGAACTGCAGTGGTAGACATTGCATTTGGCTCAATGCATATGAAATTGACTCTGTTGTTCTTCATCTGGATGCACGTCTTTACATCCGTAACAGCGACTGAGGGTCGCTGCATGTGTGACATCGAGGGCTTTTGGCGTGCCGAGAATCTCTTCGAATGTCAACGAGTCAGTGACTTGTTGATTTCCGTGGCTTATTTCTCAATTCCGATTGAACTGTTGTACTTCATAAGCTGTTCTAATGTCCCATTCAAATGGGTACTCGCTCAGTTCATTGCTTTCATTGTTCTCTGTGGAATGACGCACTTGCTCAATGCCTGGACATACGCACCACACAGTTTCCGGTTAATGCTTGCTGTCACTGTATTTAAATTCCTCACCGCCTTGGTCTCATTTGCGACGGCGATAACTCTTTTCACAATATTTCCATTGCTGCTTAAAATTAAGAGGAGGGAGATTATGTTGCGGAAGAAGACTTGGGATTTGGATCGAGAAGTCGGGCTTATAAAGAGACGGAGAGAAACCGGGTGGCATGTACGCATGCTCACTCAAGAGATAAGGAAGTCTCTCGATAGGCATACTATTTTGTACACTACGCTTGTGGAGCTTTCCGAGACTCTAGATTTGAAAAACTGCGCGGTTTGGATGCCAAATGAAGAGAGAACGAATATGAATTTGACTCATGAGTTGAAAGGGAGGAATTTTCATAAGCAAACAGTTCCTATTACTGACCCTGATGTCGTACATATTATGAGGAGCGATGGAGTGAATATTTTGAATTCAGATTCAGCACTTGGTGCTGCGAGCAGTGGAGGGGGTATTGGCGATGCAGGAGCAATTGCTGCTATTAGAATGCCAATGCTTAGGGTGTCAGATTTCAAAGGTGGGACGCCTGAGATGATCCAGACCTGTTATGCAATACTGGTTTTAGTCCTCCCGAGTACGCCAGGAAGATCATGGACTAAGCAGGATCTTGAGATCGTCAAGGTTGTCGCTGATCAAGTTGCTGTGGCTTTATCTCATGCGGCTGTTCTTGAGGAGTCTCAGCTTATGCGGGAGAAGTTGGTGGAGCAGAATCGAGCCTTGCTGCAAGCAAAGCGGGATGCTATGATGGCCAACCAAGCGAGGAATTCTTTCCAGAAAGTTCTGAGTACCAGTATGAGAAAGCCAATGCATTCAATCTCTGGTCTGCTTTCAATGTTGCAAGATGAGAAAATGAGCAACGACCAACGTATCATTGTTGACGCGATAGCTAAAAGCAATGAAGTTCTATCCACGTTGGTAAATGATTTGATGGATGTGTCCTTCAAGAAAAATGCACCGTTTTCATTGAACGTGAGAACCTTTAGGTTACACTCGTTGATCAAAGAAGCAGCGTGTCTCTTAAAGTGCTTGTGCGCTTACTGGGGTTGTGATTTTTCAATCGACGTTGAGAGGTCCTTGCCTGATATTGTGATGGGCGATGAGCGGAGGATATTTCAGATAATTTTGCATATGTTTGGTAGCATCATAAATTCTAGTAACGGAAATGGATCTATTGCATTTAGAATTTTTTCAGAGACCGGAAGTCGAGGCAGCAGTGACCAAAAATGGGCTACTTGGAGGTCGAATTTGCCAGATGGGTATGTTAATGTCAGATTTGAGATCGATTTCAACAATTATGGCTCTCAGTGGGGTGCCAGATCTCTAACAGATTCACTGCCGGGTGTGGGAAGACTAGCCGATGATAAAGTTAGTGAAGGCTTGAGCTTTGTTATTTGCAAAAAGATCGTGCAGGTGAGAAATCTCACATATTTCTTTTAATTTTAGCCTTCTAAATTTTCGCTCCTGATGATTGATAACTGAAATAGACATTGAAAAGTATGTTATTAAACGACAAATAATCAACCGGAAAAATTATAAGCTCCTAATAGTTTGCTTTGTGGTCATACTCTCGCTTGAACACAACATATTTTAAAATGGAAATGAGTAAAACTGTGTGCTTTCATTCTGTCAAGTGAATTTATAAATCTAAATTGTTTGTTTTCTTTTTCCAAATACATGGCAGCTTATGCAGGGGAACATATGGGCATTCCCAAGCCCTCACGGATACGATCGCAGCATGGCACTGACCCTCAGGCTTCATCTCAAACACTCTCTCAGAAGAAGCTTATCAGATATCGTGGGTGTCACAGATCAATCGCATTCCAATTCTCTTTTCAAAGGCATACAAATCCTCCTAGCAGATGATGATGACACCAACAGAGTCGTCACAAAGAGGCTATTAGAAAAGCTAGGTTGCTCAGTCTCAGCTGTTTCGTCTGGGTTCGAATGTCTCAGTGCCTTAGGCGGCCATTTAGCGTCACCGTTCCAGATCATGTTACTCGATCTCCACTTGACTGACTTAGACGGGTATGAATTGGCATTAAGGATCAGAAAATTCCAGAGCCACCACAGCTGGCCTCTTATAATTTTGATGACCGCCGTGTCCGATGAAGACGTCTGGGAGCGATGCGTGCAGACTGGGATCAACGGGGTTGTCCAGAAACCGGTTTCTGCTAAAGGTATCTCAGATGAGCTCAGGAGAGTCCTCTTACCGAGTACTGCATGCTAACATGGTCATGCCTTAATTAGCTTACCTAAACAAATAATAATGGAAATTGTTAATCTTAATACAAGCTGTCTAACGGCATATAAATACACATCATATGTGAGAGAAATCATCAAGCCCAAAGTGATGCTTAGTAGACTAATTGTATGATGACTTTATTGAATATACTAAATTAAATTTTGTATGATTGTGTTGTGCAAATCTAGCTTCCTTTCAAAAAATTTTTTTTTGCAAATCTAGCTAATAAATATATAGATTTCTTAGAATCTTTGGATTGCATCCGGTATGGCCAATTGAAAATGACGTTATTCTTACATATAAATAAAACTTAAAAACAAATGTCTGAATCCTTAAACTGCGTCGTTTCGAACCTATAAATATCAAAATGACACCATTTTTATTTTGGCAGAAATAGCTGCGTTGCTTGGGAGCTCATTCCAATCCATTTACGTAGTTGCATATTTTTGCTGCATAGATAATTTATTTTTGTAGAAATTCTCCCATGGACTTAAAAATGTGAGTGAATAAGGGCTTCTTAGTTTTTATATAAAAACAAAATAGAGCATCAATGTGTCTACCTTTTAAACAATGTCTATATACTACGGTGTACTAGGAGATTTTTAAATAATTAGAGATTATGTAATTATTTAAAGGAAAGGGGCCCCGTTGCGGATAGATTAATTTGTATATACAACAATGGGGAGTACTCGATTGAGGTAGTGTTGTTAAAGTGATGCAGTGAGATACATTATGAGCCACTCATTTTGATGATGTGGCAGGGAATAGTGCAGGAATAGTACTGGAATAGTATTTATTTTTTGCTTTTGATAAAATTTTTGTAGTGGGACACGTGGCGCGCTCACAAAGCACGAAAAATTAGATGTGTGACTTAGATGCCTTACTGCCTCATTTAAACGCTCCTCTACAATAATGCTTCAACTATAACTTTGGAATGTTGTGTTACAAGTGGCTTCTACTAATTGTGTTAATAATCCTTATCATTAACACTAACACGTGAATTCATGTGAAGCGGGTCCTCCCTTGTCACTTCTCTTAGGATCCTTAATTAATTTTAATTGTCATTTAACCAAAAGGTTAGAATTAAGGTAGTCATTGTTTATTATATATAGCTGTTGAATAGCATGAAATTACTCTATCAAAAAAAAAAAGAATAGCATGAAATTAAAGTTGTCCTCCCTCTATGTGTATTCTCAGTTTTCACACACATAGAAACATGTCATATATATAGTATTGATTAAATGACCAGGAACTTTTTCAGATGCATCTATGCACGAGTTTGAGAGTGTTAATTCTCTTTTTTGATAACAAATTTTAATAAAAAAACATTAGGTGAATATTGGGGCATAAGGGTCCAATCGGCAAGGTATCAAACAATCTCAATAAATGGAATGAATAATATTTCACAATTCACATCAACCAGAATTTTCATGCATGAATTTGTAGGGTTAACATAATGAAGTAAACTTGAGGCCATGGTTTTTGTGAAATCAAAATCAGCTTGTTCCGAAGGTTGTCAATTATAGTTGTGGTTGGGGTTCAAGGGATTTTTAAAAAAAATGTAATTATTGAATTTGAATAATTTATCAAACCCAAATTAATTAATCAATAATTAGATAATACTTAATGACCATAGCATACATGATTAAAGGAAAAGTCGTTTTCTTACATTAATAGGGGTAGATGTCATGTGGTATCATATCAAATATTTATTTTATATGATGAACCAAACCCCAGCCTCAACAGCCAACCCTAATTATAATACACATTATTGATATTGACTTGCAGATTATTATATTTAAATTAAAAAATCAAACATCAACCGTTACTGCATGCTACCGCTACTGCTACAATATTTTAAATCAAATCTCTACATGCTTATTGGTTTTGAAAATAATAGGTACACATGATTTTAACTATTCACACTTAATTATATAGTAATAATTAACAAAAAAAATTGAACACTAAATTATAAGCGCCAACATTTTTATCTGCAACGAAGTCAACTTAAAAATACACACCTTGTCCTTCATTAGAAAATATATTTTATAATTTCTATGTTGAATCACAAGCTTTGAGATCATCAAAAGATTCAAGTGTTTGTATATGCTAGCTGACTAATTAATAAACAAGCTATAAAATTAGTAGAAAGGAGAAGCTAAACTGCAAAATATGGTGTGGCAAATCTCTCTATTTTTATTTATTATTCCAATATTCAAGAGATATTAAACATCCGGACGGAGGAAGCTAGCTAGATTGAAGTAAAACAAGCAGCAGGAAGTAGCTAGGGTTTCAATGTACAGACAAGGAAAGATAATTACAAACACAATTAAACAACATAAGGTTGTCTCAATCAAAAGATGCAAGCAAGCTTATAATAGTGAAACTCAATCTCTCTGGCTATAGCTAGCTCTCAATAAGGTTGTCTTGAAGCAGAAGAGTCATGACCAGCTGCCCAAGATGAAAATGCATCATGACCTAGCTGTATTCCACCATTGTTGACCAAATTAGCTGCACCCATGTTGTGATAAAGAGACATGGCTGCCGGATCGGGCAGCCCTGCTGCTGGCGGTGGTGTACTGCCCATATTGTGCCCGGGGGCAGCTCCTGATCCAGTGTTGCTTAAGGCTGCTTCCTCCTCCTCATCTTCTAGAGGCAGTCTTTCATATGTTGCGTTGGCGAAAGTTGCGGCTATGATCATCACAGGCCCTGCCGCCACCAGTGGCCCCACAACGCTACCGCCCACCACCTGCCCTTGCCCACCCGATAAATACACGGTAAGCCCTGTTGATCCGGGCGGGGCAGGACCGGGCAGAAAAGCTCCACTTAATGAGAGTATCTCAAATCTACCATGTAAGGCTACAATGGCTCCTGGTGCAGCCGGCTGTCTGATTGTGACGTTGGCCACTGAGCCACTTCCGCTCAGCACGCAAACTCCACGCTGCCTCCGCCTGGCAAACTGGGCGACACTTTCAGCTACGTCAGCTCCGCCGGCTACTTCCATTACATGGCTGCGGAGCGCGTTGGGGCTGTCACGTGTGACAAAGATTGGTGGCTTTGGCTTGTTTTTGGATCCAGGTGGGCGGCCTCTGGGCCGGCGTGTTCCAACTTCTACAGCTCCCTCGCGTGGCTCATCATCGTCATCGATTATATGATCTCTTCCACCTGATCCACCGCTTCCGTCAAGTGACATGTCAAGATCATCATGTTTTGTAAGGGCTGAGGAAGTGGCAGCTACATCCATACCTGGCATGGCCACTTGACTCCACCACCTATTAGACATGGTCTCTCAACAAGCCCTAAATTATAAACAAGAGAAATGATCTCTCGGCCGGCCTCAAGCTGCTGATTGAATCACAACAGATGGGAAATGAGAATCAAGTATTGATTTAATTAAGTCAGATGACGGAAAGATAGAGAGAGATCGAACTAGATGCAAGCCACAGATCACTGAGAATCAAACTAAAGCGAGAATTCAAAGAGAGATGGGGAATCAGAGTTATAATAAAACTAAGGAAAACCCTCTCTCAAGCTTGAGATCTATCATATATATGAAAAATCAATTAAGAGATGATGATCTAGAGATCAGGGAAGTGAACCAATTATGGATCAGATTTGAGGAAGAATTAGCAGAAGAGATGAAAAGGAGAAGGGGTACTGATGATGATTGTGCTGCAGAGAGAAACTGAATTGTTTAAGAGAGAAGGAAAGCAGTATATGAATAAAGAAAGAAAGAGAGAGAGAGAAGCAAATTAAAGCTTATAGCACTAATTAAAGAATTGTTTGGTTTTAATTAGATGTGAGAGGGAGTAGTGTTTATATTGTAGTAAATATTTTATAAAAAGTGTGAGGACCAACTATATATTAGTTTAACAATGATAATTAGTAATTTGTTTTTTTTTTTTTTGATTTGCGATAATTAGTAATTTCTTGGAGACTTGTTTATAACAATAAAAAGCTGTGTCGTCCGTGGTTTTGTGTCTTAAGGATTAGATGCACAGGGAGGGCTTATTGTTTTTTACAACTAATTAATTAATTTGATAGGGAGCAGAAATCTATATATATATATACTTAGAAATTCTCAAGGACTGTTGATTATTGAGAAGCAACTTGTAATCAAATCTAACTTAGATGTCTGATGATCACAGTGATCCATATCTTGTTTTTTTTTTTTGATAAGTGATCCATATCTTGTTGTATATGCAGAATATTGCTAATAGCTAGTTTAATGACATGAATATGAATGTGTGCACAAGCGCTTTGTTTGAGAGTGCGAGGTCTTGGGAATTAGGGTTTTTGTGGGGTCTTGTGCGCCCGCCCGCGTGGGCTGAAGCACTTCTTGGTATCGTGCCCCAATATTAGTTGCTTGCTTGTGGTTCCGGCGTGGATTTTAAGTTCCAGTTTTGGGCTTTTTATTAAATGAAATCACATCCAACAACATTAAAATATGAATTCTAATTAGAATCAGACTGACCGAGATCAGAAGAAGCCCTCTAGGCTTATTGGGCCAACTCTCGGCAAAACTTGGACTGGATTCGGCCACTTATTATTTGTCTGATCTTGACACGTGTATTAAAGCATTGAGTATGACGGTAAGGGTTGAATGGTCAAAGCTTTATAGACAATCACAAACATCATCAATAATTAATAATTATGTCCGTAATTTATTATGGCTAAATAATGGCTAATGAGGAAGAAATATAATACTAACATCATCGATCATATCTGAGAATCCCCCAATAATGCCAATTTTAAAAGTGATAGAAAAAACACTACCTCAAATAATCAAAAGTAATTTATATGTGATGTATCGATCGTCAACGTTTGTCGATGAGGACAGGGACCAAAGAAGCAGGCGGCCGTCGTTGCTCATAACGAAATGGCGCTGCAGGGTGCTGCCATTTCTTCAACACCATCATCCTGATCTCCGTCAGCTCCATCATCATATTATTCTTCATTTCATCACTCATGATCACCACCTTAGATGATGATGATGATGATGGTATATTCTCTATCATGTTGTTGCGTTCCAAAGGAGACAGCAGCGGGATAGCCACGTTCCATGTCCTGGCTGGGGCTGTGATCTTAATGGACGTTGGAGCTCTCATCTGCAGCCGCGTCGGCTGAGAATTGCTCTTGCCAGATGCCATATATAAATTAAACAGATTGATCTTGATACACAGAACGAGATGCTTGAGAGAGAGAGAGAGATACACAGAAAATTATAAAGTAGAGTGTCGTCTTGAAGAATTAATATAAATTGGAAATAATTTCACAAAACGTGACGACGGAGTTGGTTTGCAGGTGTCTGATTGATGCTATTAAATATTGAAGTCAGAGGAGCAATCAGCGTTCAACATTAGGTCACGGTTAGGTGGTCTCTAATGTCCTGGTTTGACGATCGATGTTGAACGTCCTTGTTAAATAATAGAAAGTTGGTTGAAGCTTTGAAAAGTCAAAAAAAATCATTTTGGGCTCCGTATGAGGCCTAATATCAAAATGGCCCAGTATGGATTGCTGCTCACCAACCCAACCAAATCCAAAATTAATTGTAATTAACTAATAATGATTTCAAAATTAAAAGTTTGGCCAACTTCTTCTCACCCAAACTAGCTGAGTGATGCCACGTCAGCATGCACATTACATTACTTAAACCATTGCAATGGATATGAGTTGATGATCAAGTTTTTGACATGGACAATTACTTTTGTGAGTTAGAAAAGCGAGGAGACGTCTTCTTCTTGACATTAACAGGCCGCGGGGACGATCAAGCAGGCGACAACGAACAGCACGTGCTCAATCCGGATACGATCGAGTCTATCAGATCAGCCTTGGGTCGAGTCAGGGCTGAAGCTAGACCTGGCTCGATCCTGATCACCACCGGTCGTGGCAAATTCTACTGCAACGGATTTGACCTGGCATGGGCTCAAGCTAACAGTACAACAGGAGGATTCAAAGACAGACTTGTGGACATGGTGGAGTGTTTCAAACCAGTTGTAGCTGAGCTCATCTCTCTCCCCATGCCCACCATCACTGCTGTCACCGGCCACGCCGCTGCGGCTGGCTTCGCTCTAGCCTTGTGTCATGATTACGTGCTGATGAGAAGCGACAAGGGCTTAATGTACATGAGCGAGCTCGATATCGGCATGACTTTCCCGGATTACTTCACGGCTCTGATGAGATCGAAACTCGGTGGTTCGACGACGACACTACGCGAGGTGATGCTGAGAGCGAGGAAGATGAAAGCCGTGGAGGCTGTGAAGTTGGGGATAGTTGAGTCGGCTCATAATGGTGCGGAGGCAACGGTGGAGGCGGCGGTGCAGTTAGGGGAGGAGCTGGGTCGAAGGAAGTGGAATGGAGAGGTTTACGCTGAGGTTAGAAAATCCATGTATCCGGAAATCTGCAGTGCATTAGGGCTAAGTAGCAGAGATGTGTTTGCACCAAGAGTTTGATGATGAAGGCAAAGTCCTAGCTACTGTTGTATACACCATAAGTTTTAATAATTACCATACAGCAAGCAAAAGTTACTATAAATTATAAAAAGCTCCTCTAAAATTAAATAAACAGCTCTACAATTACGGGCAGGCAGCCACATGTAGACACCCCCCAAAAGTTATGCCATATACGCAACACACCCCTGATGACCTTATCTATTCGATCTGTAACATGAGTGGCGACTGGCGTACTTATTTCTGAGTAGCTAGGTTATTATTCATGATGGATTTCAGACAGCAAAACGGTGAGCCAGACACGGAGAGAATTAAGGAGCTACGGGAGTTTGATGAAACTAAGTTGGGTGTCAAAGGTCTAGTTGATAAAGGAATAACCTCAGTCCCTCGCATATTCGTCCACCGAGATGATGATAATATTCAGGTTGCTTCTTCAGCCACAAGCACAATTCAAATTCCCTCTCATAAATCTTGAAGCTGTAAAAACAGAGGCGCGAGCGGGTTGTTGAAGTGGTCAGAAATGCATCTGAAAGCTGGGGTTTCTTCCATGTAACAAATAATGGGATACCCAAAACTGTGTTGGACGAAATGTATCTCTGGAGCTAAGAGATTCTTCGAGCTGGATGATGAGGTGAAGAAAGGCTGGTTTACCAGAGACGACTTCTCCAGAAAAGTGGAGATCCATCAGCTAACTGGAGGGACACATTGTTTCTTAGGATGCCGGAGGACCTGCCTGAAACTTGCAGGTGTAACTGTTAGCTATCTTTTCACCCCCATACATCATGATTTTTCCTTTTTTTTATTTTATTTATGAACTAAAATAGAAAATACCTGGAGGCATCATAGACTGAATATGCTTCAATTCTTTTGCAGTTGCTTTAAAGACTTTGTAAAACTTGTACTGGCCCACCTGTTTTGCAGGGATATACTGAAGGAATTCTCTGAGCAAGTGATGAAGTTGGGGAAAGTGTTGCTGGAGCTGTTTGCAGAAGCTAGCTCTTGGGCTTCAACCAAACTGCTTGATTGAAATGGATTTAGCAAAAGGCCTTGCTGTGCTGTGCCATTACTACCCAGCATGCCCCCAGCCAGAGCTAACTCTTGGATCCAGTAATTAAGCATGCAGACAGTAGTTTCTTCACAGTGCTTTTACAGGACCTTATTGGAGGTCTACAAATCGTACATGAGGATCAATGGGTTAACGTTCCGACAGTCCCTGCTGGAGCACTTGTCATCAACATTATTGGAGATCAAGTGATCTCCTCACCTGCGATAAACATTTAAAAAAAAAAAAAAGATATCAGCTGATCACTCCATTTGAATCTATGTTGGCAGCTTATCACGAATGACAAGTTCAAGAGCTCGGAGCACAGAGTTGTTGCAAATGCAGTAGGGCCAAGGATTTCAGTGGCTTGCTTTTTCACTACACATTTGAGTCCTAATCCACCAAAATACAGGGAGACAACTATTGCCGAGTATGTCAAGCACTATAACTCAAAAGGTTTAGGTGGAACTTCAGCCCTACTTCATTTCAGGATCTGAAGCACCCAAAAACAGCTTGAAAATGAATATCCTGTTCGATAGGCTGCTGCTAATGTCCACCAGTGCAGTCGTCTTGATTCTTAAATACTGAAGTTTGCTTTTCTCAATAAAGAAGCCTCAGATAACCGTGTTTGTAAATCTTCTTGGTGTGGGAATAAACTAGAGCTGCATCTGGCATATTGCACGAGAGAAAACTATATCACATGTTTTGTTATCTGCTTCCGCAATGTTCTCTACTTGGTAGTAGTGTAGCTTCTTTACTCTTTGGTCTTTCCTGGCTGCATTAGTAGGTTTTTCGGAATCAGGCACTACCACCAATTCAAGAACAGAGGGTGATTGACAAGGCTGTGTACCTTGGTCTTTACAGGAGGCGCTCTGCAGCTCGATGTTTCACCAGAGTGCGATAAGCTAGTCTGATGCATTTTTCACGTCCTTCAAATATCTGTCTGCACTTAGCACCTGTTCATTGGCTCTACCTCTTCCTCAACAAGTAACATTTGTAGCTTCAACTTCACAAAATGCATACTTTTTTTAGGGCAAGTTCACAATGTATGAGAGCTAGCTAAAATCTTAGTGAGATGCAATGCCACAACACAACAGCCATATTTTATTAAGAAAGTTAAACTAAAAACACATGATCCCGATAAGTATGTATGGTACCCAGTTTCGTCAGCATCTTTTCCATCAAAGACATAGCTGTCCGAACATAAAAAGTGTATGTGTTCACTCAGAAAATCCAACTGTGAATAATGGTCGCCAGATCTTTAATATCCAACTGTGAATTCAGCTATCGGAAGTGAATACGAAGAAGACAGCAAAATCGGAGACGAAAGATGATACACATATACTAAACTGAAGATGACTAGAATCGGTCGGTCACGATTGAGTTTTGACTAATTACAAAAGAGTTCCTAAAATTCAAATATCACAAATATCAAAGATGATACTCATTCACGAGTTTTTTTATTATTAATGAAACCGTTTTCCCAAAACACGATATCACTGATTTTTGTAATGAAACCGTTTTCCCTCAAAACGGTTTCATACGTGGTCGAGATAATATGTATCCTTTAATTCACGTGGGATCAAAATTTGTCACGCATACGCTTACTCATCAATCCATTTTCTCCCAAATCGGTTTGGTTGAAATTCAACCAGATCGTTTTCCGCGAAAACGGTTTTTACTGAAAATAGACAGAATCATTTTTTCCAAAACGATTTCTTTAAAACAGGGCAAAAGTAATATTTGAGTTTGGAGCACGTAAAAACAAAATTTGAATTTGGAAGTAGGGCAAAAAAAAAAAAAAAAAAAAAAAACTCAGATTCTACATGTAACATTATCTTCTCTTGTTCTGTATGATCTGGAAGTTACACTCACATTTAATCAACCAACCTCTTGAGAGAGACAATTTGGATTTTGGAACGTACCTATTAGCCTCTCTCTCACTAGTCAATGAGTAGCAAAACGATGAACAATAAAAAATTGTAAAACCTTGGCTACTTTGAAAGCTCGGCGATGAGTAAGCTTTCTATATAAATTATGACCCGTTGTCCTTGAAGTATTTATTGAAATTCAAACCAGCAAAATTTTCATTCCAGATATACAACTGTCAGATTGTCACAAACCTTACTCACTGCTTCTCTATTCAGCTTCAGCTATCAGCATTATTCGAGTATCCTAAACATGTTCTGTTTTGCACCCTATGCTAATGCTCAAGTCTTTTACTCCCTGAGAGCTGGATCTGACTTTCTGCCCAGTAATTTTAGATGATCGTCGTCTACTGCCTTGCTCGCTCTTGCTGTCTCTGCCAGAGTTCGTGCAGCTTCGTCACCATATGTTCCCACGCTGCGTATGTGTTAGGATTGATAACATGTTACACTTTCATGGGAATTACAAAATAATAATGAATTCTCAGTATAGCTATTATTACATAAACAAGAAAACACAGATATTTACCTTTAACCACTTCTTCTTTAGCTTTATTGATATTATCTAAATCATCCGCAAGAGGAACGACAGCAGCACCAGCACCAGCATTGTCCGTATCCTCCCTTCCACCACTAGTAGACGCAGTGTTTGTACAGCTGCCATCAAACTCGAATTTACCAAATTTGATAATGGTTGTACCCCGGGTTACTCTCTTTTCCACAAAATGACTTTGAACTGGGGTTGATACTACTTCACATTGACTAGTAGTCTCTTGTCCTTCCTGTCTGCATTCAGCATCAGCAGCTTTTTCAGCATCAGAAATTGCCACTGGTTTTAGAGGAAAAAGTGATTGATCTGGATGTGTAGCTTGGGCATCTATAAGATTTTCAGAACGCCAACTACAGCTCAATGTTTTCCCAGAGTGCAGTAAGGCAGATGCATCTTCCACTTCCTTCAGTATTTCATCCTCGCCTTTTCGTTCCTTTGCTGTTTCTGCTTTCTGCTCGAGCCCTCCATCTTCTTCTTTCTCAGCATCACAAAACTGAAGGGGATCTGACAAATTATCTCGCTGTTTAACTTGGGTCCATATCGGATTTTCAGAAGCACCACCACAAAAGTCTGTTTCACCAGACTGTAAAGAGTCTTCTGATGTGTTTACCATGCCCTGAAAGTTTTTGTCCTGACTTTTTTGTTCCTGTGATATTTCTTCTTTTTGCTTGAACTCTCCTTCTTTTTCAGCATCAGAAATTTGAGATGCATTAGGCACATGAACTAGCTGTGCTACCTGGGTTGGCGATCCCTCAGTTGCAAGGGGTGCATCAGGTCTCGATGTGCCAGTTGACCACAGTGTGTCTGATGCATCTCCACGGCTCCCCTCTTGATTCTTTTTCTCTTCGGTTTGTTTGCCGGCATTTTGCATCTGCCCTTTATTCTTGTTTTCCTTTTTCTGATTGGCCTGCCTATGGAACAGAACAGAGGATATCATTAAAATTAATCGTATTGATATTCAATCTTCAAACAAAATTGCCATTATTCTACCAAGGCAAACTTCAAAGAGTATATAAATGTTTCAAACATTTCAGAGAAAAGAGATTGTAATATAGTAGAAGAAATAGTTTTCAAAACAGATATCTTATTAACGGTAAATAGTTTGTTGGAGTTGCAATGTAGCAAAGCATGGAAACTTCACCCTAGTAGTCAGTAGTTGCACACATCATAAAGGAAGAGGGAACTAATTAGCGGAAAACCAGCAAAAGCGAGCACACCTTGTTTGTATTTCCTTGACCTTTTGTTCTTCCTCCCTAGCCTCGGAATCTGGATTTTTGTCAATAATAGAAAGTAAGACATGTTATAGACTTAAAGACAGGTTAACTGGAAGGAGCAGTACGGTTGTGTATTTCAGCAGAGCAAACCAAATTTGATGTACCTTTCTGGTCGCTCTGTGTAGAAACTTTGTTTTCATTTGGCCCTCCATTATTATCTTTTTCACCATCAAAAAGAACTTCAGCTTCAGATAATTGACAAGCTTGTGCTACTTCATCACGGAAATCCTCATCAGCATGGCATGAAGCACTAGTGGATGTCTCAGTGGGGTACTTCGATGCATTTTCATCACCCCCCTCTTTCGACTCGTGCTCCACGACTTCGTTCCGAGTCTTTCGCTCATTCCTCTCCTGCTGTTGCTGTTGCTGTTGCTGTTGCCCTTGCCGTCGCCGTCTCCGTCCCCGTCGCCGTTGCGGTTGCTGTTGATGTTGCTGTTCCTGTTCCTGTTGCCGCAGCCGTTCCCATTCCTGTTCCTGTTCCTGTTGCCGCAGTCGTTCCCGTTCCTGTTGCCGCAGCCGCTCCCGCTCCTGTTCCCGTTGCTGTTGCATTCGATGTTCTTGTTGCTGTTGCCGTTCCCGTTGCTGTTGGCGTTGCCTTTCCCGTTCCCGTTGATGCCTATAAAATTAATAGATAAGCTAAGAAAATATAAAACCTCTTCTTTTAATACATCACCCTAACAATGTACCTTCAGGAGGAAATTAAAAGAGATTTTAATAAAACAAGGTAAATTATTTGAAAAAAGCAGACAAGCAAAGTATTACAGTGTTCCATCCTTGAGTAACTTGCTGCATGGGTGTGGTGGATAATTTTTTTGGCCTTTCGCAACTTGATTCCAACAAATATTACAACTGAAGTATTTATGGGGGTAAATGAAGAAGCTAACACCTTTGTTTTTCATTTTCCTCTTCATCGACAAGTGATTGTGCAATTCTATGTCTATTCCAGTGTTCAACCTGAGAGCAACAAGAATAATAAAAAAGAAGCATATAGTGCCCTAAAATGTACAGGAAACAACAATTTTGATTCATTCATCCTTTCATCAATCTCACTCACTATATCCATCTTCTTCTAATAAATTTGCATTTCAACACAATAAAAAAAGAAACAACAACAATTGTGATTCTTGAAGTAAAATAAAATCTCATATACACCTAAAAAAATGAAACTGCATATAAAGAAACCATAATCTATGATATTTTTTGTACAGCTTGCTTAATATTATACAAACATGCTGACAAATAGAAAGCTGGCAAAACTGTTAATAGTGAACAGGTGAAGGAAATTACCAGATTCTGCTCCAACAAGAAACAGATGCAAGCAACAAGATTTTCAAGACTGATTTTATCATCTCCTTCAAAAACATGGGTCTGAACTGAATCGTCAATAACTGAACATAAGAACGTTTGTTCACTTGCATCATTTAGGATCTTGAATAATTCTACTGATTTGATTCGATCCTTGGTCGGTTTAGATCGTACAACATCCTGCAGCAAACATTTTCATATGAATAGGTCAAAGAAGGCAGTTGACATAAGTCGAACGTCTCAAGGTTTCAAGGCATTAGCATATGCTCTTAGACTCATACCAGTAGCGAGTTACCAGCTTTTACATATGCTCCTGGAAGTATAACCCTTGGTTTCTGAATAAACGATTCCAAACGTTGAACAATTGCATCCACGGACTCTTCCTAAAATCCAAACCCACCGTAAATAAATGACAGGAGGAAAGAAAAGGCAAAAGAGTCACAGTTGCAATCAAATAACTGGTAGGTGTCAACTGAGTTCTAATCATTAATAAATAACTTGAACATATCCAAACTATCATGAGCACGGGGGCATTAGTAGTTGCACGTACATATGACAGCAACCAAAGGTATCCGAAACAAGGTCCACACTATTTCAAATGAAAACCATTGTGCAGAGCAGACTGATTCGTATTCTTTTTATTTCCCTTTGTGACAAAGAAGATGGAAACTTAAAATACATCCCGATATCACAGACTTCAGTAATGTAAGATCAGTCTTATCATGTGTGACTGTGAAGTTGTCAAAGCCAAAAAAAAAAGTGGTTAAACAGGTATAATTCATTCATGACGCAGGGTTACTGATAGATGAGTTCAGAGGAACGTGTAGGTAGCTTCTAGCCTTCTTTTATTATCATAACATAGGTAGACATTTTCAGCTAAAACAAAAAAGAATTTTTATTGGAGGAGCTTGTCACCTTATCCTTCAATGACAACTTCTTGAATGAAACAACACTTTTGAACTCATCGTTAGAAATCTGTGAAAAATAAAATGTTAGTATACACATTCTAAATAAAAAAATCAGAACAGCAATAATTAATGAGGTATATTACCGTGTCCCAGTATATCTGTAATAAATCCCTATCACCAGCAAGCTCCTGTAACAAGTTTGTATACATCAGTTTCAATGGAGTAGAAAAGAGAGAAAATGTAAAATAAATATATACATATCAATAAAGAGAACCATTTAATTCCAAAATATAAAACCTTGTCTTTATCTGAAGTTCGATCATGTGTCAGCATGTGTCTCCGGTAATTTATGCTAGAAACAAATTGCCGAGAACAAATATCACAATTCTGGGTTGAGATCGTTTTGGAGAGCAAAGGCCACTCAGGGATGTGGTCTGTGACAGAAGATGAGATGCAGTAGATTATTCTAACAGAATGGTCGTCATACATTATTGTACGTTAGACACTTTGAGGTTCTCAAATTTACTTAAAAGTAACAGCTGAATATATATGTCATGCAGAGGTAGGTAAATCACATTTTACCTACAATTTTCCAACCAGAACGCTGAGGATAACATTTGAAAGAAGTTTCAATACCTTTTTTACTCAGAGCCTGGAGAAAATCCGCCCACTTTACGGGGTTGTTGGCAGGCCATTTGGTAGTTGCTTCCATTTAAGCTTCCTTGGGTTAGCTCGTCTCTTCAATCTGTATATTATAAAGAAGAAATAAGGTTTCTGATTTCCTCAATGGCATTGCTGCTAGAAACAAGAAGGTGGGGTATAAATATGAAACACAAGAAATAAAAGAATGTTGGTGTAACCCATTAACGGATCCTTCAATTTGTGAGATTTCAAGTGGAAACAATTCTAGCTATTGACTGGGATATCCAATAACTGCATCTAACGAATATATAATCCATACACATAATCAATCAATTGCTCTTAACACAGCATCTAATTCCTTTTGCATCACACAACACAGTCAAATGCGCGTAGTATCCACCAATCTAGCTATGATCGGTAAATTAAGTGTCTAATTTAACAAAAAACACAGACATGAAATGACAGTACGCCAAGAATGTAAATGAAGAGATTCTGCACTAAAGAACATGGCAAGTTTAACCTAAACTGTAGAAAGACGAAAAGGAAGCAATAAAAGAAAATGACGGAAGATCGATAGATAAACATAAAATGTAAACAAGACGGAGCATCGAAACCCTAGGATTACACATGTAAAAGATACAATACATATTGGAAGATAAAGAAAACAGCAAGCGACATGTTAATTACCAGAAAAGAGAAAATCAGCTAATCGGAAGTGAATAATGATGCAGAGCGAAAATGGGGGCGGAGAGTGGCGAATCAGTTACGCGTGGAGAGAAGATGAAAAATCGATCGTTACGGATCGAACCGGGAAAGTATATATGCAGGCAGTCGCAGTGTGATATTAAATGTTTTTTTTTTTTTTTTGATGGTGTGATATTAAATTTTTATTTTGATACTTATGATTCAAATTCAGATCGAGGTGTCTTTTCGGTTTTGTGGTTCAACCACGGATCAATCGTGGTTGGACCGGAAAACAGAATTTTCTAAATAGAAACCACAAGAATCACATCCCATAACATAAAAATATATAATATAATAATGCAAAATCTTCAAATTGCCAAACTAAGTTTTTTTTTCTTTCTATTTTAACTTTTGAGGCCGGTGTGGGAGAAGATGGACAACATGGCTTTCATCGGAAAAATATTGATGAGCAAGAAATTATTGAAAACACAGTAAATAAAACTTGGAAAACAAATAAAGACAATATTCATATACATATATATATAGAAGGAATATGCTGAGCGCCCTAGCTAGAGGCAAAGATGGTTTTTAGCTGGTTTTTGCGCAACTTGCTCCGCGAGAGCACATCAGATCCCATCATGCTGCATACGATTTATATATCACTCATCAGTACACACAAAATAAGTTGTTAAATAACAGAAAGGCAGATATTTTTTATTTTATTTTTGATAACTAGAAAGGCAGATATTGATCATCTCACCATTGGCAATAATTATTTCAGCTTTAATAGTATCTGGGCGCAGGAGTAGCAAGCATTGTCCTCGCTTTCACAGCTGTGGCTCCAATAAGTGATGAGTTTTAATTAAGTTGGCATCAGGTTCCAACCTTCTCATTATTGGGAATCCATAACGGCAGATTAGCAGCAGGACTGTGTACACTGCCACACTGGAGAGTTGGAAATATAGTTCACGGCCAATTTATATAACTCCGCGTACTATGGGTACTTGTTGTGCCTTTGTAACCCCAACTTGCTTGGGGAAGGTCACTGGATTTGTTTCCAGGCAGCATGGATTGGTTGTTAATGGTAATCCAATGCTGCAGAGTAGTGTAGGATTAGTTAGGTTTTGGTGAAGGCGGGCAAAACGGCGTAGTTTTGCTGGAGGCGCCAAAGCTGAAGTTTGAAGACTGCACGAAGTGGCGTCCGTTTGAGGTTGGCGCGGAGATGGTTTTAATATGACGGTGACGTTTAGTTAAAGCGCGAGTTTTTGAAGGTAAGTGAGGCGTCGTCGTCGTTTTGAAGAAGCGAAAAATGAGTTTGAAGCTTCATCAAAACGTCGCGTTTCGTCTGAAGCATATAAGTTCAATTGGGGATGAAATTAGAGTTCATACTCGAGATCGATTCCCAGAAACTCAACCGAGCTCCAAGACTCGTCCTTCCGATTACGAGCTGCGACCGTGAAATTGAAGCTGCCAGAAGAAGTTCTACGTCGCGACGGACCGTCGACGTTGCCTAGAGGGGGCCGAATCTCTCTGTTCTTCTACTCCTTCTATTCTTGTATTGAGTTGGGTAGATAGGATTACTTGTGGTCTGATTTGCGCATTAGGGCTTGTAACTGAACTTTGATTATAGTGAAAAAGGGCTGAGCAGTTCCCCCGAGGCTCCCGGGAGCAGGGCATCCCCCGAACCTGGTAAAAATCGTTGTCTTGTTTTTGGTTTTGATTGTAGATTGAATTGAAATCGGATTTAGGGCTAGTCTTCCTCGGGGTAATTGAACTAAGACATAACAATTGGTATCTAGAGCTGTACTGATTCTGCATGTGATTCGAACCCTAGACTAGTTCTTGGTTGATTAAGCCTAACTTGTCTTTGTGTTGCCACATTGCTGAATTGTTCCTGGACTGTGATTGGGTCTGCTTACTTGACTAACCCTTTTTCTTGCTGTTTTTATGAGGAAAACCACAATGACTGATGTTGCAAGACTAAAGCCATATGAGGGCACATCTGATTTCTCCATTTGGAAGGTGAAGATGAAGGCCATCTTGATTAAAGAAAAGTGCTACAAGGCTGTCTCTGAGGAATGGCTTACTGGAATGACTGATCAACAGAAGAAAGACATGCAAGAGCTTGCCCACTCTGAGATCATGATCAGACTAGCGGATGATGTCGCTAGACAAGTAGTAAGTCATGACAAACCAAAGGCTCTTTGGGATGCCTTGGAAGATATCTACTTGACTAAATCTCTTCCTACTAGGATATCACTGCTATGCAAGTTGTTTACATTCAAAATGGACACCTCTATGACTATTTCTGAAAATTTGGATTGAGCACGCTAGCTGGGGATGTGAAACTGATACGATGACGATGATAAATAATAATATTAGAGGATTCAGATTATTATAATATAGCGACAGATGGGGTAGAAAACCGTAGGAAGAGATATAATGACGATGATGAAATCATCCGTGAATATTAGGAAAGTTTTTTTTGATTGATTGAAGCCAAACATGGCTATTTTCTTTCCTGATATTTTTTTAAGATTTTTTTTTTTATTTCCTGAGAGGAGGAGCTCAAAACCAAGTTCAATTGACTTTCCTGAGCAAGTTAGTTTTCTCTGGGAATCAAATCCCCCGCAGCAAAGCTATTTGGTGCGAATTCTAAACTACATCGTTTTGGTTCTATTCTAAATCTCTTCCTTCATCTTTCAAAACAAAAAAATAATAATAAAATTAAAATAATGATCACATCTTTTTACCATCACGGCCGACCTCAAAACCTCCGACACACCTCGTCCTTTGGATTTCTGAATTCCAACCAACAACAAACAAAGTATCAATTATCAGCACTCAGTTGCTGTTGTAAATGTTAGATCAAATTCATAAATTGAATATGATTATATATATGCCCTCTCAATAATGGAATCAATATAATTTTCACATCAAAATCCACATGCATAGCATATCCTCTAATTCTACAGTTTGGTTTTTGTCAACGGCTTCTGTCACATACCTTGCTAGCAATACTCTAAATTATCCACAACTCCCTTCATCACTGGACATTTTCCCAACATATATATAAAACTAATTGACAGACCTGATGATGATTAAGAATTTTAAATTCTTAAGCGGATGTGTCAAGCACATACAAGTGTTGTTCACACCCCCCCATTAGATATATATCTATCCTAAATAAATCTTTTCACACAACAATGCCTATATATATCTACCAACACAGCAGCTATATGTCACAGTATAATAAAATCATCCTTTGTTCAAATTAATTATGACAAAACACATATTCATGTAGATCGAACATAAAGATCACAGTGTAAGATAAACCAGCTGGAAATATGGTGAAAACACAAGTAGAAAGAATGCCTAGCACACAAAACAATAATGGAAGCACGGAGAATAAATTTAATGATTTAGAGTGTGTCTCCATGTTACATTAACAGCTAACATCTCTGTGTGACCCTTGGTAAATTTAATTAAATTTATTATGCGCGATGCTTTCTCTAAGTTATTGTCATTTGCATTACGTTATTGCCAGTTGTTATTGTCCAATTTATTATTTTACTACAACAAGTCCCATTAGTCATATTTGGTGTTTAGTTATAGAAACAGCAAATGTGTGCCTAGTTTTCATTGATATTTTCATTTTGTAATCAACTACTTATAATATATTCTGAAAAACTAGCTATAGTCGACTTTCAGCCATACATCAACCAGCAGGAAGTTTCGAGTTCTAACCTGATATTCTTGTCCTCTCAGATTGTAGCAAATACATGATCCACGACCCCAGAACATGAAAGAAAGAAAAAAAGTTCATGAGAATATTTATATTTCTAAACCTGCAGAGCATGCAAAAGGCAAAACTTCAACTTACAAAATACCCTTCCCTATATGACGCAGCAAATATTAGACTTTCATTTTATAATAGTTTTTATCAAACCTGCTGGTCACAAAACACGGCACCCTCTACCAAATTGAATATATAAATGACAAGCTTATCTGTAAGACGAATAATTAGTATATAATAAGTAAGGTACTTGGGAGTTTATTACATAGCTGCATGTTCGATGAAAATGAGAGCAATAGAGAGTTGACAATGAACAAAAGAGTATATACCAGTATATGCTGAATTCGATTCCTGGCAAGATAAACTCAATAAATAGCGGTCGATTACCAGCAGCACATTGTACTTGATACACACTTGAACGATCCAAGCAGGTAAATAGCTTTCACTTCATCATTTCCAGTAATGTTTTATTTGTTAGTATATGCATATTAAGCTCAACTGCAATAATGAAGTTCTAACCTGCTTATTGCATCAGGAGGACGAATAAGTTTCTCCATTCAGCTGCGCTTTAGAGATCTCTAGCAATGGTCAAAGAGCAATTGCAAGTGCTTAATGCACTTGATGTTGCCAAGACCCAACTATACCATTTCACAGCAATTGTGATTGCTGGTATGGGTTTCTTCACAGATGCATACGATCTGTTTTGCATCTCCCTCGTCACCAAACTGTTGGGCCGTATTTATTACCATGTGGAAGGTGCGGTCAAGCCAGGAACTCTACCCCCAAACGTGGCAGCTGCAGTGAACGGTGTTGCATTTGTCGGGACTCTAACTGGCCAACTATTCTTTGGCTGGCTAGGTGATAAGATGGGACGCAAGAGGGTCTATGGACTAACGCTGTTGATAATGGTCTTCTGCTCTGTTGCCTCAGGTCTTTCATTCGGACGAACTCCCAAAGGTACCATGGCCACGCTTTGCTTCTTCAGATTTTGGTTGGGATTTGGCATCGGTGGTGACTATCCTCTCTCCGCTACGATCATGTCTGAATATTCCAACAAGAAGACTCGTGGCGCTTTCATTGCAGCAGTGTTTGCCATGCAAGGATTTGGGATATTAGGAGGTGGGATTGTTGCACTTGCTGTCTCAGCAGGCTTTGATCACCAATTTAAATCCCCGGTTTACAGTGACAATGCAACAGCCTCCACCCCTCCACAGGCTGATTATGTTTGGAGAATTATTTTGATGGTAGGAGCTCTACCTGCTGCTTTGACATACTACTGGCGTATGAAGATGCCTGAAACTGCACGTTACACTGCCCTCGTGGCCAAGAACGCCCAACAAGCTGCATCAGATATGTCCAAGGTCTTAAATGTGGAACTCGCGGCGGAACAGAAAAAATTAGAAATAATGACACAAGACAAGTCTAATAGTTTTGGTTTGTTCTCCATGCAATTTGCTCGCAGGCATGGTCTCCATCTCCTTGGAACTACCTCCACGTGGTTCTTGCTTGATATTGCTTTCTACAGCCAGAACCTTTTTCAGAAGGATATATTTAGTGCCATTGGATGGATCCCGAAGGCACAGACAATGAATGCAATACATGAAGTTTTCAAGATTGCCAAGGCCCAGACACTAATTGCCCTCTTCAGTACTGTTCCCGGTTACTGGTTCACTGTGGCATTCATTGATAAAATGGGAAGATTCAAAATCCAACTGATGGGTTTCTTCTTCATGACTGTCTTCATGTTTGCCCTAGCCATCCCGTATGACCACTGGACTAGACATCACATAGGGTTCGTCATCATGTACTCCCTCACGTTTTTCTTTGCTAATTTTGGACCCAATGCCACAACATTCATTGTCCCAGCTGAGATCTTCCCCGCCAGGCTGAGGTCCACTTGTCATGGAATATCTGCAGCTGCAGGTAAAGCTGGAGCAATCATTGGAGCATTTGGATTCCTATATGCTGCTCAAAGCCCAGACAAAACTAAGACAGATGCAGGGTACCCACCAGGTATTGGGATTAAATATTCACTTATCGTGTTGGGCATAATAAACTTCCTGGGCATGGCATTTACATTCTTGGTACCTGAACCAAATGGAAAGTCGCTTGAAGAGTTGTCAGGTGAGAATGAAGGAGAAGATGAGGCTCCCGAAATCATGGCTTGATGGAATGAAGTCTGCAAAGCCTAGCTAGAAAAAAATGATTTCAAACATGGTAGCTTTTTCTTTAAACTTTCTGAAGTCTATATATTTTTTATTACGTTTGTAAGAAAGAAACTTGCCACAGATCATGAATACTATCAATAAAAGAAATATTTACATACAACATTGTGAAATGACCCTTCACATTATAGTGCGTCGAGTATAATAATATGTTGAAGCTCAGACCCTCGTTTTTTTTATAAACGATGGCAATCTATTTTATTTAACTTTCTCTAACTACAAATACTACACAAGTTATACAAAATTAAGCGATTATACAAAAAAAGAAGCTTCATTTCTTTGGCTACTCGGTGAATACCATCTGACTGGAAAAATAAATGAGTCAAATTCTACCACTGAAAAAAAAAAAAGAGAAGAGGGATGAGTTTGTCACTGACTTCAATTTGCCCAAATTTAGGCTTAGTCCAATTATTGATTAAGAATTCAATTAACAAGTCAGACAAAAACTGAAAATCCTAGCCAAGAATCACAAGGTTCTGATTGATTGCTATATCCTGCTAGAAGCTCAGCGTGTTCAGAATTACACAAACCCTAAAGGGTACAAGTACAAAGAAAGAAAGTAGAACAAAATAGTGCTTGTGATTTCCCTGAAGAGCAGAGGACGTCCACATCTCCGGCACAGAGAGCAGCAGTAGGCTCCAACAGCTATGCCCTTGCAACACCACTTTTTCCACAATAGTTTCCATCAACACGCGCAGACGAACTGGCGCACCACTCAGACAGCCTCCAAGATTGCTTCAAAAGCTTGCGCATAGAAAATCCCCAAATTGCGATATTATGCCCTAGATTTCCAAAACGACTAGCGATGCTCAATTCAGACGCGCGCCTTACTAAAACGACGTTGCACTTGAAGCTGCTGTGCTTGCTCAAAACGTCGACGTTTCTTTGAATTTTGAAAAACTTTGCGCGCAGGCCAAACCTGGGTGCGCTGATTCATGGCGCCCACCGAAAACGTCGTCGTTTCAGTCTGCTTGATCCTGCACAAGCTTGTTTCTACCATTACAAGACTGACTTTTACAACTCAAAATATAGCCTTTCCATGCTCTAAGATATACAAGTACACATTTAATTTCCATGAATCTTGCTAACAAGAGCAGTGTATGTGTAATTCTAATTGGTAACCTTTTCTCTTTTGGTACTATGAAAGTAATCATAATAAATCACCCTTTTACTTTGATCAAACCTCTTTGTTTGGGCACAGAAAGCAACAGTATAACTATCAAAATAATGAACTTTTAAAATTTGACACACCAAATAGTGATGTCCGCATATAGTATACGAGATCCACAAATATGTTGAATATAATCAATCATAAGCGATGCCTAAACAAGAAAATTAATATCGTCATGATTTATGTGCTAGTCCAGAAATGTTTTCTGAACAAAAGACAGCTACAGGTATACATCCTCCTAAGATTAAGTTACTAGTTGGTTGGGATTCAATGCTTGAAACCCTTAAGGCCGCAAAACTTGTTGAATGAACCAAATCTGGCAACCCAGGAGTCTATAACAATGTTAAGAGACATGCGACTATCATCAAGGCACGATGTCTATTATCTATTCCTGTTTCTGGATATTTATCAAATTAACAATACCTGTTTAATGGATATTACATGGGATATGCTTTATATGCAGTAGTCATATGAATTTGTTAATCACAAATATCATCATAAATAAGTCAATGTCTTCATAGATTATGACAACTTGACCATCATCGTTATGTAAGGTTGTCTTTTGTTTCGGAACGATATTGTGATTCTAAGGACATATCATGAGTTGCAATTAACAACCGGTTGACTTAATGCATGACATCATCAACAAGTGGATCTATCCATTTGACATTGCAAGTACACGTTCATAGATTAACACCAAGTTGATTTTGTGTAAGGACTAGATCAAGAAAAACCACATTGTACTGTATTTTGACATTTGCTCGATTGCTTTTAGCACAAACAATGCGACTCGAGAAAGACAGACACCCAATAATGACCACCCTAAGGGTTTCTGTCTGGTCTGAGTGCTGTGTTTCAGACGTTCATCTCAGAATATATATCTCCTTAAGAAAATACTATTACTTGAGGCCATTGTTTACGAATTATCACCTGAAGTGATCTGATAACATATCAATTGTACCAAAGGAGACAACAGATATTTTCATGTAATTGTTTATTAGAATCAGGTAGTAAATAGCTGCAACAGGTTGACATAATCAACTATGCAAAAAGAAACAATATGCTTACCTGTGAATTGTGATACACTGTCATCCGAGATTTGAACTTGGAATTAGGAAGGGCAGAAGCTATTCCTTTTGGGATTGCATTACGCATGTTGCTGCTAGCATAACAATTCAGGTATAAAATAAAAGAGTTGACATACATAAAGAATGAAGAGGAAGAAGCATATACCATTTTATGCCGTGAGGATACGAGCTTGATGTACCCTATAAATAGCTATCCATGGCTTGTATACCAATCACATCCATCCAAGACAGAATCACAATCATCACAGACCAGCAAGCAGGTATTACGAAGCAGATATGCTCATTGCTTCATTTAACACTGTTTCATGTACATTTCAATTCAGTTAGTGCAATACTATTACGTGCATATATCTTGTTCTAACTTGCAAAACATATAAAATCAATCATCAGGTGGAAGAACTCGTTACAATTCCCATCAGCGGTGGTGTGCTGATCTTTAGTAATGGTCAAAGAGCAATTGCAAGTGCTTAATGCACTTGATGTCGCCAAGACCCAGTTATACCATTTCACAGCAATTGTGATTGCTGGTATGGGTTTCTTCACTGACGCATACGATCTGTTTTGCGTTTCCCTCGTCACCAAACTGCTAGGCCGTATTTATTACCATGTGGAAGGTTCGCCCAAGCCAGGAACTCTACCCCCAAACGTGGCAGCTGCAGTGAACGGTGTTGCATTTGTCGGGACTCTAACTGGCCAACTATTCTTTGGCTGGCTAGGTGATAAGATGGGACGCAAGAGGGTTTATGGTCTAACGCTGTTGATAATGGTCTTCTGCTCTGTTGCCTCAGGTCTTTCATTCGGATCAACTCCCAATGGTACCATGGCCACACTTTGCTTCTTCAGGTTTTGGTTGGGATTTGGCATCGGTGGTGACTATCCTCTCTCCGCTACGATCATGTCTGAATATTCCAACAAGAAAACTCGCGGAGCTTTCATTGCAGCAGTGTTTGCCATGCAAGGATTTGGGATATTAGGAGGTGGGATTGTTGCCCTTGCTGTCGCAGCAGGCTTTGATCACCACTTTAAATCCCCAGCTTACAGTGTCAATGCAGCAGCCTCCACCCCTCCACAGGCTGATTATGTTTGGAGAATCGTTTTGATGGTGGGAGCTTTACCTGCTGCTTTGACTTACTACTGGCGTATGAAGATGCCAGAAACTGCACGGTACACTGCCCTCGTAGCCAAGAACGCCCAACAAGCTGCATCAGATATGTCCAAGGTCTTAAATGTGGAACTCGCGGTGGAACAGAAAAAATTAGAAATAATTACACAGGACAAGTCTAATAGTTTTGGTTTGTTCTCCATGCAATTTGCTCGCAGGCATGGTCTCCATCTCCTTGGAACTACCTCCACGTGGTTTTTGCTTGATATTGCTTTCTACAGCCAGAACCTTTTTCAGAAGGATATATTCAGTGCCATTGGATGGATCCCGAAGGCGCAGACAATGAATGCAATCAATGAAGTTTTCAAGATTGCCAAGGCCCAGACACTAATTGCCCTATGCAGTACTGTTCCCGGTTACTGGTTCACTGTGGCATTCATTGATAAAATGGGAAGGTTCAAAATCCAACTGATGGGTTTCTTCTTCATGACTGTCTTCATGTTTGCCATAGCCATCCCGTATGACCACTGGACTAGAAATCACATAGGGTTCGTCATCATGTACTCCCTCACGTTTTTCTTTGCTAATTTTGGACCCAATGCCACAACTTTCATTGTCCCAGCTGAGATCTTCCCCGCCAGGCTGAGGTCCACTTGTCATGGAATATCTGCAGCTGCAGGTAAAGCTGGAGCAATCATTGGAGCATTTGGATTCCTATATGCTGCTCAAAGCCCAGACAAAACTAAGACAGAGGCAGGGTACCCACCAGGTATTGGGATTAAATATTCACTTATCGTGTTGGGCATAATAAACTTCCTGGGCATGGTGTTTACATTCTTGGTACCTGAACCAAATGGAAAGTCGCTGGAAGAGTTGTCAGGTGAAAATGAAGGAGAAGATGAGGCTCCCGAAATCATGGCTTGAAAATATACATATATGTCATTAATATATGATTTCCAAACCTCATAACACTGGTGCTTTTTTTGTGTGGAGGCTCAAACCTTTTTGAGACTACCCAACTGCCTTTAATATTGTGCTTTGGTTTCTTCAAATTCTTTGATGTATAACTATTTGTTTTACCTATATATGTAATCGTATGCAAATATATGGTGCCACTACACTATGTATTCAACAAAAATGAGTGATTTATTGAAAAAGGATTTATTTTTGTTCGGTTTTTATACTGAGTGATGATAAAATTTGCATCACCATTCAGTGTTTTCCCCAAGTCACTCCTCTTTTTTAGTATAATTCTCTTTAACTAACACTATTACACTCAAGCATCTTACAGTCACCATCACCATAAGATCAACATACTGATATCATGAAACCGCTAATCACCAAAAACTTCACAAATGCAACCAAAGTCTTATGGCCAAAAGCAAGTTGTCAAAACGAACTAGATTGCTTACCTAAAAAGGAGAGAACAATGAATCCCTAAATCGACAATACCTGTTCCAGCACCGTAGTATACAGTTCGTTGATCAACTCCTTGGACAACATCAAAAGCGCCCCACCACATAGATTGGGTAAGCCTCATTTGCAAAATTATTATTTTTTCCTTTTTTGAATGCCACATGTCGCTTCTTCCTCGTCATATTACAATTTTGTGCGCGAAGTTGAAGCCCAACTCATCATTCTCTGAAAGAAAAAACATTTGGTGTCATTATTTACTAATAATAAATACACGTTCCTAAAATGTAGCATCAAGCCATCAATACATCAATTTGTTTGATGGAACGGAGCTCGGTCTACTCGGCCCGAAAGATCGATCAATCCTAATTTCAATTTTCAGTTCTTCATCAAACTTATGTTATGCCTCTATTTTTTTTTTGACAATCCATGTTATGCCTCTATTATTAGTTACTAAAACATTCGCATACATATTAGCAAATAAATTAATACTGTGATTTATGAATAAAGAAAGTTTAGTGATTCCGACAGACTATCATTCTTGGCTGATTTTGAATTCAACTAAGCACTAATTGCACCTTTATATAGACTTGTTTTTATTAAAAAAAACAAGAAAGCAGCTTTCATCAACCACGACTTCAAAAGGTGATGTCCTGTTAAGAAAACAAAACTTTTTTATCCTCGAAAGAATATATTTGACATATACCATAATTTTCAAAACCGAGGTAACAACAACGATTTTTGGAAAAAATTACTGTGCCCGGGTGTATTATGACATTATGTATTTCTTTGAAGTGAGAAATGATTTGTTCCAAAAAACCTTGTTCTCATCTTCAATTTTTTAAAATTGTGATATATGCCAAAGAAAATTTTTCAAGGTGGTAAATCTTAAATGTTGAAGTCGTATGGCGGTAAATCTCAAAAGAATTCTAAGAAACTCTCTAAAAATATGTCAAAACTAAAAACATGGATAAAAATTTGACTTGATGACAAATTGTAAAACCTTAAATCCTAAACCACTAATTCCAAATCCAAACACAAAGGCCCTTCCAACTGGATTTTAATCCTCAAAGGAGAATCATTAACAAGCATTACATGGCAATTTACAAGGTCAACTAGATGCTTCCGTGCCATAACTGTTTGATATTAGCCTAAATGAAGGTAAAGTTTGACATTGCTTTAGAAACTGAATATGACTATTTTTTATATGATGCATTCTCAATCATTTCACATCATAATCATATGGATATCATCCCCTAATTGTACGGTTTGTCAACGGCTTCTTTCACAATCTTGCTTACCTTTGAAGCTGCTGTCATTGCTCTAAATTAGGTCCCTGACATACACAATCCTAGTATAAAATCAATTGATACTGTTATTAAATTCTTAGGCAGAAACCATTTATGGAATTCAATCTGTTGTTTGGTGACCAGAAGAGGCAGGTTTCCATTATACTAATGTTTCTTTCTAGTACTGCTACATGATACCTGGTACATACATTGTTAATTTCATCCTAAGTAAACATGTTCACACAACAGTGTCACGATGCCTAATAAATATCTACCAACTGGACATCGATCAACAACTATCTAACCCGGCAATATAATATGTTCACGATAAAATTCATATGCATATTGGCTTAACGGTTCCCCTTCAGAATAAAGGATAATGTTTACCGAAGATTGACCGGCTTGGTTGTTTGAATAGCTCATGGATTTGTTCAGCTGATCGTTTTTATTGTGCTTCAGATCCTAGGAAAACAAAGAAGAAAACAAAATCTGAATTGGTGAATACAGAAGGAGCAAGAATGCCTGCTACTAGCACACAAAATAATAATGTAAACACGAACAGGACTGGGCATTTTGAATATATTGAGGTATTTTACGATTTTGAGCCTCCACATTACATTAGCAGCTAATATCTTTGTGTCTCTGAATATATTAAACATCAAAAGATCCTAGTCTTCAATGGATATTATGTGAGATGCTTTCTATATCATCGTCATTTGTATTATGTTCGTGTCAATTGTATTAGTTTTACTACAACAAGTCTCTTCATTTGGTATTAGTTGATCTCATATCAAAACACCTTAGTCGGCAAACGTGTGGCTAGTTGTCTTTCAGCACCTTAGTCAGCACATTGCAGTTGATACTAAAACATCCGCATGCATATCATCAAACTAATGTTAAACCTCTATTATTTAGCGATTCCGACAGATTATCGTTCTTGGCTTGTCATGCTGATAGTGAATTCAACTACTATGCACAAATTGCACCTTTATATATACTGTAAAAAAGAAAAAAAACAAGAAAGCAGCCTTCATCAAACACAACTTCAAATGTGATGGGCTATTAAGAAAACAAATCTTTTTTAAGATTTACCACCGTGCAACTTTTACATTTGATATTTACCACATTGTAACAATATCTTTGGCATATAGCACAATTTTCAAAAACTGGGGATGAGAACAAGGTTTTTTGCAAAAAATCATTTCTTACTTTAAACGAATACATAATGTCATAACACACCAAGGCACGGTGAATTACGTTTTTTTCAAAAATCTTTGTTGTCTCCAGCGATTTTGAAAATTATGGTGTATGTCAAATAAATTTTTACAAAGTGGTAAATCTTAAATATAAAAGTCGCAGGGAGGTAAATCTCAAAAGAATTATAAGAAAACTCTCTAAAAATATGGCAAAACTGAAAACATGGATAAAATTTTGACTTGTTTGTTTGGGTGCATACATTTTTTAAACTTGATGACAAATTGTAAAACCTTAAATCCTGAACCATTAATTCAAAACGCAAAGCCCTTCCAACTGGATTTTAATCCTCGGAAGAGAATCATTTATCAGCATTACATGGCAATCTACAAGGTTAACTAGATGCTTCCGCGCCTTAACTGTTTGATATAGCCAAAATGAAGGTCAAGTTGGCATTGCTTTAGAAATTGAATATGATTATTATTTATATGATGCATTCTCAATCATTTCACATCATAATCATATGCATAGCATCCCCTAATTGTACGGTTTTTTGTTTGTCAACGGCTTCTTTCACAATCTTGCTTACTGATGAGTCGAGTTTTCGACTCATTAATGGCCATTCTTCACTATAGTTTTGGGTCGTTTCCGACGATATTTTGATGTCATTTGACCTCTATCTCTACGTTTCAGGTAGACAATGAGTCTCTCTCATGGCAAAACCTAAATACGAAAACTCGGTGAAAAACCAAAGATTTAGAGCAAAATAGGGCAGATTGACCTTTCCGGCTCATTGTGCATGCCCAGATCGCATACGGTGTCCAAATTGGTTGATCTATAGCTTGCTGGAAAGCTCACTCAAAGGGCTACAACTTACTAGTTTACGCTAAGACCAAATTCGGACGTTAAGACCACGTAAAAGCCCAGGGAAGTGTCAATGAAGATGAGAGAAATCCAACCAAAGAGCGTTAACAATGAGCAAAAATATAAAAAGGAACAAAGAGCATATACCAGTATATGCTGAAGTTGGACTCCTGGCAAGATAAACTCAATAAATAGCGGTGGATTAACAGCAGCACATTGCAGTTAATACAGTTGAAATTAACAACCGGTTGACTTAATGCATGACATCATCAACAAGTGGATCTATCCATTTGACATTGCAAGTACACTTTCATAGATTAACACCAAGTACGGACTAGATCAAGAAAAACCACATTGTACTGTATTTTGACATTTGCTCGATTGCTTTTAGCACAAACAATGCGACTCGAGGAAGACAGACACCCAATAATGACCACCCTAAGGGTTTCTGTCTGGTCTGAGTGCTGTGTTTCAGACGTTCATCTCAGAATATATATCTCCTTAAGAAAATACTATTACTTGAGGCCATTGTTTACGAACTATCACCTGAAGTGATCTGATAACATATCAATTGTACCAAAGGAGACAACAGATATTTTCATGTAATTGTTTATTAGAATCAGGTAGTAAATAGCTGCAACAGGTTGACATAATCAACTATGCAAAAAGAAACAATATGCTTACCTGTGAATTGTGATACACTACACTGTCATCCGAGATTTGAACTTGGAATTAGGAAGGGCAGAAGCTATTCCTTTTGGGATTGCATTACGCATGTTGCTGCTAGCATAACAATTCAGGTATAAAATAAAAGAGTTGACATACATAAAGAATGAAGAGGAAGAAGCATATACCATTTTATGCCGTGAGGATACGAGCTTGATGTACCCTATAAATAGCTATCCATGGCTTGTATACCAATCACATCCATCCAAGACAGAATCACAATCATCACAGACCAGCAAGCAGGTATTACGAAGCAGATATGCTCATTGCTTCATTTAACACTGTTTCATGTACATTTCAATTCAGTTAGTGCAATACTATTACGTGCATATATCTTGTTCTAACTTGCAAAACATATAAAATCAATCATCAGGTGGAAGAACTCGTTACAATTCCCATCAGCGGTGGTGTGCTGATCTTTAGTAATGGTCAAAGAGCAATTGCAAGTGCTTAATGCACTTGATGTCGCCAAGACCCAGTTATACCATTTCACAGCAATTGTGATTGCTGGTATGGGTTTCTTCACTGACGCATACGATCTGTTTTGCGTTTCCCTCGTCACCAAACTGCTAGGCCGTATTTATTACCATGTGGAAGGTTCGCCCAAGCCAGGAACTCTACCCCCAAACGTGGCAGCTGCAGTGAACGGTGTTGCATTTGTCGGGACTCTAACTGGCCAACTATTCTTTGGCTGGCTAGGTGATAAGATGGGACGCAAGAGGGTTTATGGTCTAACGCTGTTGATAATGGTCTTCTGCTCTGTTGCCTCAGGTCTTTCATTCGGATCAACTCCCAATGGTACCATGGCCACACTTTGCTTCTTCAGGTTTTGGTTGGGATTTGGCATCGGTGGTGACTATCCTCTCTCCGCTACGATCATGTCTGAATATTCCAACAAGAAAACTCGCGGAGCTTTCATTGCAGCAGTGTTTGCCATGCAAGGATTTGGGATATTAGGAGGTGGGATTGTTGCCCTTGCTGTCGCAGCAGGCTTTGATCACCACTTTAAATCCCCAGCTTACAGTGTCAATGCAGCAGCCTCCACCCCTCCACAGGCTGATTATGTTTGGAGAATCGTTTTGATGGTGGGAGCTTTACCTGCTGCTTTGACTTACTACTGGCGTATGAAGATGCCAGAAACTGCACGGTACACTGCCCTCGTAGCCAAGAACGCCCAACAAGCTGCATCAGATATGTCCAAGGTCTTAAATGTGGAACTCGCGGTGGAACAGAAAAAATTAGAAATAATTACACAGGACAAGTCTAATAGTTTTGGTTTGTTCTCCATGCAATTTGCTCGCAGGCATGGTCTCCATCTCCTTGGAACTACCTCCACGTGGTTTTTGCTTGATATTGCTTTCTACAGCCAGAACCTTTTTCAGAAGGATATATTCAGTGCCATTGGATGGATCCCGAAGGCGCAGACAATGAATGCAATCAATGAAGTTTTCAAGATTGCCAAGGCCCAGACACTAATTGCCCTATGCAGTACTGTTCCCGGTTACTGGTTCACTGTGGCATTCATTGATAAAATGGGAAGGTTCAAAATCCAACTGATGGGTTTCTTCTTCATGACTGTCTTCATGTTTGCCATAGCCATCCCGTATGACCACTGGACTAGAAATCACATAGGGTTCGTCATCATGTACTCCCTCACGTTTTTCTTTGCTAATTTTGGACCCAATGCCACAACTTTCATTGTCCCAGCTGAGATCTTCCCCGCCAGGCTGAGGTCCACTTGTCATGGAATATCTGCAGCTGCAGGTAAAGCTGGAGCAATCATTGGAGCATTTGGATTCCTATATGCTGCTCAAAGCCCAGACAAAACTAAGACAGAGGCAGGGTACCCACCAGGTATTGGGATTAAATATTCACTTATCGTGTTGGGCATAATAAACTTCCTGGGCATGGTGTTTACATTCTTGGTACCTGAACCAAATGGAAAGTCGCTGGAAGAGTTGTCAGGTGAGAATGAAGGAGAAGATGAGGCTCCCGAAATCATGGCTTGAAAATATACATATATGTCATTAACATATGATTTCCAAACCTCATAACATTGGTGCTTTTCAAAAAAAAAAAAAAAATTTGTGGAAGGTCAAACCTCTTTGAGACTACCCACAACTGCTTTCCCTTTCTTGCTTTGTTTTCTTCACATTATCAACTAATAATTGTTTACACGTGTATTTGAAAATATGATTGATTTATTGAAAATGATGTGTTGTTCGGTTCTGAACGATCACAAAATGTACATCAGTACGTGTTTCTCCAATTGAGTCGTGTACCTTTCTAGTTTAGTTCTCTTAACTAGCAGTACTAATATTACACTCAAACATCTTACATTGACGACAAATATTTCACAAATCAAAATAAGTGTTATGGCGTATAAAATCAAGTTGTGAAACGAAACAAAATAGCTAATCTAAACAGCAGAGAACAATAAATCCGTAAATCAACAATACCTGCCTGTTCCATGACCGCAGTAGGTGAACTCTCCTCGAACAAGCTTTATCCGCTTAAATCGGGCAAGTCTCTTCCTCGGTAATAATAAACGGAAAAATCAGAAGTTTGGGCGCCAAGTTGAAGCCCTAAATCGACAGAAGGAAATAAAATATTTGGGGTAAATTGAGAAATTATTCATGTGTGAGCTGGGGAGTTAGGCTTTGGGCCATAGAAATGGACGTTAGAGCAGATATGTTGGGTTGGGCCGATATTTTTGGTCCAAGTTCGAAACAAAAACAAAGAAGAAGAGACATGTGTCAAAAACACTCCATCAGAATCAGAGACAGAGACAGTGGAAGTTACGAATCTTCTTTCAAATCAATGTGATTATCAACTTGTTTGACAAAAAATCCCCACAATCCAATGTCAGACGACGATTAATTATTTAATTTATTGCTCCTTTTTCTTTATTTTTTTACTGCAGTTAGTGAAATTGCTACTGAAGAACACACACTGTCATGGTCATTTCTTTCAGGTAATTTTTACTACAGTTAAGGAGCTTTAAATATTTCTATAATTATTGTTGCTTCTGTAATGTTATACGGAGTACTCCAGCAGATGCATACACAATCTTCTATTTTGTACTCTCTCCGTCCCATATTTTTCTTTTCATTTTCATTTTTCGGTGTCTTAAAATTTTCTTATCATTTCCAAAACTTACCATAAATACTCATTCACATCACACTCACAATCACCTTATTTAATCATTTATCTTCACACAGATTGTACTTGCAATGATGAAATTGTACTTGCAAATACAATTAAGTAACATACTATATTGTTTTTCTTAAAACCTGTGCAAAATCACAAAGGGAAAGAAAAAATTGGGACAGAGGGAATAGTAGCTTGAAAAAGTACATGGTTCTTTTTTCACTAAAATGATCAGAAAATAAAAACAAAAGGCTTGGGTGTGACAGTTAGCTTAAAATGCAATAGGACGAGTGACACCAACGACACATGAAGCAGGCAGCGGGCTTCCAGGTATGACTTGTTTCACTCACCCTTGGCCTTGTCTTTGCAACATCTCACTCCAACTATCTTTTTCCTCACCCAAACCTTTTTTAGGTCACTCTAGTTTTTATTTTATTTTTCTGTTAAAACTTCAAACGAATATAGATGAGATCTCTCAGGAGAATTTACAGCTTTTTAGCTACACCTCATTTTACTGATGATTCGAGAGATTTATAAGAATTATAAAGGGCATATTTGAATTATTATTCCATATGCATCGAAATTTCAGTGGTTTATAAGTACTTTTTATAATAACACCTACTAACTCTCTTGTCTTAGAATCCTGGACAAAAACATGTTTGCCATATTTTATATTAAGATAAAGGTACTAATTTTATCTGTAGGTGAAATATTACGCAAGTATTTACCGTACAGTGGAAAATATGTTAAGGACTAGACACAAGCAGACATCGATATGTTGATTTATATTTTGGTGGGCTGGGGCTGGACATCCAGACACCACCCGGGCAACGCTGGGCCAAGTTAACCAGACGCGCCCCAACAAAGCCTGCAGGCATGCACTCCAACCAAGTCTCAAGGCCCAAGCATAATTGCTTAAATTGGGAAATCCTTGAAGGTTGTTGGTGATGGGAATTGAACACACACCCTTTAACATGACCTTGCAGGCAACATGTTAACCATATGGGCTGCAGCTCATATGGTTAGCATGTTGCCTTAGTGCACATGTTAAAGGGTGTGTGAAGGGTTCAATCCCCACCACCAACAACCAACAAGTTTCCCTAAATAATTCGTGCCATGTGCTGAGGCCATAGTTGCCATTCAAAGCCATGAGCTCGGGACTTGTCATTGGTTGGAGTGCATGCCTGCAGGCATTGTCGAAGCCGTGTCCCGGCTATATAAATCAACAAAAGTGCACTTTTGTTGATTTAACCAACACATATCCCAACAATGCCTGCAGGCATGCACTCCAACCCATTCTCAAGGCCCAATGCACATGGCCCAAATTGGCAACTCTTGGCCTAAGCACATGGCATTTAAATTGGGAACCTTGCCGGTTGTTGGTGGTGGGAATTGAACACACACCCTTTAACATGACCTTGCAGGCAACATGTTAACCATATGGGCTGCAGCTCATATGGTTAACATGTTGCATTAAGGCACATGTTAAAGGGTGTGTGAAGGGTTCAATCCCCACCACCAACAAGCATTTCCCTAAATAATCATGCCATGTGCTTTGGGCCATAGTTGCCCCCACATGAGCTTGGGACCTTGTCATTGGTTGGAGTGCATGCCTGCAGGCATTGTCGAAGCCCGGACACCGGGCTATATAAATCAACAGTGGAAATATTACGCAAGTATTTACCGTACAGTGGAAAATATGTTAAGGACTAGACACAAGCAGACATCGATCAGTGAATAATTTATTATGTCAGTGCCCCACACGGCCTAGGCCACTATCTAGCTCTCTATGCATGCCTAATTTCTTAGCAATTGGGTAATGGAGACAAATCGTTTTCAGTTTTCCCATCCATTATTACTGTTTGACGACTAATCTGGCTTTGTGGTTGCTGAAGGTGATGTGCTCCAAATTCGAAAAGATATATATATATATATATATATATATATATATATATATATATATATATATATATATATATATATATATATATATATATATATATATATATATATGCATGGGGGGCGTTCAATTGAGGACGGGTCTTATGGTGAGGGTGTAGGGACTAATCTGGGCCATTGGATGAGGTTCATCCAATGATCCACAAGCTGCCACGTGTCACATGTGGTAGTGGATTTTACTGTTTGCTTTTTGGTAGTGGGATTTTACTATTTGCTTTATTGGATTTTGGGTACTTGGACACGTGGCGCACCCACAAAGCACGGGGGGTTAGATGGATGATGATCTAATGGATGAGATTTGTCCCTACATCCTTACCAAATTTGGATGTCCTCATTTGAACACTCCTCTATATGCATGGATGTAAAATGATGATAATGCAGTAGGGTTTTATGATTTGATATGTCACCTTAGTTAATTTAATATGCTACCACATGGCTGTTTTGACTTTGGTCTGCACAAATGTTTTTTCTTTTTGATGACAATGGCACAAAGCAAGACCTTAACTCCTAGTCTTCGTTTACTGCTTACTAATTAAGTAAAAGACGAGATAGATCGACGACCCCACCCCACTGCGTCTAACTTGAACGAGTAATGTTCACTTCATTATTTAACATGTGTCCTGATAGTAAGAGAGGTAGGGGTGAAAAAATGCGCCTGCATTCTAGTTACATCACAATTTTAGGTTCAATATAACTCTAATTATGAATAAGGGAAAAGTATAAAAAAGGACCCTGAACTATCACTTCTTTTCAATTTGAGGTCCGAATTACCATAATTTCTAATGAGGGGGCAAAATCAAAAATTCCGTTAAAGTTAACGGTCAAAGTTAACTCCGTTAGTCAAATTGCAATTAAATGTCATTTACTTTAATTTTATCTATATATCTCTCATTATATATTTTTAACTTTTAATTTTATTATAATTTTTTTATTCTCTTTAACTTTCATATCACAAACTCTATATAAATTAATTGTTTAGGGTTTCATAATTTACCATTATATGTATGAATAAAAATTAAACATTTACTTTTTTATTTTAAATATTTCAAGTTCTTTTCTAATATGATGGGTGAGTATAGTATTTTAAATTTTCATAGTTTCACAATTGATCATAAAATATGTATGGATAAATATTAATTTTTAAAAAAATTCATATGTTCATGAGAGTATTACTATAAAAAGAATATAAATTTATGGATAAATTGAAGAAATGTTTTTTTACTTTTGGCCACACATATTATATGTTGAATTGTCAAACTTTAAAAATTCAAAATATTATACACATCCATCATATACGGATAACATCTTAAAAAACTAAGAATATGAATCAAAATAATATATATTTAATTTTAATTCATACATGTTATATGATAAATTATGAACACTAAATAATTAATTTAAATGTAGTACCCATTTGTGATATGAAATTTAAAAAGAATAAAAATATTATAATAAAATTAGAAGTAAAAAATATAGAATGAGAGATATATAGATTAAATTAAAGTAAATGTCATTTAATTGTAATTTGATTAACGGAGTAAACTAACGGAGTTAACTTTAACCGTTAACTTTAACGGAATTTTTGATTTTGCCCCCTCATTGAAAATTATGATAGTTCGGACCTTAAATTGAAAATAGGTGATAGTTCAAAGCCCCTTTTTATACTTTTCCCTATGAATTATAGTGTGAGATGGTCAAAGACTCCGGACACATATTGTCCAAACTGTAATACAATATTGAACTATTCCAACTAAAAACTTACAGGTACAATAAAAGCGTCAATGGTCATGCTAGTTCATTTTTGTCTGGAAAATAATGCTTCGTACTCTAGGAAAAAATGAAGTGACAATTTAATAGCTCTAGTCGCACCAAGTGTGTGTAATAATGGGATCCAAAAATCATACATTTGATAGTCTCTTTAATCATAGATATAGACTGCTAAAAATTATCTCTCACTATTTTTACTTTTTAACTATCCTACTAGCTAGTTGTGTTTTAAAAAATATATAAATAAATGTCATTGTCACACATTAATGGAAACAATAACCCCTACAAGTAAATTATTATTATATGAAAATAATAATGATGAGGAAGAAAGAAAAAGAAAGAGCTGAGATAGAGAGAGAGAGAGAAAAAAAGAAATAGAGCAGTAGCGTATTGTCAATCAATGAGAAAGGTGGATGAAAACAAAATCATGTTATTCCCTTACATTTTTGGCACTAGCTAGCCCTTTATATTCTGTCTCCATTTCTTCTCCAACCTCCCCTCTCATCTCTTAAAAACCGTAACTCCCTCAAAATTTCACTCTCTTTGAAGTTTGATTATTCCTCCTATATATGTTCATCACCTCCTCCCTTCAAATCATACTTCTTACCTCATCGATCATACAACAGGTTTGCTATAAAGAACATCCAGCAGTCACACACAAACCCTCGCAACCTAATATATCATCAGCTCTAGAAACCTGACAGAAGCTGAAGGAATAATAGTGAGAAGAGAAGAAAGGTAATTAAGAAAGACTTGATGTTCAACATGGATGCAGTCTTCAATCAAGAAATCAACTCATCACCAAACCAAAGCAATAACAACGGCTCAGCCACATCCTCAACCAACACACTCAGCCGGTACGAGAACCAAAAGCGACGTGACTGGAACACCTTCGGCCAGTACCTCCGCAACCACCGCCCACCACTCTCTCTCTGCCGCTGCAGCGGAGCCCACGTCCTCGAGTTCCTCCGCTATCTCGACCAGTTTGGAAAGACCAAAGTCCACACCCACCTCTGCCCTTTCTTCGGTCACCCTAACCCTCCTGCCCCCTGCCCCTGCCCGCTCCGCCAGGCTTGGGGCAGTCTTGATGCTCTCATCGGTCGTCTTCGGGCAGCCTTTGAGGAAAATGGAGGGAAACCTGAGCAGAACCCTTTTGGTGCAAGAGCTGTGAGACTTTACTTGCGTGAGGTGAGAGACTCTCAGGCCAAGGCTAGAGGGATTAGTTATGAAAAGAAAAAGAGAAAGCGGCCGTCTCAACAACAACAACAACAGCACTTAGTCGCTGCTGAGTCCTCATCCTCCTCGTCTCCGGCTAACATGGTGCTAATGGCTCCACCTCCGCCGCCATTCAATCTTCATCATCATCTCCATCACCAGGCTTGATCTCTCAGATTTCACTCCTCCATATATATGTGGATGAGATGATTATGATCAGTAAGAAGCTAGCAGTTCAAGTAGCAGCTTATTATATCATTATTAACATATATATAAGTAGTTATCTTACTTTTGAAAAATGTTGAGTGAAGTTGGTGCAAGATCTCATCATAAACTAGCTAGTATCAAGAGATTTTCATCTTCATCAATAAATATCATATGATATTGATCAACTTCTAGCATAGATCTTTCTTTCTTTTTTTATGAAAATATATGTTCATAAAATCTGTAGCTACAACTACTTTGTTTAATGTATTAGGGTTGTGCAATCATGATATATATATCTCTCTGTATTGATCTTTTTTCATTCCATTGTGTTAGAGTTGATGGCTCTTCAAGCACATGGTGTGTGTGTCCCTTGTACATGTTTTTGGGTGAAGTGTTGAGTGCATAAATAAAACCGTAGTGGCGCATACACAAGGTGATCACTTAAACTTTGAGTTGCAGTACACACTATATGTACCGTGTTTGTGTGCAAAATTTGTCTGGAAAGGGTAGTAGTAATGTTTTCCATTGATGCGCATTTTTCTTGGGGTTTCTTATGTGCGTGTGTGTGTCTTGGCTCTATTGATTTTTTCAAGCTGGCTGGTAAGCATGCAACCCTTCATAATCACAGCACTGATATATAGTAAGGCAATGGTTAGAGTATAATAATGAAAATGGGGATGTCATTTTTTTTTTTCGATTGAACGGAAAAAGCCATAAAGGCTTACAGACAAATGCCCCTTAAGGACACGCCATAAAGCAAAAGGGTACGACGAAACTAGCTAAAAAGTCTGGCCGACCGACCTTGGTGGTCGACACTAAGGGACCCAGGCCCCAAATACGTACACTCGTACCCTTTTGAGACTACAAAACTAAAACACAACAAAGCTCAGACCGATAAACGGCTGAGAGAAGAACAGCTCGGACCGGAAACCCGACTGAGAAGACTAAACTAACCTAAAACTAATACTAAACTAAATCTAAAATTAACTAAACTAATCCCAAAACGATCACCGGCGTGCCAACCGGGAGCTCCAATTTCAGACCGAGCCGTGACCCCAAACCGCCAAGTTAACCGATCGCCCCACTCAGCAACACCAACTCCACCAGCCGACTCCCTCACCGCACAACCACACAGACGCCAACCACCGCCAGACAAACCTTAGACCGGCGAAGACAAAGGACGAAATGACAGTCGCCTGCAAACCAGCCAACAAGCCGACCGCCGATGTCAGATCCAAACCCTCACCAGCCCACACCGCCAGACACACCACCTCCCGTCCACCGTGAACCCAAACCATGCCGATCGCTGAGGATAAGAAGACGCCGAGAGAAGACGAAACGACCACCAGAGGTCTACCCACTCCACCTCACTTCACCGGCAAGCAAAAGCCGGCCTGAAATCGGACCCACAGCGCCGCCGGCGGAAGAAAAACAACGAGCTTCGACTGGAGTCTCCGAACTTCGAGAGTTTTCTAATGGGGATGTCATTTTGAGGAGGTTTGTGTAGATTTTTTGTGTCAGAATTTAAGCAGTGCTTGGATTGGCTGTGTGTTTTTATATTGATAAAACGCTCATTGAAAGAGCTAGCTAGTTCTGCCAGTCTTTGTCCTGCTGCTTTTCAATACAATGCAAACTTTACTCAAATGTTTGCTTTTTTCATGGCTGTTTGTTCCTTGAAATTCGCGCTTTCTCTCTCTCTCCCTTCACATTTTCATTTGCATGTTATTTTGCTGCAATCAACTTTAATATTATTTTTTTTGATAATAACTTTAATATTATTGATACTTTAAAATTCTTATAGTTTAAATTTTAAAAACTAGGGACAATTGTTTATCGAAAAAAAAAAAACTATGGACAATTAAGTTTATAATATCAAAAAAACACTTTCTCTCTCCTTCTTGCGTTTCTTCTACACCCTTCTAGCGGCAACTCAAATCTCCGCTCCTTGCACACCGTCGCCGACTGCTATTCTCACCGCCCTAAGGGCTGTCGTCTCCACCGGCTGCTTGATCCACCAACATCTCCCTCCCCTCGTTCTCTTCCTCCTCCGGTTTCCTCGCCGCCTCATCCCTCCGCTTCTCAGCCCTGGCGTTTTCATTTCTCTTTCCAGGTATGCCTCTTGCTCCCATCCTATGCTGACTCCGTTCAGTCTTCATCGCCGTTGTGGTTTCTGTGGCGGTGGTTGAGGGGTTGTCGTAGGTGATGGCGGTGGAGAATTGGATTCGAGTTTTGGGGTGTGGAGGTGTGTTATTGTGGCGGGTTTTGGTAGTGACTAGTGAGGACTTTGGAGGTTGCTGGAGTGGTAACGATGGTGGGAGGTGAGTTTCTTTGGTAGTTTGGCGCTTCTATTTTGACGGTTGGACTTCGGCGACAGTGTCTGGGTCAGGGAGTTGCGCATTGCCAGTGTTTGTTTTGGAGTCGTGTACAGTTTTTTAGGGTTTTTTTCCTTTTAGGTTTCTTCACTTTCGGCTTGATAATCCAGCCGCTATGTGTAGTTTGTTTTTTCTTGTTTTAGTTTAGTTGGCTGCACTTGTTGCAATAGTTGTTTTTTGTCTTCGGTGGTTTGATCACCTCCCTTGGCGTGAGGCGAAGTGGAGCGTCTCAATGCTCCCGGCTAGTTAACTTGTCCTAGCTTTTAAGTCCTCTTTGATGTCGTTTCTGGAGTTCAGGTGGCGTGCTACCTTTGGCAGGAAGCTGGTTTATGAAGTTTACTTGTGTAGCCTTATTCAGTGTTCAGTGGAAATTTGGTCAGTGCTTCATTGTTGCTTCGGAGTTGACTGACGAGTCACTTCTTCCGTTTGGCCAATTTGGCATGGATTGGACCTTGGAGCGTGAAGATAACTAAGCAGCAGATGGATTGACTAACTCTGCTTGGATTACTTTTCTTGTATAGATGTTCTGTTCCAGTAATAGTTGGTCGACTGTTTTGCTGTTATTGTTACTCGTTTTCTTCAGGTCTTTTGTATGTCATTCTCTTCTATCAAAAAAAAAGAAGTTAATAGTATCAAAAAAAAACCATTTTTAAGGCAACGCAATGATAATACATATGAGCTAGCTTTCTGAGGATGATGTAAAAAACCGAATGGACGGAGAGGAATAACTAAGTTTGATAATCCTACTAACTATCGTGTTACAAGCTTCACATGATTTTTTGTAATGGATCATAACCATGCATATATATATTGTGGTGGCCCAGAGGACACTTGAGATATAGACTGCCCTTAATTAATCCTCCGTTTTTGGTGTCATTAGTTATTTTACATTGAGATATCCACGCCCTAAAAAAAAATACTACGTACAATTGTATATCACTGAAAATCATACTCCGTTTATATGATGAAGTATTTAATGACATTAACGTATATATATTTTTGGTCTTGCGAATTGCGACCCTCTTATCAATATAAATGCATACATAAATGAATACGCTTGCGCACAATGAGGGATTTGCTCTAAAAATATATATATATATATTATATAGGGGCACGCTTATTTGAAACAGGGGTAGAATGAGACAGTGAGACACGTTGTGACTCACTAATTGTGCTGATGTCGCAGAGAATAGTGTGTTGCTTTTTGCTTTTTGGTAGTGGTATACGTGTCATGGGGAGATGAGTTTGACGACTGAGATGGTGCTTCACTGCCTCATTCTAATTTAATTGCCTCATTTAAACGCTCGTCTATATCCATCAAAATGAGAGTAGGAATACAAAGAACGCAATTGCAATTGCGCTTATGTTCGTGTTCATAAAGAGAAATCCCTCTTGCAGAATGTGTAACTTGAAGTTGATGAAATACTAATTTCAGAAGCAAATAATATATATTTTTCATAAGAATGAAAGAAAGAGAGTGAAGTATGGAAATGATAGACACGCAAGTATCAGTTGTCTTTATTTGGACTTTGGATCTCTCACTACACACTGTGACTGTGAGTCAGAGACTTAAAAAGATTAGTCAGTCATCAGTCGTGTGAGAAGTCATATTTATTGATAAAAGATCGATCAGAGATCTGGTTCTTCTCTCCTTTTGGTGCGTACCGGCAACGTGTTATCATATCAGTGTCCCCCTGAGGGGTCTCTAATTGTATTAAATACAAAATATGACCTCTTTCTTTCCATCTCTATCTTATGTAGTAGTCTTCTTTTTACAGTTAAGTCGGAGCATTTAAAGCCATGTCAACTGCCAATTTTATCTACCATATTTCTTTCTTTTTATATACCTCTGCCTCTATAATAGTACAAACATTTCTATTTAATTCTGTCTCTACTTGTTTTTAGATATATATAGTTGGTGATCCCCATACATGATGCATTTATAATTGCTGTACTAGCTTTTCATGTCCGCCCATTATACAATGCCAATTATTTGATGTGTTATCGGAAGGTGTCCTATTTGAAAGAAGAGGGGTCATAAGAACGGATTTCTCAAATTTGTGTGTTTTTTTTTGATACATCAAATTTGTGTGTTTGATTCTGCATGAATAATCAAACTGAATCTTCTGTGGAAAATTTTTATATATTAAGGAAAATATAAATAATTTCAATGATTTAACACTAGTTTAGAATTTCATTTTTTGGAGTTTCATGTTGTGTCACTTGTGTCCTATACACTTGGGTCATATACCATTGAACCGTTCCAATGAGTGTCTCTTTACACATCTTATTGCATATAAAAAATGTAATTAAAACTAGATATCATAGCTGATTTGGTGGACCCTTATAATATTGAAACAATAATAAAGAATGACCATACGACAGATAAATTGATTATTATTCGAAAGTCATCCATATTTGTATTATTTTAATATGGTTCGAAGAAGTTTTTTCTAGAGTAAGGGTCGTCCATTTGAATTGAAATTTAACTGATGTTAACTGATATTCACTTATATCGACTGATGTTAACTTATATTAACTGATAGTAACTTATGTTAACTTAACTGAAACTTATATTAACTGATGAATAGTAATATTAACTTACATTCATCATCATCATACCATTATGATGGTTGTGATGAGAATGATGAATACTAATATGATGATGATGAATAGTAATATGATGATGATGAATAGTAATATGATGATGATGAATAGTATGATGGTGATGGTGATGAATAGTAATATGATGATGATGGTTGTGATGATGGTGATGAATAGTAATATTATGATGATGAATAGTAATCTACTGATGATGATGGTGATGAATAGTAATACGATGATGAATAGTAATATACTGATGATGATGGTTGTGATGATGGTGATGAATAGTAATATGATGATGATGATGATGGTGATGAATAGTATGATGATGATGTTATGATGAATAGTAATATGATGATGATTGTATGATGATGATGATGATGATGATATGATATGATGATGATGGTGATATGATGATATGATATGCTGATGGTATGATGATGATGATGATGATGGTTGGTATGATATGATGATGATGGTGGTGGTATGATGATGGTATGATGAAGATGATGGTATGATGATGATGGTATGATGGTGGTATGATGATGATGGTATGTTGAAAGTAACTTATCTTATCTTAACTTAACTGAAACTTATATTAACTTAACTTGACTGAATGTAACTGATATTAACTTATATTAACTTATGTTGATTAAAAGGAACTTATCTTATCTTAACCGTCAAAAACTTAAGTTCAAATGGACAGAGCCTAATTCAAGAGTTGGGTTCCCTTGAGAAAGTCTTTTTAGGTGAAAATGAGAAATTATCATATTCGTCTATTCTTATTAATCTAGGGTCAGGATTAAATGAGATTTGTTTAAAAAATTGCAATTATTTCACGATTAATTATATCTAAAGGGCATATTAGGGAACATCCGAAGCCCTAGTTCTCTTCCGCTCTCTACGACTCATTTTTTGTTCTCTAGATCTTGCAATTTCCTCATCTTCGTAAAGCCGCCTCACTGCTCAAATCGTTCACCGAATGTTTCGATCCGGCTCAGCTTCGCGTCTAATCGGCGAAATAAAGCGTCTAATTGAACGAATTGGTAGAAAATTGGAGTCATAAATCGTTATGGCATCGAAAATATTGGGTTATAGGGTTTTATTGGGTTAAATGGGTTTGTGGTATTGACGAGTGATAGGGTGGTTGATTTTATTTGGGTTCATCGGACGGTGGTGTTAAGGTAGGATTGATGAAACATTTTTTTGGGTTCTAGGGTTTGGGTTGTGTCGTGTTGTGTGGAAAGTCGAAAGATGCTTTTGAGGTTGATTTCGTAATCAAATTATTTTTTGAGAAATGTGTAGAGTGATTATTATAAAAATTTGTAAACTTAAAGAATAAAATTCGTAACAAAGAACAAAGTTTGTAATGTAAAAATCGCACGCTTAAAGAATAGAATTCGTAGACTTAAAAGCAAAATTTGTAACAAGGAACAACATTGGTTTCTAGATTCATGATAAAATTCGTAGTTGCTAAAGCCAACATTCGTAGCTTCTGACTTCATGAAAAAATTTGTAGTTATTAAATCCAACATTCTTATTTATTAAAGCCAACATTCGTAGCTTTTGAATTCATGATAAAATTCGTAGTAATTATTAAAGCCAACACTTGTAGCTTTTGAATTCATGATAAAATTCGTAGTTACTAAAGCGAATATTCGTAGTTTATGAATTCATGATAAAATTTATAGTTACTACAACCACATTCTCAAAATCCAATCCGTTAAATGAAATCGATGAACAAATCCAAAATCAAATGCTCAAATGTATCAGACGTCAAATAGGAGCTCTGACCGAAGATGCCGATCGAAATCAATTTGAGATTCGCTTCCGCGCGCTAATCAATTTAGCATGTGAGTTGTGATGAACTCCATATCCCTTTTTCTCTTTTCTTTTATGCAACTTTCATATATGATTTAATGCAGACTTTGGATGCATATTTAATCGATTGAACATTATGTCAGAAGGATTGGATTTTGAATCGATCTGGGAATTGATCTGAAAAAATTTATGTTCAGTTTTGTTAAATATGTCGTTAACACTAATGGAGCGGATTAAATGATTAATATATCCTTAATATTTTTTAAAGTGGATTTTTAAATTCAAATAAACAAAGATCCGTTGATAGAAAAATCGCACGGTTAAGATTGGCTTTCATTTCTCATGAAATCTATCACTTCTCATAAGAATCATAACTAAGTAATCCAAATTCTGATTATTGGTCAGGTGAGGCTCATTGTATTAAACATTACGCATAGAAAATCTAGCAATACGTCGTTTAGTGTTACTTCAAATCTTTAAAAATATTACTAGCAAGCAGTGTAAATGTAACTGAGACAACTTCCATGAAAACGTTATATGTAAAAACGGGACCACTTGCTTCAATTAGAGTTGTCGGTAAGCAACGATGAAAGATTAAAAAACAGTTTGGGTTCAAGGGATGCGTTTGCCAGTTCTCGCTTGGCATTTGTGAGACATGTAGAGTAATTATAGCTAACCCTAGTTGCATAAAATTCAAAACCTACAAGGGTTTAGACCTAATTTTATTAGAAGTACATCAGTTCTCTGTGTCACACTTTTTATATCAAACTAAAACAAATACACTAAATTCAATTTGATTCTTTTCACTATTCAAGCATATAAATAGACCATTTTAAAAGACCTATTTCATTAACTTTGACCTTAATATAACCACTTCTTTCTTAAAAGAGCTCTGCAGGCAATAACCATATTTCATATATTTTTATTTTATGTCTGTTATAATGATGGTCCTGATTGACGTCTGCGTGGCGTTAATTATTGGTGTTAATAGTGTTGATAAATTAATAGTTCAATGTTCACTTATTGGTTAGTAGTAGACACTATATAAATGTTGTGCAGACAGATGATGCCCACATGCATGCATTAGGTTTAAATTCGAAGCGGTCGCCTTCACAAACTTTCTCCACACTTCACGTAACCTACCATTTATTGTATCCTAAATATGAATCTATAATCCAAATCTTAAATTCGAAATTATAAACTTAAATTGGAATGTATAGGAGGAGCACTCGATTGAGGCATGGTTGTAAGAATGAGGCAGTGAGGCATGATCTTGGTCATTGATCATATTGATCTAATGGTTGATATTTAAAGATGTGGTAGTGAGATTTACTGTTTACTTTTTACTGTTGATGGATTTTGGTAATGGGACACGTGGCGCACCCACAAAGCACGGGGGTTAGATGTGTGGCTCAGATCGTACCTCCCTGCCTCATTCTTATTTTGGCTGCCTCATTTGAACGCTACTTGGAATGTATATAGTTTAATGGGAAAAGATCATATGAGAAAAGATAAATTTGGTGAAAAATGAGAAGTAATAATCTCAACCGTTCGATTTTTAATCCAACAACCTTTATTTCGGATTTCTTTAAATGTGAATATGTATAGTATTATTTATGTGTTTTTAAAAACATTATTGTGAATTCGTATCCATGTAATCACGGTGTTACGAATGTTGTTCTTTAAGTATACAAATTTTGGTTCTTTAGGTCATACAATTTTTACATTACAAATTTTGTTCTTCAAGTCTACGAATTTTGATCCTTTAAGTTTACTTGTTTTACATTACGAATTTTGTTTAAATCTACAAATTTTGTTTTTAAATCGACAATTTATTTTTAAGTCTACGAATTGAGCGAACCACCTCCTCCTCGGAGTTTGAGACTCCTCTTTTTCCTATTTCTCCGGTCGTTATGTCGTCCTCGTCTTTTACTAATATCCCAATTTCATCATCATTCGATTCAACAACTGACGCCCGGAGTCGCATGGATGGATCGACTACAATAAATTTGTCACAGCTCGTTCTAGTCTCCGCTCTCCTCACCAGTCAAACTGAGAAGCTCAACACATACACTTCCTACTCGGCCGCCGATGCCAAAGAGATCGATCCTCTCACTGAATCACCAGCTTCTCATGATTTTAACCACCCCCGTCACCGTCTTAATCGAATGTATCGTCGTCCACATCCGGCGGAGATCTTCCGGGTAAGTCATACTCATGAGACTATAATACCCTTAATGCATATTATGAACCAAATTATTAGTATTTATTAGTGTTTAATCTGAATCATCAATTAAATTAAATATATGGACGAGAAAAATTCTTACTTCTGATGAGATTTGGATTTCTCATCGAATCTTAACTAATATAGTTCAATATCAGACACCTCGAAATAATATGAAATAGACAAATTTGAGGGTTTATAATAAAATAATTTTTATTGCCTTTAATAAAGACCATTATTATTGAAGATACTATTAAAATAACAATATCTGGAATTTAAGTACAAGTTTAATCTTAGATTACGCACATTTTGCTGCAACAGTTTTAAAATGACAATGCTTGGGAAGTAAATAATCCATCCATAAATAATATAACATTTAATGATAGATCAATAAATTGAATATATGTGTTTTTGACATCGTTGAAGTTCATCTTTAGTTTAGAACAATCATGCATACCGTTCTAGATTTTCATAGCTATAGGAATTAGGGTTGAGATCTTGTGAGAAGTGGCTTTATGGTGAGAAATAAGAATTAATAACAGTCCTTCATTTTTATTAATCTACGATCAGGATTAGATCAAATTAATTTCATATTTGAAATTATATCCCCTGTTCAAGCAAGTGTTCTAGGTTGTGTTTCAACAGACCTTGAACTCTTTCCACCACAGTGCAATAAGCAGTACGAACAGAACAGTAAAACAGGAGCACGCACAGATTGATAACCCAGTTCGGCTACGCCTACTCTGGGGGGTTTCCCACACCCGGAAAAAGGGACAACAAATCTTTATTACGAGTATAGAGCTTTCCACAGGGACTTACACTTACACAACCTCGGGTTTGTAATTGCCTAGCCTCTATTCCTCCGTCTCTCAGATTTGCAACCAAGGTTCGTCGCAACTCCCCTTGATCCCCTTCGTCCAGACCTTCTGTCCGAACGTGCTCGATCTTCTCCTGAAGTTCGGTCGCTTTCTCTCGAAAGCAGGTCGTTCTGTTCGTGCGCTGAACGTGATAACTCTGGTCAGTCTGAATGGCACAGATCAGACTGAACTTACACCGATGTATTTCCAGTGGGGAAAACACACTCGGCGGTCGCTTTCTTCTTCTCCAATCGGTAGGGTTTCCTTGTGTATATTTGATCTTGAAAGCGATGCAGATTATGGACGTCCTACCCATGTATTTATATGCCAGGACGATCTCCAAAATCTGCTCTAGATATCTCATCAAATATTTAGGAAGATATTCCTAAATATTCGATGCATATCTTTATCCAATCGGTGAGAGGAATAACCGAAGACTTCCTCCCCAAGTCAGCCACGCCATCATCAGATCTGATATGTAGATATTCACTTGAATATTCGCTGGCCGACTTCAGTTCGAATCTAAAAGATCCTCGATCTTTGGAACCTTCCGGAAGATATCTTTGCGTCTGCTCCACGCTGTACTGTAGTTCCAGAAAGTGTTCGAACTCCCCCTGAACTCCTGCTCGAACTGTCTAAGGCCGTTTTGCCAACAGCATGCCATTCATGGGAACATCAATCTCCCCCTTGGCATTTTGGCAAAACCAAATCTACGCTTTAGACACAACTTGAGGTGCCAGAACGGTTACCTCAACATACTCCCCCTTTTTGCCACAAACTGGCAAGGGGTCCAATCGAGTTCGAACAGCAAATCAAACTTCATACAGACGACTCATCATCAGTGTAGTCCTCAGAATCTGCATCACCAGATTCATCGTCACTCGGGTAGCTGAGGGCACGAGCAAGATGTTGATGCGCCTGCGTTGTTCCTTATCAGCGGCAATGATGGCCTGTAAGTCCTTCAGAAGTTTGCTCCTCTCATCCATGCCCATTCTAGCTCCCCCTCGACTGGATTCCCCAACATCTTTTCCTTTCTCCTTGAGATCGTTCACGTGACGCCCTTTAAACAACTTGTGATCAACAATGAACTTGCTGGGTGCCTTTGTGAGTTGGTCAGACGAGGCCTTCAAATCAGGAGCTTGATGGATGATCAGCTCGTATATCAGAGACGGGAAGCAAATCTGGTGCAGAGATCTCGTCGAAGTGGCATGTTCAGCAATCTGTTTGAACATCACTCTGCCCAGGTTGAACTTCAGCTTATTTCCTATCTGATAAAGCAGTTGAGCCATGTCTTTGTTTACTGTTGAGCGATGAGTAGACGGCCTCCAGTTGAATACAGCAATGAAGAACAGCATCGAATAGAACGTAGAAAGATCCGCTGTATGCACAACTGACTCGGGCCTCCACTGAACAGAGCCTGCATTGATGGTGCTCACTATGTTCTCAAAGCTTGATTCCTCTTCATCAACAGCTGGGTCGTCCATGGAATAGTATACATTGATCAGCTCAGGATCAATCTTGATCCTTCTTCCTCTAACAGAGAAGACCCCATAGTCTGCTTCTCCAATGACCCCAAACCCAGGAGGAAGGTTTACCATGGCTTCACGCACCAATTTCTCGTTGAGCGGCATGCATCTGTCCAACGTCCAGAACAGATCAGATTCCTTGAGCACCTCAATCACTTCCTTTCCCTTGTATCGGGACTCTACCAGCACTCTCTCAGGTATGATCTTTCTTTTCAGCACACAGTTCCATTTCAACGCAGCGTCTTTATTAACGAACCACACTCCTTTCTTGACCTTTCCCACTGGAACAGTCTCAGACTCAGGGGCTGGGACTTCGCATCTCCTGGCATCCTCAAAGACAGGAACCGCAGCATTGTGTTTCCTTTTCTTAGAAGAGCCGACTCCCCCTGTACCAATGCTGTCCTCAGCAACCTTCTGAACTGATCCCTTTGTAGTCTTTGCAAAAACTACCTTCTTCTTTTCCTTCTTTCTCCTTTTGAGATTGACAATATGGACAAGGTCCTGGTCTTCTTCCATGACATTATCAATGTCTTTGAATAGCTCTTCCAACTCTTCATCCCTTTCAGTAGGATCAGATTCTTCTAGAATGACCTTTTTGAACACATCTGTCTTCTCTGATGGATTAATCTCCTCTGTCATAGTCTCAGCAAAGCTCACTGATTTGTTCCCCCTCCGATACTCCAAGCTTCTCATCAGAGCCATCAACAGATGCTTCATCAATCACCAACTTCCTTTTTCTTGAGGAATCAAGACACTTTTCTGCCTCCTTATTAGAAATAGCAGAGAGCTTCCCTCTGCTTGAACTGTTCTTGGCCAGACATTGTCTTGGAGAAACAACTAGGTGAGTCCCCTTCTTTCCAAGAAAACCTCCCGGACGAATATACCCAGAAGCATGGATTTTCGCCCTCCATACTCCCGATACACCAGCGCCTTTAAACACCGAAATACCGGGCACTCCTTCTTTTATGGGCCCAGTGCCATCTTGACCAACATCAGCCCTACTGGCTTCACCACCCACATTCACAACTTCCTCCAACACAATATCTTCAACAACAGAAATATTTGTGGAAGGAACAGTCTGAGATTTAGGGCATACCTCATACGGTAAAAGTACTTGTGTTGAACCAGCATCGATTCGTTTAGGCGTATCCACCATGTCCAACTGAGGGATTTCAGCGGTTGCTCCTCCGCCAGTCTTCTTTGCTTTGGCCAAAGATTCGGTGTTAGATCGTAAAGACGACGCCTTTTTCGACTTCGGAGCCTTTGATTTCGGATCTTTTAGATTCGAACTGAAGTCGGCCAGCGAATATTCAAGTGAATATCTACATATCAGATCTGATGATGGCGTGGCTGACTTGGGGAGGAAGTCTTCGGTTATTCCTCTCACCGATTGGATAAAGATATGCATCGAATATTTAGGAATATCTTCCTAAATATTTGATGAGATATCTAGAGCAGATTTTGGAGATCGTCCTGGCATATAAATACATGGGTAGGACGTCCATAATCTGCATCGCTTTCAAGATCAAATATACACAAGGAAACCCTACCGATTGGAGAAGAAGAAAGCGACCGCCGAGTGTGTTTTCCCCACTGGAAATACATCGGTGTAAGTTCAGTCTGATCTGTGCCATTCAGACTGACCAGAGTTATCACGTTCAGCGCACGAACAGAACGACCTGCTTTCGAGAGAAAGCGACCGAACTTCAGGAGAAGATCGAGCACGTTCGGACAGAAGGTCTGGACGAAGGGGATCAAGGGGAGTTGCGACGAACCTTGGTTGCAAATCTGAGAGACGGAGGAATAGAGGCTAGGCAATTACAAACCCGAGGTTGTGTAAGTGTAAGTCCCTGTGGAAAGCTCTATACTCGTAATAAAGATTTGTTGTCCCTTTTTCCGGGTGTGGGAAACCCCCCAGAGTAAGCGTAGCCGAACTGGATTATCAATCTGTGCGTGCTCCTGTTTTACTGTTCTGTTCGTACTGCTTATTGCACTGTGGTGGAAAGAGTTCAAGGTCTGTTGAAACACAACCTAGAACACTTGCTTGAACAGGGGATATAATTTCAATTGGTATCAGAGCAAACACTCGACACACTGAGTGGGATCCTGAACTGTTCAAGATGACTCTGAAGGAAGGGCAAAGCATCACCAGACCTCCGCTGCTAGATGGATCAAACTTTGCCACCTGGAAACCCATAGACGAGGAAAGATTGGTGAGCAAAGTCCTGAGATCACTCCCTCCAAGATTTGCCATGAAGGTGACGGCCATTGAGGAAATGCATGACATCTCCAAGTTAAAGCTGGACGAGCTGACAGGTTCCCTCAGAACCTACGAGATCAATCATAATTTCCTAACCGGAGAAGTAAAGGGAATAGCACTGAAGGCGGACATACCAGAAGACGAACCGGATGGTGAATACGCTACTGAGCAACTGGCAATGATGGCTCAGAACTTTGGTAGAATGGTGAGGAAAATCAACAGACGCGGTCCAGAACAAGGTCAGTCTTCATCTACCAATTTCCGTAACTGGAAATCCAGTAGGTCAAGGTCTAGTGACATGAGACAAGAGCCGTCTGACAAAAGAAAAGAGGAGATCCAGTGCCATGAGTGCAAAGGCTTCGGGCACAATCAATCACAATGCGCCAACACTCTCATAAAGAAGAAGGCAATGGTGGCCAACCTCAGCGACAGTGAGTCAGATGAAGAGGGAAGTGAGACCAACAACTTTGTGGCCTTCGTCACTACACTAGGAGAGTGCAGCAACTCCAGTGAAACTGTTTCAGCTCAGTTGGAACTCCCGGGTGATGACCTCTCAGACAGTGATGATGAAGAATTCACGCAAGAGTCTCTGGCTCAGACATATAAGGATCTGTCCGAGAAGTGGCTACTACTGATCAAAGTCAACAAGAAGCTGAATGACAAAGTTGCAAGTGTCACTATTGAGAAGGACCAGATCGGGCAGGAGGCTGAGACACTAATCACACTGAAGGTAGAACTCGAAGTCACAGTAGCCTCCCTGACTACTCAACTGGCTGAGATGAAACAAGAGAGGGCCAACTTGCTTGCCAAAAATGTGAAACTCATGGGTACAGTTTCAACACTGAAACTCGACATGGAGAAAGATCGGGAGACTCATCGAGTCGGCATGGCAGGTCTAAGGAAGACCATCACAGATCTGAGGCGCAAGGAAGTGTTCCAACTGCGGAAGACCGAACAGCTGGAACTTCAGTTAGAGTCAGAAAAGATGGATCATTCGGATACTAAGAAGGAGCTCAACGATCTCAAACGATCGGTAAGAATGTTGAACTCTGGCACTAATGACCTTAATGATATGTTAGAGTCTCAACGGATGGAGTCTGGTTATCATGGCTTGGGGTTCACTGAAGAAAGTTCCTCAAAAGGCACCACATTTGTTAAAGCAAAGCAAGTGACGGAACCATCGGCTGAACAGACTCACACACGAAGTCGTGATCACTCGCCCTTAATGCGTAGGATGGACACACGCACTTGCTGGTATTGCCACCAGATGGGACACATCAAATTGAAGTGTCGCCTGTTTCTTGCTGAACGACGGACATACCAACAACGGACCAAACCCCGACAACATCAGGTCTGGACACCAAAGGCAAACCAAACTGCTTGCATGATGGCGTGCTTCTCAAGCTGCACAGAGCTTGACAGTTGGTATTTCGACAGCGGATGCTCTGCCCACATGACAGGTAACTCTCGATATCTAACACATATTAGTCCTGTTGAGAAGATGTGGATTGTCACCTTCGGGGATGGTGGAAAGGGTCAGGTGATCGGCTGTGGGACATTGATGGTTCCGGATCTCCCTGCACTCGAGAACACCCTCCTTGTCAAAGGACTGACAATGAATCTCATCAGCATCAGTCAACTGTGCGACGATGGAAATTATGTGTCATTCTCCAGCTACTCATGCCTTGTTCTCGACAAGAATGGAAATACACTGATGAAAGGGAAAAGGGATGTCAAGAACTGCTACTCCATTGGGATGAGACTAACGTGTCCAAAGGACGTCCAGGCTTGTGGAAAGCATCAGATGGTTCCACATTGTGCAAACGTCACACATAGATTTCTGCGAGGGGGAGTAGATAAGACCCTACACACAAGGTCTGATTGGAGCTGCGCACAAATCCATGTTGACAACTGTTCCAGGAAACTGAAGGTGACACAGTTTCAGAAACATGCCTGGTGTCATACAAGGAGAGATGAATATGGAGGATCTCAGAAGATGGTCACTCAGACATATATCAAGACCCATCTCAACTCATATGGCATCTCACGGCTCGGAACACCCAGATCCTCTGTGGGTCTTTGTGGTGTTGATCACTGAATGCATCCAACGGTGGTCAGTCATAGTCAAAAATCCAGCTGAACAGTTGGACTGACCACCTAAGGAAGGAGAGCTGGAACAGATGGCACAATGCTTGAAGACGAATTTTTTGAATATTCTCGAAGATTTTTCATACCGTTATTTGGAACGGGAGTTGACTGATTTGGAAAGTGATATAGGCGGAGTATATTTGAGAAGAAGGAGAACATGCAGACTTCCAAGGCACTGGCGGTAAAACCTAAGATTCCGAAATGATCCATCTTTTCTGACTCTAACTGAAGTTCCAGCTGTTCGGTCTTCCGCAGTTGGAACACTTCCTTGCGCCTCAGATCTGTGATGGTCTTCCTTAGACCTGCCATGCCGACTCGATGAGTCTCCCGATCTTTCTCCATGTCGAGTTTCAGTGTTGAAACTGTACCCATGAGTTTCACATTTTTGGCAAGCAAGTTGGCCCTCTCTTGTTTCATCTCAGCCAGTTGAGTAGTCAGGGAGGCTACTGTGACTTCGAGTTCTACCTTCAGTGTGATTAGTGTCTCAGCCTCCTGCCCGATCTGGTCCTTCTCAATAGTGACACTTGCAACTTTGTCATTCAGCTTCTTGTTGACTTTGATCAGTAGTAGCCACTTCTCGGACAGATCCTTATATGTCTGAGCCAGAGACTCTTGCGTGAATTCTTCATCATCACTGTCTGAGAGGTCATCACCCGGGAGTTCCAACTGAGCTGAAACAGTTTCACTGGAGTTGCTGCACTCTCCTAGTGTAGTGACGAAGGCCACAAAGTTGTTGGTCTCACTTCCCTCTTCATCTGACTCACTGTCGCTGAGGTTGGCCACCATTGCCTTCTTCTTTATGAGAGTGTTGGCGCATTGTGATTGATTGTGCCCGAAGCCTTTGCACTCATGGCACTGGATCTCCTCTTTTCTTTTGTCAGACGGCTCTTGTCTCATGTCACTAGACCTTGACCTACTGGATTTCCAGTTACGGAAATTGGTAGATGAAGACTGACCTTGTTCTGGACCGCGTCTGTTGATTTTCCTCACCATTCTACCAAAGTTCTGAGCCATCATTGCCAGTTGCTCAGTAGCGTATTCACCATCCGGTTCGTCTTCTGGTATGTCCGCCTTCAGTGCTATTCCCTTTACTTCTCCGGTTAGGAAATTATGATTGATCTCGTAGGTTCTGAGGGAACCTGTCAGCTCGTCCAGCTTTAACTTGGAGATGTCATGCATTTCCTCAATGGCCGTCACCTTCATGGCAAATCTTGGAGGGAGTGATCTCAGGACTTTGCTCACCAATCTTTCCTCGTCTATGGGTTTCCAGGTGGCAAAGTTTGATCCATCTAGCAGCGGAGGTCTGGTGATGCTTTGCCCTTCCTTCAGAGTCATCTTGAACAGTTCAGGATCCCACTCAGTGTGTCGAGTGTTTGCTCTGATACCAATTGAAATTATATCCCCTGTTCAAGCAAGTGTTCTAGGTTGTGTTTCAACAGACCTTGAACTCTTTCCACCACAGTGCAATAAGCAGTACGAACAGAACAGTAAAACAGGAGCACGCACAGATTGATAACCCAGTTCGGCTACGCCTACTCTGGGGGGTTTCCCACACCCGGAAAAAGGGACAACAAATCTTTATTACGAGTATAGAGCTTTCCACAGGGACTTACACTTACACAACCTCGGGTTTGTAATTGCCTAGCCTCTATTCCTCCGTCTCTCAGATTTGCAACCAAGGTTCGTCGCAACTCCCCTTGATCCCCTTCGTCCAGACCTTCTGTCCGAACGTGCTCGATCTTCTCCTGAAGTTCGGTCGCTTTCTCTCGAAAGTAGGTCGTTCTGTTCGTGCGCTGAACGTGATAACTCTGGTCAGTCTGAATGGCATAGATCAGACTGAACTTACACCGATGTATTTCCAGTGGGGAAAACACACTCGGCGGTCGCTTTCTTCTTCTCCAATCGGTAGGGTTTCCTTGTGTATATTTGATCTTGAAAGCGATGCAGATTATGGACGTCCTACCCATGTATTTATATGCCAGGACGATCTCCAAAATCTGCTCTAGATATCTCATCAAATATTTAGGAAGATATTCCTAAATATTCGATGCATATCTTTATCCAATCGGTGAGAGGAATAACCGAAGACTTCCTCCCCAAGTCAGCCACGCCATCATCAGATCTGATATGTAGATATTCACTTGAATATTCGCTGGCCGACTTCAGTTCGAATCTAAAAGATCCTCGATCTTTGGAACCTTCCGGAAGATATCTTTGCGTCTGCTCCACGCTGTACTGTAGTTCCAGAAAGTGTTCGAACTCCCCCTGAACTCCTGCTCGAACTGTCTAAGGCCGTTTTGCCAACAGCATGCCATTCATGGGAACATCAATATTTCACGTTAATCACACAACTAACATATGTATTAGGGGCATTTTAGTCCACCAAATAAAACACAAAACCGGGATTGATGTTCCCTTAAATGGCATGTATTTGGCAAAACGCCTTTAGACAGTTCGAGCAGGAGTTCAGGGGGAGTTCGAACACATTTTGGATCTAAGGGACAACGTGCAACAAACGCAAGAATGCAATCCGGAAGGTTCTAAAGATCGAAGATCTTTTCGGCCGAAGTCGGCTAACGAAGATTTAGATATTCATTCGAATATCTCCTCATCAAATTGATTAGTCGGTTGGCTGACTTGGCGTGGAAGTTATCGAATAATCTTCCTAAAGATTAGTTAAAGATACACATCGAATATTTCCTAAATATTTGATGAGGTTATCTAGAGCAGATTTGGAGATCGCCCATGCATATAAATAAGAAGCTAGGGCGTCCACAATCTGCATCGCTTTCAGAGAAATAATACACACGAGTGCACACTACCGATCGGAGAACGAGAGAGCGACGACCGACTGTTCTTTCCCCACTGGAAATACATCGCGCTGACGGAGCCTGTTCAGTGTGCTGTTCAGGCTGTCTGAGAGTGATCTTACCGCTGCACACACCAAACGCAACTGCTGGCTTTCGAGAGAAAGCAACCGAGCTTCGGTGAAGATCGAGCACGTTCGGACAAGAGGTTCGGGCGTAGGGGATCAAGGTGAACTGCGGTGAACCGTGATTACAAATCTGAGAGACGGAGTAATAGAGGCTAGGCAATTACAAACAAGGAGTTGTGTAAGCGTAAGTCCACGTATAGTTCTATACTCGTAATAAAGATTTGTGTCCCTTTAGGGTGTGGGAAACCCTCCAGAGTAGGCGTACCCGAACTGGGTATCATACTGTGTGTGCTCCTGTTCTGTTCTGTTTGCGGTACTGTTTGCCAACGTGTTCAACAACTGTCTGAACACAACCTCGAAGAGTAGCTTGAACAGATTACAGTATTTCAGGGATGATTGCATTCCAGGACCTAATTTCAGCGACCACGAGCGTGATTCAACTGCGATCTATCGAAGACCTCCGGGGCCGCCTCAATTTATCGCTCATTCCTGGTAATTATTAGATCCAGCTTTATGATTTCTTGACGGATTCTATTGTTATTTGAATTTGGCATACTGTGTCGCTGATTTTCCGATTTGTAGTTTATGATTCGCAGTAAAATTCGTTGTTCGACTCTCTCATTCTTGATCGCACCGCACCGCAGCAACATTTACATCCATCAGATTTCTTCAATCGACCCGCTTCAGATTCTGAAAATCGGATACAGTCATACCCCAAAGATCTAACCTTTTCTCATTGAAAGGCTAGAAGCATCGGATACAGTCATACCCCAAATGTTCCCTGCTGCTTAATCATCCTTTCATGTGTATGTGTGTAGTCAATTTAGTGGCCGATCCACAATTTTTTTTATATGGGCAAACTGAAATGTATAGCAATATAAAAATAATTTTTATGTACTTTCTAAACTAATGTGGGCATAATATTAAAATCAGTGGCGGCAAATTAAAATTTATTGGATATTAACCTAATTTGTTCAAGAATTAGTTAAATGTCGAAAAATTACCGGTGGCGGCTGCCCCCGCTACCAACAGCATGCATCCGCCCCTTAGTCATATTATGTATTTATATGTTGCACAATTTCGTGCATAATGATCAAATCTAATGATCAAATTTGAGTTTTTGTCATTAGATATGAACTCAAAAAAAAATTCTAACGCAACATGTGTCCATTAGTAGAACTTTTTCAATTCGTATTCAAAACTCTTCCTACTAATACATCATGAAGGAGTTTGGATCAAATAAAAATGACATTTAAATATAACAAATATAAACCATCGAAGAATTCGACACGTGGCACTCTCGACCAATCATAATTCGGGACGCTTTTTGTAAATAAAAAAATTAAAACGGACTTATTTAAAAATACATAACAGATGCGAGGATATAAACGTCCTACAAATTATCCAGACTTAATAGATGCATAAGTTAAGTCTGGATATTATTGTGTAAGTCTGATCATTATCAATTTATATACGATCATTAACAATTTAAGTCTGAATATCAATTTTAAGTGTGTTTTTACGTCTGGATATTACTGATTTAAGTCTGGACATTACTAATTTAAGCCTGGATATCAATTTAAGTGTGTTTTTAAGTCTGTACATTACTAATTTAAGTCTGGACATTACTATTTAACTCTGATCATTACCAAGTTAAGTCTGGACGTATTTGAGTCTGCTTTTAAGTATGGACATTATCATTTTAAGTCTGATCATTACCTAGTTAAGTTTGATCATTACCAATTTAAGTCTGGACATTACCAATTTAAGTCTGGTCATTACCAATTTAAGTCTGTACAGTATTGAGTCTATTTTTAAGTCTAGACATTATCAATTTAATTCTAATAATTACCAAGTTAAGTTTGATCATTACCAATTTTAAGTCTGGACAGTATTAAGTCTGTTTTTAAGTCTGGACATTATCAATTTAAGTCTGATTGTTACCAAGTTAAGTCTGATCATTACCAATTTAAGTTGGACATTACCAATTTAAGTCTGATCATTACCAATTTAAGTCTGGACAATATGAGTCTGTTTTTAATTCTGGACATTATCAATTTAAGTCTGATCTTTCCAAGTTAAGTCCGATCATTACAAATTTATGTATGGACATTACGAATTTAAGTGTAATCATTACCAATTTAAGTATGGATATCAACTTAAGTGTGTTTTTAAGTCTGGGCATTACTAATTTAAGTCTGGATATTACTAATTTAAGTCTTATCATTACCAAGTTAAGTCAGGACTGTAATTGTGTCTGTTTTTAAGTCTGGACATTATCAATTTAAGTCTGATCATTACTAAGTTAAGTCTGATTATTACCAATTTAAGTTTGGACATTGTAAATTTAAGTCTAATCATTACCAATTTAAGTGATAGTATGTATGATCATTCCAAATTAAGTCTGATCATTCCAAGTTAAGTCTGATCATTACAATTTAAGTCGGATCATTTTAAGTCTGATCAGTCCAAGTTAAGTCCGATCATTTTAAGTCTGATTTGAAATTCGGGATATGTGGAATGACTATAATTCCTCTTCGTGTTATATCCGAGATGTCGACGTAATCTGACACGTGTCAGCTTGAAATCCGGTTTATAGTTTCATATATAATCGTGGTTTTTACCTGAATCGCACTCCATCATGAAAAATATTAAATATAAAAGAGAACTTATTATCTATCATTACCATAATTTTTTGAAATCTATAAAAAGATATAAATTTTATTATTTTATGTAATAATTTATATTTATATGCTTGAGTTTACATAAAATGAGAAAGAATTCCTCATTCTGAATGAGGATGAACTTGTTGCTAGCTTGAAATAATTAATGATAATTAATTTCTTATATTATATTAATAATAAATGGAAATGTAAAATACTTGCATTTGAACTAGTTTAGATTATTTTTTTATAGTTGAACTATTTAGATTTGGTGGGATATGGATATGATATCGTTTTTCCGATACGCATTACTCCATCCGTCCCTCAATGTTTGTCCAAAAGGATAAATTACACAAGAATTAAGAAGAGAGAAAAACAGTACAATGTATGATTGCATTAAATGTTATTGTAGTACATTTGACAACCAATATGAATTGAAAGTTTCAAGCATATGGATCACCATATTAAAGTAGATGAAGATGACTGAATATGATTGATTGAGATTAATTGTTGAGGTTATGGTTTAAAGGAAAATGAACAAACATAAGGGACAATAAAAAAGGAAAATAGGCAAACATAGTAGGACAGATAGGGTATTAATTTAGGAATAGAGGAGAAGGTGGTGGTGGGCCTTGTCGCCGCACGTGGGTGCCTGTCATTCATGTCGGAATGAAAGCAAAGAGTTGCCCGCCCAATTCACCTTTTCTTCCGGTCCATCTGCGCCATGTGGCCCAATCCCATGGCGACTTTGTCATGTCAGTTGCTCGAGACAGGCTCCAAACCCCTCTTCATGTCTCGATGAGCAACATTCAAACAGTCATTTGAGTAACATCGCTAGCTTACTATTTAATTGGGTTCATCTAGCTAACGAAACAAATAGGCTGATAGTTGAGCCTTCGAAATATTTCAAAGCGCCTATTTATGGGCTTTGAGTTGTTGGTCCAATAACATATTTTTTTCGTTTTGAGCAAGCTCGAAATTATAGAGGCATTGTTTTTATTTTTTATTTTTTATAAAGGCATTGTTCTTTGTTCTGATTGCCCAATGCTTGGATGACTTTCAAGATGACTTTCTAAAGATGACTTTTCAGATAATGCGAATGTTGTATTGACAGGTGACTAAAGCTACTGCTGTTATATATTCGCTGTTATTTGGATTGCATCGGATTAATAATTTATTCATACTTGTAGCTGTTTATATGTTGTTGTCTAACGTAGGCATATTCATTTAATTGCATCTTTCTTTGCTAGTTGGGAGAAGCTGATGTTAGCATCCCTGATATTTTGTAGTTAAGCACATAAACATCTAGCATTTGATTCCCTTATTTATTTAAAGTATGTTGGATAACAAAAACCATCCGTTAATTACATGCAGTAAATAGATTAGCATCTCTGTGGTGCTCTCTAGAAGCCTTAGTTCCTAAAATGTATAATATGCAAAAAGAGTTAGAAGAATGTTAAGTGCATTTAATGAAGCAATTGGACGACAGTAGGCGTATTCTTGAAGAATGGATGGCAAAGCAAAGAGACTTGAATATCATATGCAAACAAACGGTCTCTAGCTTCCATTGTTGTTTCTAACTCTCGAAAATCTTCATGTTTGGTCTAAATTTGTTAAAGATGGTTTTTATGATAGGTGTTGAATATTTCAATTAGTAGTTGCATTAGTGACTTGGTTACTAAGTTAGTGGAATCGTTACTTTAGTAAAACTTGAATGTTGTCAAGCTGCTGTCCGCCGGTCTTATTGCTTAGTGCGTCGCAGGTGAGTATGTAGAAGAAGAAGAGAGTTGAGCGGTCTGATTGAATAGTTGCTATGGTCATTTCGTTTACGTTGGAGAGCTAGCCACCGCTGGAGGATTGGGTGAAGAGCTAGTGATGGATATATATAGTCAATTACTGTGCTGAAAGCTCGCTAACCGCCTTGCTGGTGTCAAGATACAATAGCATGTGTAGTCGATTTACCTCTCCGGCTGCAGGGCGATGTCAGGCGGTTTGACGAGGTATGTTGCAAATCTTGAATGTTGTTATACTGGATTTGGTGGTAGCAGATTGTTTCGGCGAAGCATCATGGCAATGAGTATTTGGTCATCTGCGCGAAATGAGCAGATTTTGTGTTTGAAGATTGCGATTTTGTCAAATGGGTGGCCTGACAACAGATTGTATGCGACCGAGTTGATTTTACTGGCGCACGATTATGAACTTGTAAAGGAAGTTTTTATAGTGACGAAGACGATGTTGTGCTGAAATTGGTCAAGGAGAAAGTTGCTGCTAGATCAATTTTGGCAGATGGCATGTCAACTGAGAGAAACAAATTGGAATGGACCCAGAAGAGCTTTGAAACTCAGATAGAGGAAAAGAAGAAGCTGGTGACAGACATTGCAGAGAAGGTTCGTGTTCAGAAAGATGTCCAATTGGAGAAGAAGAATGAGTAGAGTTTGACAAAGAATTAATTTGGAAATAAGGATGCAAGACAGCTCGAATGAGAGTCAGCGATTGGTAAGTGAGAGAATCTTGTGGATAAGAAGAGGCTGAGGAAGACGTAATCAAAGCAAGAGCAAACTCAGAATCAGCCCGCACCATGTCTGATCTAGTCTTGCGCATGTTGAAGAAGACAACAACAGAACTTCATGCATGATGAAAAGTTGCCACCATACAAAGCGAAAAAAGTGAAGCTGTTTGTGTCTGAGATGGAGGAAATCAAGATTGTTTTTCAGAGACAATGACTGATATGAGGAAACAGCTTGAGATGATGAAGCATTCCGTTGCCGAGGCACACCAGAGGAAGAGCTTATGGAAGTAATTGGTGTCTTTTGCAACCATCATTTTTGCAGCTGCTGCGATATGCCATCACCATTCATGAGTGTATTTGCAGATAAATGCATGTACAAGAAGACGACCATTGAGAGGGGCATTATTGGGTAAGAGGAGTTCCCAAGCTCACGCTGAGTGAAAGTTTCATGAAGAAGTTGCTGGTGAAATCGTCGTGTTGCAGAGGTGTATTTGGCATATAGGGAGTTGGAGCTGGGCATTGTCAAGCTACGTGCTATGTCTGAGGTGGATATAGAGGTTAGGCAGAGAGGCTTGCAGCAGAAGAAGGCTTTAATCAGGATGATGAGTTTAAAAGGTTATCATGATGCATGCCTGTTTGCAGCCAGAAAAGGTGAAGAAACGAGAAGGGTGTTTGAGCAGTGTTGGCGCTGGTTGGTTGGATCGAGGATCCTGAGGCCCGCATAAGAAGTCAAGTTTGATGGTAGCGACTGTGGATGACATGTTGTTTCTGGAGGCGTTGCAGTGGAGTCTCATGAATTGGATGCAAAAACTCGTTTGAGGAAGTTGGTGGGTGCTCACTTTTATCGCAGACAGGAGAAGTAACCAGATGGGAAAAGAAATCGGAGAAAGAGGGAGAGGTGACAAGTGATGTCAATCAGATTCAGTAGATGGTGATAAGATGAGCAGAATTGGCGTCAAGCTCATGAGATTGAAGAGAATGCTCCATGAATTAGCTTGTTTGCAAGTTGTAGAGATTCTACGCAGTTGATCTTGCAAAGTATGAATGAAAACGAATGCGGAAAACACACGAAAATTTATAGTGGTTCGGATCCTGATGATCCTACTCCACTCGAGAAGAGGTACGGCTTTATTAATCGAATTGGCAACAGTACAATGATCACAACACTCACACGAAACTACGCACTTGAAATCAGATCTCAATTCACTCTCAATCGAACGAATTTCTCTCTGCAAATCACGAACCCTAATCCCTCTTTCTGGAAATACAAAGAAGAAGATTGAGTCAACCCGGTGAGCTGCCTCGCTTTTATATCCGTTGCTTTGAGCCGACTCAAGCGCTTGTCAAAACGCTGTGCACCACATATCAGCTTTCCCGAAACGATGTCGTCCGAATAATCAGGCGTGCACTCCCAATTGATCAAAACGGCACCGCTTGCTTCCAACTGCCATAACAGACATTCCCGCTGAGCTGGAACGGCTGCGTTCCATTAAACGAAATCCTCTGTTATGTTCAAAACGTCGTCGCTCGCATCAGATACAAACTCTTCAGGATCAGCCCGGCTACAAGCTAGGACCTCCGGTCGGACCTCCTGGCTTCCAGCCCGCTACACGCTCGGACCTCCTCTCGGACCTCCTGGCGGCTACCCGACCTCCAGCTCGGCTACACGCTCGGACCTCCGCTCGGACCTCCTGGCGTCTACCCGACCTAATTCCAAGCTTACCCGGTCGGCTACCCGACCTATTTCCAAGCTTATTTCCAGTTCCTGCAAATCCTTTGTACTCTTGCCAAAAAACCATATGTGATTGAAGAATCAAAACTACAATTCTCCACCTTGATTCTCAATCACCCAAAGCCACTGATTGTACCTCTCCTCTCATCCTGCTCTAGGGTTCATCCTTCAACCCAATCAGCTCCAAGCAATATTCAAACTTATCACTTGGCACTGATTTTGTCAACATATCAGCAGGGTTGTCCTTTGTACCTATCTTCACCACTTGAACCTCTCCAGTGTCAGCCACATCCCTCACAAAATGCATCCTTACATCGATGTGTTTGGACCTTTCATGAAACACTTGATGTTTTGAAAGATGTATTGCTCCTTGACTATCACTATGCACCTTCACACAACTCTGGCCATGACCCAACTCTGTTAGCAGTCCCTTCATCCACAAAGCTTCCTTGACAGCTTCAGTTATTGCAATAAACTCTGCCTCAGTTGTAGATAAAGCAACCACCTTCTGAAGATTGGCCTTCCATGACACTGCAGTCCCAAACACTGTAAATACCAGTCCTGTTTGTGACTTCCTTGTGTCCACATTTCCTGCATAGTCTGAGTCCACAAAACCTTGTATAATCTCAGAACTGACTTGCTCCTTTCCAAACAACAGTCCTTTTCCCAAAGTTCCTTTGATATACCTCAATAGCCACTTGACTGCCTGCCAATGATACTTCCCTGGATTTGCCATATGTCTGCTAACAATGCTCACTCCATGGGCTATATCTGGTCTGGTACAGACCATAGCATACATCAAGCATCCTACAGCATTTGAATAGGGCACCTTGTCCATATAGGCTTGCTCTTCCTTGGTCTGAGGTTCCTGATCCTTACTCAACTTGAAATGTCCAGGAACAGGTGTAAGAACTGGCTTTGCATTACCCATCTCAAACTTCCCTATTACCTTTGTCAGATAATCAGTTTGGCACAGAAACAGTTTCTTCTCTTTTCTGTTCCTCTTAATCTGCATTCCCAGAATTTTCTTTGCTCCACCAAAATCCTTCATCTCAAAATTAACACTTAACTGCACTTTCAATTTGTTAATAGCAGCAATATCATGACTAGCAATTAGCATATCATCCACATACAAGAGTAAATAAATTTCAGATTCACCTTGCACATGTTTACTATAAATACACCAATCAAAGTCAGATCTTTTAAAGCCACAATTACCCATGAACTCATCAAATCTCCTATACCACAGTCTAGGTGATTGTTTAAGTCCATATAATGATCTTTTGAGTAAGCATACTTTATTTTCAGGATCACCAACAATAAATCCCTCAGGTTGTCTCATATATATAGTCTCATCAAGGTTACCATGCAAGAAAGCTGTTTTAACATCAAGTTGCTCTAGTTCATAATCAAAATATGCAACCAAAGCTAGCATGATTCTAATAGATCTATGTTTTACCACTGGGGAAAATATTTCATTGAAATCAATACCTTCCTTTTGGGTAAAACCTCTTGCAACCAACCTGGCTTTAAGCCTTGGCAGTTCCACTCCAGGAATTCCTTCCTTCCTTGTGAAAATCCACTTGCTTCCAACCAGTCTTGCCTTGTGAGGTCTGTCAATAATTTCCCAAGTCTTGTTCTTCCACAAGGAATCCATCTCATCCTTCATAGCCTTTAACCACTGCTTTCCTTCACTACTATCAACTGCATCTTTATAATTCTCAGGTTCTGGGTTAGATAAATTCTCAGCCACATTGCAAGCATAATTTACCAGATCCTCAAAGCCATATCTAACTGGTACTCTTCTATTTCTAGCAGGTCTATCTCTAGTTAACCAAAAATCCCCTGTCTCACCAGTTATTTGATCATTTTCATTTGGATCTAGTAAATTACCTTCTACCTGATTTTCATCATCAACAGTTATAGTAGTGGGTTGTTCAAGCTCCACCTCAAGAGTAGTATTATCAGTTCTAGGCACAAACTCAGTTTCAACATGTTCAACATTTTCAGTATTAGCAACATTTTCAACATGTTCAGCATTTTCAGCATTTTCAAGGTTTGGTTCCAACTGTTTAGCATCCTTTTTATATGGAAAACTGGATTCATCAAATCTAACATCTTTACTAATAATGACCCTTTTATGTCCATTTTCTAAACACCAAAGTTTATATGCTTTCACCCCATCAGGATATCCCAAAAACAAACATTTTAAAGCTCTAGGTTTTAGTTTTCCCTGCTTCACTGTTGCATAAGCAGTACAACCAAATATCCTCAGCCTATCATAATCATCTAAACAACCAGTCCACACTTGCATAGGAGTTCTAAAATTCAGAGCAGAAGAGGGACTTCTATTTATCAGATAACAGGCAGTATGAGCAGCTTCTGCCCAAAATACTTTAGGCAAACCAGATTGTAATAGCATACATCTTACTCTTTCTAAGATAGTTCTATTAAATCTTTCAGCCAAACCATTTTGTTGAGGGTTACCAGGGGCAGTATGGTGTTTAACAATTCCACATTCTTTACAGAAATTAAGGAACTCACCATCTAAATATTCTAGGCCATTATCAGTTCTAAGATACTTCACCTTGTTACCAGATTGATTCTCCATCATCAGTTTCCAGTTCTTGAAAGTTTCAAAGGCCTCAGATTTCTGTGCTAAGAAAAATACCCAAGATCTTCTGGTAAAATCATCAATGAGAGACATAAAATATTTCTTACCACTATGGGATTGAACCCTTGTTGGTCCCCAAAGATCAGAATGTATATAATCAAGTTTTCCTTTGGTAACATGTTTACCTTTACCAAAACTCAATTTTGTTGATTTACCTAGAACACAGTTTTCACAAAACTTAAGTTTTTCTACATGGTCATTACCAAAACAGCCTTGATCATGCAACTTGTTTAAGCCAACTTGGCCTAAGTGTCCTAGTCTTAAATGCCATAATACAGTTCTATCCTTATCAGACTCAGTGTAATTAACACTCTCAATTACATCAGGGTATCCTTCTAACACATATATACCATTCTGCCTTTTTCCTTTCAACTTCAGCACATCACCCTTATACACTTTTATTTCACCATTTTCAGCCTTAAAGGTGCAACCATGTGCTTCTAACATGCCTAAAGAAATTAAATTTCTTTTCAGTTCAGGAACATACCTTACACCTGAGATTTTTACCTTAGGTCCATCTTCCAGTTTCATCCAGATGATGCCTATTCCCATCATCTTGCAAGCTTTATTATTACCCAAATGCACAGTCCCCTTGTCTTGAGATTGAAACTCCATCAGCCACTCCTTGTGAGGTGTCATGTGATATGAGCACCCACTATCCAGTATCCATCTACTAGATGATGAAGTTTGAGTCACTGAGAGGGCCTCAGCAGTCTCATAGGAGTCCTCATCCAATGCAGCATCACCCTTTGGAAGCTCCTTTTTCTTCCTCTCAGGGCAATCTTTCCTCCAATGACCAGGCTTATGGCAGTAGAAACATGTATGCTTCTTCTGCTCCTGTGTTGAACTAGCACTTGTACTGGCTTTCTCCTTATCAGTGAACTTCTGATTCTTTTGTCTCTTTTGAAAGCCTTTCTTGTGAAAGCCTCCATAAGCCACTAGACCATCAGCAGTTTCCTTCTTAGGTTTCAATTCCATTTGCTTCTGTTTCAAAGCTGCCAGCACTTCTTCCATGGATAATGTTTCCCTTGAGTACTTCATTGTATCCACAAGAGTAGCATATGAGGAAGGCAAGGCATTCAGAACCATAATGGCCTGATCCTCATCCCCAATCTTCTCTTCTATGTTTTCAAGATCAATTACTATTTTTGCAAAGTCATCAAGATGCTCTTCAATGGACTTGCTTCCATCCATCTTGAATCCAAACAGCTTGCCCTTCAGATAGATTCTGTTCGTCAAGGTCTTCGTCATGTATAAGGATTCCAACTTCAACCACACAGCTGCGGCAGTTTTCTCCTTAGACACTTCTCTAAGAACTTTATCCCCAAGATGAAGGATGAGTGTGCTATAAGCCATCTCCTGCATCTCATCGCGCTCAGCCTCAGTCACCGTCGCCGGAATGCCGTTGGCGACCAAAGCCTTCGCGACTTTCATCTGAACCAGAATCGCTTTCATGCGTTGCTTCCATAGAGCGAAATCGTCCTTGCCGTCGAATCTTTCAAGCTCGACCTTCGTTGACACCATCTTTGCGCCTAAGCTCTGATACCAATTTGTAGAGATTCTACGCAGTTGATCTTGCAAAGTATGAATGAAAACGAATGCGGAAAACACACGAAAATTTATAGTGGTTCGGATCCTGGTGATCCTACTCCACTCGAGAAGAGGTACGGCTTTATTAATCGAATTGGCAACAGTACAATGATCACAACACTCACACGAAACTACGCACTTGAAATCAGATCTCAATTCACTCTCAATCGAACGAATTTCTCTCTGCAAATCACGAACCCTAATCCCTCTTTCTGGAAATACAAAGAAGAAGATTGAGTCAACCCGGTGAGCTGCCTCGCTTTTATATCCATTGCTTTGAGCCGACTCAAGCGCTTGTCAAAACGCTGTGCACCACATATCAGCTTTCCCGAAACGATGTCGTCCGAATAATCAGGCGTGCACTCCCAATTGATCAAAACGGCACCGCTTGCTTCCAACTGCCATAACAGACATTCCCGCTGAGCTGGAACGGCTGCGTTCCATTAAACGAAATCCTCTGTTATGTTCAAAACGTCGTCGCTCGCATCAGATACAAACTCTTCAGGATCAGCCCGGCTACAAGCTAGGACCTCCGGTCGGACCTCCTGGCTTCCAGCCCGCTACACGCTCGGACCTCCTCTCGGACCTCCTGGCGGCTACCCGACCTCCAGCTCGGCTACACGCTCGGACCTCCGCTCGGACCTCCTGGCGTCTACCCGACCTAATTCCAAGCTTACCCGGTCGGCTACCCGACCTATTTCCAAGCTTATTTCCAGTTCCTGCAAATCCTTTGTACTCTTGCCAAAAAACCATATGTGATTGAAGAATCAAAACTACACAAGTGATTAGAGTTTTTGTAAGTAAATTTGAGATTGTGACAGAAGCTTCAGTTTGTCGATGAAGGTTGATTGAATTGGTATCAGACAATATGCAGAGGGTGATAGATGAGCATTAGAACATCTCTCTTTTGTTTGTAAAGAGATGGGATTTTAAGGTTAAACCCAAGGTGCTGCTGTAGGAGGAAGAATGAAAATGTGATGCGGTTGAAACCAGCATAGAAAAGTTATTGGATTCATTGTGAAAAGTGGGGCTACTCTTAACTTAGCTGCCAGTAACAATTATGCGAAGAGACCAGAAAATAATGGAGAAAAGAGACGCTGTTGGGAAGATGAGCGTTTAAGTAGAGGACGCTGGAAGCTATGTTGGAGGTGACTCAGAATGCTCTGTAATCGCCGACACCGAGTGAGGATCCTTATATGAGATGAGGATAATGAGGCATTTCAAGAGGAAGAGATGTGGTCAGAGTGATTATGAGCTGAGTTTAGTCTCAGCATGGATGGAGAAGGCTATTTAGTAGCCTGTGTAAGGTTTGAGGTCGCCCAAGTACTAGCGGGTGGAGAGGATTTTGGTTGAAGTCGAGATGATGAAGTAGTCCCTTCAGAAGCTGGAGGTAATGGAGAGCTCATGACGTTAAGTTGCTGGTAATAATATTTGTTTTTCGTTGTGAGTGCGAGGTTCTCAATGAATCTATACTTACCGGGAACGAGCCAGTAGTTGACATGAAGTTCGAGATGCGAAGATTGGCTGATGGGCAATTGAGAGTGTGCTCAGGAAACTGTTTAGAGTAAAAACCTATGAGGAAGATAGGTTACTTACCTAGTACGGTAAGTAAAGTCTATGAGTGAAGTAGACTTGGTTTCTAGTCATACAACAAGTAGTGAGGAAGAGCAGCGGATCTCGCTTGTTGAGGAGATGACTAATACTGCGGTATCGAGAGATGTCGCTCTAAATGAGCGGCCTACGAGAAGAAACCATGAGCGAGTTGATGGTCAAGATAACCAGTCAACAGGAAACAGCTGAGCAGCCTAGTCAACGAGAATCGAGATCGCATTGTAAACTGAATATTAACATATTCAGTTTAAGGGAGGATGTTAAAGATGGTTTTATGATAGGTGTTGAATAGGCCAATTACTAGTGGCATTAGTGACTTAGTGGTTACTAGTTAGTGGAATCGTTACTTTTTGTAAGCTCTTTATATAAGAGTAAATTTGATTCAATAAAATAACTAAGTAATTTCAGTGTATTTTGTCATTAGATCCTAACAAAATTAGCCTAAGATATCATACTTTCTTGTAAAAGTTTCTTTTGTTCAATGATGAATGAAATATTAAAATGTTACGAGTACCAAGTTGGAGTCATTCAACCTCCAATTGTATGGCCTTCACGATCTGCAAGACCTCGTAGATGCCCTTCGGACAATAAAAATGTTGTATTGACATATAATTAAAGTTATTACTCCCACTTCTTTTATACTTTTGTTGCAGTCATGCTATTTAGAGTGCACCATTACCATATTAATAATCTATGCATACTTATAATAGTTTATATGTTTTGTATCGAATAAATAATAGTTTATATGATGTTTTGCATACTTTGCTAATTAGCAGTAGCTGCATTCCCTGATATTTTTAGTTGACATATATGCACACAAGCATCTAGCATTTGGTTTGCCTTTTCTAATTAAAGAGCGTTAGATAACAAGACGCATCCGTTTTCTTAGCCCGGCCAAATGTTCCCTGCTGCTTAATCATCCTTTCATGTGTATGTGTGTAGTCAATAATGCGGATCCAGAATTTTTTTTTATAGGGGGCAAACTGAAATGTATAGCAATATAAAAATAATTTTTATGTACTTTCTAAACAATGGGGGCATAATATTAAAATCAGTGGCGGCAAATTAAAATTTATTGGATATTAACCTAATTTGTTTAAGAATTAGTTAAATGTCGAAAAATTACCGGTGGCGGCTGCCCCCACTACCAACAGCATGCATCCGCCCCTTAGTCATATTATGTATTTATATGTTGCACACAATTTCGTGCATAGATATCTATTTTAGTTGTTTATAGTTATACATGCAGTATGTATGTAGATGTACTAGACCGAATACGACTAAAATAGAGAGAGGAGCCATGGATGTATAGTTACATGCAGTATGTATGTAGTCGTATTCGAGCTCGAATATTGAGTGCCATCACCAGCCTCAAGTGGGAGTTTGTGTGCTTTTTAAATGCTTTATTATTTTAATTTAGGTGTAGTTTTGTGTCCGCCTTCATCTACTCTCTCCCACCATCTCAGAGGTAAGTTCCTCACTCGTTTTTATTGTTGTGATTGAGTTTGAGTCAATCGGAGTATATGTGCTTGTATGTGCGGGAGATTTTACCAACCTGGTTGAACAGGCTGGCTGCAGTCTATCCTGCTTACCGTGATTGCTAAACTTTCATTTTAAATTTGGTTTGTGTTTAAGAAAACACCATATTTGGCATTCTCTGCTGTTTGTATTGCTTAGTTTTATACCTCATGTCACATTTTCAATTTGGGTTTCCTGTTGACCTGTCTTTTAGTCCGCAACCAAATATGTTAAAGTTTTGCATCGCTTTGTTTAAAAATGAGAGGAAAATAGTAGTGTTTCAGTTTCAACAGTTAGGTTCTGAGTGCTTATTACTTGTTGAAATTGTTATGGTTTGTTTTTGTTCCGATTGAATAGTACATGTGTATTTTAACAGAAACCATGACGAGTTCTTCGAGCTCGAATACGACTACGCCAGCTTTAACTCCTCTGATCAATTTGTTTATGTTTTCCATGGTGGTTGTTTTTATTTTTGTTCCAATAGCGATCCTCTGTTGGACACTTCCACAAATATTCAGATTACACTATGTAGTTGAAGTTTCGATTACTAGAAGTCGGTGTTAGTTTAATATTTTTATTTACTGTATGTATGTGTCATTAGAACGAATAAGTTAAGTTACCACCATGGGGATTGTGATATCATTAAGAGTGGAGCAGTTAAATCACTGTCATGGGGAATGTTATAAATAAGGGTGTTAATTTTGTTAGTTTTTTTATTTGTGTACGGAAAGAAACCACTAATGAAATCTACCCATTTAAATTACAGCAACATCATATTGCTAGATTTGAAGAAAACCACTAAGATGCAATTAGATGTCATCTTCATTAAAAAAATTTATTTATTGTACATGCCTGTGACAATTTTGGTGGGGTAGAAGATTGAAGAGACCTTGTATGAACTTTGTAGGCTTTTGAGTATTTAATTTTTGTTACGAGGAGTTTTTGATCGGATTGTTTGTCTTGTGAAGGTGACGCAGCCTCCTCCGAATTATTCTGCACTGACTTTGTCGTTGAATACTAATGCCAATATGCTTGTTTATACTAATTCCAACAATCGTGTTTCATTTTTGTTGTTTATTAGTTTGCCGATCTACTGTTATTTTGATTGAATCGAACGTAACAAAAGAATTTAATTTCTTGGTGTATGTGCATCAGTTGGTTGTCCCACAATGAAGCACGTAGTAAGCTGCTACATCAGTTTGAAACAAGTGATGCGGAGAGGCGAAAAGAGAAAACTCTACTGGACAATTTTATCTTTTTGGCATCAAGCGTGACAAAATCCTATGAATACCAATTTTCGGAAGTACATGCCAAGTTGGTAGAAGCACAATCAAAAATTTGTTATGTCATCCAGAGAAAGATATTCTATACGCTCAGGAGGGCGAAGAGATACATAAAATGTCGAAATTAAGATGTAGAAGAATTGTGATTGAGTTAGAAATTTTAAAGGACAATCACTATGAAGTTTATCATTTGTCGTCTTAAAAGGACATAAAGATCGAGAACATGCAAAAACAATTAGAAGATGTCATATGAAGTTAGAGACGTTACAAAAGCAGTTGTAGGACAATAGAGGTAATCTTACAGAATGAATTTCAAAGTAAATAGAATTCAATATTAGATGCAAACGGTGACTATTGTTGTGTCTCTTGCTTCCATTGTTTGTTTATAAGTCTCGAAAACTTTCATGTTTGGTCTGCCACTTCAAGTATGAAAAATTAAGAACAGATTTTACACTTTCTTGTATAAGTTTATTGTTCAATGAGGAATGAAACATTTAAATGGTGCAGGTAAAAAAACTGGAGGCCTTCAACTTCTAATTGGAAGACTTACAAGATCTGCAAGACCTCCTAGAGATGACTTTTTAGACAATTTTGGAATGCACCGGATTAACAATTTATTCATACTTATAATAGTTTATATGTTGTTTTCTAATGTATATGTTTATACATTTAATTGCATCCTACTTTGCTAACTAGGAGTGACTGACATCCCTCATATTTTTAGTTGACATATATGCACACAGACATCTAGCATTTGGTTTCCATATCTGATTAAAGTATGTTGGATAGCGAGAAGCTTCGATTTTCTTAGCTCGGCCGAATGTTCCCTACTTAATTATTCTCTCATGTGTATGTGCAGGGGCGGATCCACGTTCAAGGGAGAGGGGGCATATGCCCCTAGTGATTTTACGAAATTGCCCCTAGTGCATATGCCCCTAGTGCTTACCTCCAGCCATTCACTATATCCCCTAGTGCATATGCCCCTAATTGTCATTCACTCCAGCCATTCAATACATCCCCTAGTTCATTGCGAAATTGCCCCTAGTGCATATGCCCCTAATTGTCACAGCAATCGATTCGCTGTTCGAGAAAACAGGATTGAAGCCAAAAGACATCGATATTCTGATAGTGAACTGCAGCTTGTTCTCACCGAGACAGTCTCTTTCAGCAATGGTGATCAACAAATACAAACTCAGAAGCAACATCAAGAGCTACAATCTGTCAGGAATGGGATGTAGCACCGGGGAGATCTCAATCGACCTAGCTCGCGACCTCCTTCAAGTCTACTCGAACTCAAACGCCGTCGTCATCAGCACAGAAATCGTCCAAACTACTACAAAGGCAACGATTGCGCTATGCTCCTCCCTAACTGCCTCGTCCGCATGGGCGGAGCCGCCATCCTCCTCACCAACCGCCGATCGGTATCACGCAGCGCCAAGCAGGGGCGGATTTTTTTTTTACTTTTACATGTTGCCCTTAGTCAAAATATATCCTGGATCCGCCACTGTGTATGTGTAGTCAAATATTATATCTATATTTTGCATGCTTTCGTGCATATCCATTTTAGTTGTTTATACTTACATGTATTATGTACCTCATTTGATACATCTCTATGGTGCACTTTAGATGGATTGTTGTAATAGTTATCATGCAACCGGTAAATTTTTTGATTGTTGTAGAGTGGAGCTTTAAGTATGTGAGAGTAGGAGCTGAGCCTACAGCAGTTTAGGAAGAGGAAGCAAACATACAACAGTACAATCCATTGTGCAATATAATGAAGGAGATTAATACTTTTGTTCTCCCCGTTCATCAGGGCCTTGTTTAAGTGATAAATAGTTGGGTTTACAAATACATTTTAACTACTTTGAAAATGTCTCAAACAAAAATTAGGTACTGTGTAATAGTGATTGGTGGTTCTGTGAACTAAATAGTTGTATTTTGATGTTGTGATTTTTGTCTATGGTTGTGTTTCCTTAATATTTTGTTGCTTCTTATTTGCGTACGAATTATTATTAGTTCATACCTTAATTCCAAGAGAAATAATAGATTATATATGTTTCTTTGGTCAATAAGAGCCATATGAATGCACTTTGATCAGGCTTCAAATAAATTTTAGTAAGTAATTCCATTTCAAATCAACTGAAGCACACTACTTTACTAAATATTTCCATCACAAGACACATTAAAGTTTTTTTTTCCTTTTTTAGTTGTTGTTAGTTTTTTTAGTTTTTGTGTGTGTGCATAAAGTAATTCTTTGTTATCTTTTCATTGTAACCCTTTTATTTTATTTTTACAACTAATTAACTATGTTTTAGCAAAAAAAGTGATGGTCTATTACCTAATGGCTAATGCTACTTTTATAGTTATACTTTCTTAAAATGTCATGTTAAAGGTGCCATGTGCATTTAAAATCGTAGCATTTAACATTATTTATTTAAAAGTTCATCATATCGAACTTCTTTTCCCATAGAACCATAATAAATCCTCAAAAAATTATCATTTTATCATCAATCTTATGCACTTTAAGGTTTAAATACAGTTGAGCCTTCACAAAAAAATATAATTATTCACCAATTTAATACTTCCCATAAAAAAGAATTCATCAATTTGATACTAAATTTGATTGATTTTGGGAGGATTTTCTACCATAAATGAAAAAAATTGTTTCTTCTAGTACATAGTGCTCTTTGGGAAACAAATCATATTGACGATAAAGCTACATGCATGCTATCTTTTTGTTCTATGAATATAAAAAAAAGATGCATCATAGAACCAAAAGTGTAATAATAATAATTTCAGTAACTTATTAAGTACATTGTCAAGTATCCTATAAAAGCAAAGACCGGCTTTCTAAAATGCCTAAAGTCGATTCATCTTCTATTTAAAAACTTACCTTGTTCAAATGACTCCTTTATAAAATAATATTGAACAAGAAAGCAATAATATGGCAAAAAAGGTTGAAAAGGATTTGTCTTATTTACAATTTTGATAAGTGGATTTCAAAAGAAGATATCTATCATCTCTCTAAAAAAACATCTCACTAAGACTAAACAAAGATTGCTTTACAAAAAGATTATACTAGATTTTACAAAAGCATTCCTTGAATGTTTTTAATTTTTTGTCCCTTGCCTTTTTGGTTTTCCCCTATTCCCTTTTCATCAAATGATTTTGTGTTCTGGAGCAAATCTTGACTTTTTTAGTAAAATATAACATCATGGGTTGACACAAAAAATGGTCCTTAGTTACCATAATTAACTAGGGCACAATGATAGTATAAATATAGACGTATCCAACCCCTACAAGATCCACACTAAGCATTCAGATTTTCAAATTCCTTCAGTGTTGATTGGTTTTTTCCTACAATGACGTCTGTTGTGCGTTCTCGCCGGAGGGAATGGTTTTCTCCGGTCACTTGTGAAATATGTAACAAGTCGGTTGGGAATGCTCAAGCTCTAGCCAACCATCTCCTCTCTCATAGGATTGATATGAGAACCAATCCGAATGCGTTGACACTTGCTTCCCCTACAATGGGAAGGTCTAGCCTCTCATCCGCTATCTCCTTGAGTACACCTTCTGCTCATTTTCCGACCAACTTTCATCAGTCCTTGTTGTCACCCGTTTCGTTCTCTCTCTTCAAAACTAGCAGCAATTCGCTGTTTACCAATCATCGTACCGCTTTCTCATCTTCCTTGGCTATACATAAGCCAAACACCGATTTGGCTAGTACAATGAGCTATTGTAACAGTATGATGTTTGCCGTTATGGAAACTCCATCAACCCTCTACAACAGTGTGCCCTACAACATGGATCCCAATAGACATGTTGATGTGTCTAATGGTATCACAAGGCCACTCATCCATCTGTTGGAACGACCGATTCCTGTGATTATTGAACTCGATAGCGAGGACGAAGACGACGAAGTTCAGAATAGGGAAAGACTAGATTTGAGCCTGAAGCTCTAGAGAGATTTCTTATCTCTTTTGTGCCTTTGGGGTTTGGCAGATCTCCTCATGTAATTTTGTTACATGATACAAAGCACATGCACTCCTGTAAGGTCCAAAATATGATGTTATTTTCCAATCAATATATGATACCAATTTATTTTGAGATTTTTCAGATTCTATTTCTTAATTATTCGTGTCATTTTTAAATAAAGCAATGCTGTATAAACTACAAAGTCAAAATCAGTGTGTACCTTCAAAACAAGAAAATTATCAATTTTATTTCGGAGAGTTGATAATTTGACAAGTGAATTTAGCTTTTATTCATTTCTTTGTGAGATTATTATTTGGCACCGATAATTATTTATTAGTAACTAAAGTTTTTTTAAGTAAGGATATATAGAGGAGCGCTCAAATGTTATGGCCTTCTTAATGTGTTATGTGCTACACTAATCTCATCATTTAGATCAAATGATCTAAAGGTGCAAAATAAAGTCAAAGTGCAAAATAAAAGTCGAAAAGTGACCAAGTTGTTTGTCATCTTGCACTTTTGTCTTTTACCTAAAAGACAAAAGTGCAAGATGTAATCTGGACCTTTAGATCAAAAGATCTAAAGGTACACAATAAAGTAACACATAACACTTTAACAACCCATAACATTTGAGCGCGCCCCAGGATATATATATATATCATTGTCTCAAATGCCAAATAATCGAAATCAGATTTGATTCCACACTAAGCAATTTTTTAACTCCTGATAAGGCACATATTTAAATATTGATATATGTGTGTGTGTAATTATAAATATGAAACATTTTAAGTTCCATAGGGACACAACTCATGGAAAAAATATTGTATTTGAAGAGGGTTGATTTATGAACTTGGGAAATGCAATTGTCAGTTATCTTTTGTTGACAATTTCTAAGAGTCACTGTAACCTAACCTTCTCTTTGGATGAAGGAAAATTTGATGGAAAGAAAAAATGAAATGGAAAATTTAAAGGAAAATAGTTTTCCCATGGAAAATTGAGAGGAAAGTGCCGTTTTTCTTCTTATTATTATTATTATTTTTAATTTGGTTTGTCATAGCAAACCAAACAAGGTACTTAATTTTCCATGGAATTTTCTTTCCGTCCCTCGTATGTATATCAGCTAAGGAAGTTGAGAATGCTTAGAGCGATTCTGGAGGGGTTGAAGATGGAGGATGGAGCTCTCAGGCTTTATTCTTATCTGATAGCACAGAGAAGCTATTTGGTCCTTCCAGATTGGTGTATTTGAAGATGGTGTGAATACCCCAGGACTTCTTGGGTGGCGTAGAATTGCTTGAGAAACACAACACCCCATGTGGAGGCTGTCTCATGTTTTGAGGAAGGGTAATCATTTGGCAGACTACTTAGCGAAAAGAGCAAGGAGAGAGCAATGGAGTCGGCATGACCTGAATTATTCTATCCCTTTGTGTTTGCAAGGTCAGATGAGTATGTCTTCTTATTGTTAATTACTCAGGTGTACTCTTTTTCTTTTCTTTTGATGTTTCAGTGCCCTGCGTGGCGCTCGTTTGGTGTTGATATTTCCAATCAGAAAAAAATTGTTTGAATGGCTGGCTGGTCCGTTTCTTTTTTTAATAACAATTAACATATGAGTGTTTCGTTTAGGTCAGAATCCTGTATGAAAATGATAAGGAGGCTAATGGCTTTTGCATGGAAATGGAAGGCATCTCATCATTTGGTGCACTTTCGGTTCTGATATATATATTTGTACATTCTTGAAGAAAAATATATATATATAGAGGAGCGCTCAAATGTTATGGCCTTCTTAATGTGTTATGTGTTACACCAATCTCATCCTTTAGATCAAATGATCTAAAGGTGCAAAATAAAGTCAAAGTGCAAAATAAAAGTCAAAAAGTAACCAAGTTGTTTGTCATTTTGCACTTTTGTCTTTTACCTAAAAGACGAAAGTGCAAAATGAATCTGAACCTTTAGATCAAAAAGATCTAAAGGTGCACAATAAAGTAACACATAACACTTTAACAACCCATAACATTTGAGCGCCCCCCTATATATATATATATATATATTTGTTTATTTGGTTGGAGGTCACACATCAGATCAGATCTCAAAAATGAGTATAAAAAAAAACCAACACTCTGTTGTTTCTCTGTTACGCCCAAAGAAAGCCATTTTTGGGAGAAGTGAAAAGAGCTATCTAAGTGGTTGAGGAGGCCAATTTAAATATCCAAGAGCAGGATATCAGTCTGAAAGAGCTATCTAATAAGCTTGATGAGTTTGCCAAGGCCAGAGACTGGGAATTCTACTCCTCGCTATGGTATGTGGTCCATCAGTCACAATTATGCTCTGAATCTGTCGGTGATGTAGTTATAGATTAGGGATTTGGGAGATATTTCAGTGAGAGGGACGTGTTGTCTTGCCGATATATGTGAAGTTGATCATGGTTATGCTACAATAAGAAAGATTGGGATTAAATACCCACCCAAAAAAAATCTCATGAGTTCATCTGATTGCCTGTGTTACATCTGACATGTGCGTCGCCAGTACATACTATTCGTTGCTAAATATTTAATACTACATTTGCAATAAAAGCACTGCAATGATTAACATTTCATCGCATGTTTTCTCTCCGCCTCGTATATCGGGTTCTGTCATTGTATCTTGGTCTATCTTGAGCTCGTTGAGGCACAGGCTCTACCCTCCTCTGTCTTTCTGGAGATCTTCGAACAATTTCTCCATTTACAAACAGCTCAGCTGCAAGACAATGTCAGATTTAATTACCATCGAATATAAGCTACTTAAAACGATAACTATTACTTTGACGGTGAATGAAGAACAAAACAACCACTCTTCTTCACAGGTTGTCAAAATAGGGAAGCTTTAGATGCTTAAAAGTTTAGACTAACCATAACATATTAACAGGTTTTACTTTACATAGTTATACAATCTTTACTGTCACAAAATGGAAGATATGCCTTAGGCCTATACAAAAAATGAAGGAAAGAAAATTTACAAGTAGACTATTGGATGACATCTTAGTCTATCCGATCATGAAGAAAGATCTCATTCGATAAGTAATACCTCGATCAATATAACAGATCGATTCCTTTTTACCACAACACGGGTACACCCAACCACCAATTTCTTGAAACATCAATTTCACTTCTCATGTCTGTACATTCTTATTCCATCTCCACTGATACCATACCATGCATTAAAAATCATAGAGAAAAAATTGATATCGTGAGTGCAACACTGAATGCATCAGTCACATAGTTAGAATGCAAGTTTCAAATTTCAAGTTTAGTTGTACAGGGTCACAAACATACATATAAACTTACTGATGTCAAATGTTGTCAACCAAATGCCTTCGAGTGAATTACGAGCGATGCTGCCCAACTAACCAGTTGCTCTACAAATTGGTAAACTGGTAATAGCTCTTAACAGAGACTCGATGACCTAAATGCATGAGCATTTATACAATTTTAAACGCATCTAATGCCAATTGCAGATTCAAGTCAAGTAGTTTTTGAATAAGTAGCTCATCAAACACCACCGAATTATCCGTGAGATTAGTGTTTACGACTACCACCTTCGATTATATTTAAGAAAACTACACTGAGGTAAGCTGTACCTCCATAATCTTTATTTTCCGCATCAACATAGGAATCAGGAAGCACAAATAACACACCCGGCAACCCTGCAAAACAAAAACCATTCCTCTCAAACTAAGAATTCAAAATAACTCAATTTCGTAATAGCTTCAATTCATAAACTTGACACACCTTCCAGCTTGTTTGAAGTCTCCTCGTCAATCTCACATCCAAATCCAAAATACCGCTCACATGAAACATTGTAAATCTTCTTGATAGCCTCCTCCTCACTGAAACAACCGCAGCAATAAATTTTTTTTATATTTCAGACATCCAAAAAAGAGACTTTGCAACAAAAATGACTCATTTTACCTTCCAACAACTTTAGCTAACGTCTGTATATAACAATCAATCATCTGCTTCTTCGTGGCTCCTTCTCCCCCAGGCTTATCCATCACAATAAGCCAGTGCTCATAGTCACAACCAGGAAACAACGGCGCCATCTCCGTCGGCGGCCGGTCACTGAAATTCGATCCGGAATTCAAGGGCGAGTAAGCCGAATCTCCCCTCTGAACCTTACACGTCACCACCGCATACCGCCTATGCGAAGCCACAGCGCGAGAGAGCGACGCCGATGGATACCGCCGCTGCTTCAGAAGAATCGCTGGAACAGACGGTGACGTCACGTAGACGGAGGAAAGCAAGCGTGACGTTGCGGCCATGGTTCCTGTCGCCATTCGTCGAGTTGAGAAATTGAGGATTTTAGGGGAAGAGGAAGATAAGAGAGAGAGTACAAGGCCGTGTTTGGATGTCAATATTACTTTATCCCGGGTCGGTTTAATTGGATCCGGTTTGGATAGTTAACGGATCTTATAAATCCGAAATTGAATTTGGCAAAAAAAACACGGCCTTATCTGTTCAGTGTAATCTGGTTTTGGGAGATAAGAGAGAAGCAATGGCGTCAGCAGCTTCGGGGATGTTAGTCGGAGTGGCTCCCGTTTCACGATTCGGTAGAGCGAAGGTTTCATCTACTCTGAAGACGGCGGCGGCGGTGGATTTGCGATTTGTGACTTCGCAGCTGAGTGGAATCAAAGTATCGTGTCCGGGAGGATGTGATTTGTCGGAGAGGCTCGTTGCTCCGGCTAGGCCGGCGCTGCAACCTATTGTTTCTCGTAAGGCTTGTTATTTTGAGTAATTTTGGATTTGTGATTTAGGTTATTGGATTGGAGCTCAATTACAGAAAGTAAATGGTTTGTTAGGGTGTTGCAATGTGCAGAGGCGTAATCTAGTTTATTTTTAATGATTTTTGACACGGCAAATGGTTACTGCACAATGTGGACTTTATAATTAGTTGTTAAAATTATAAGCTTGGTGATGTTTTCTGAAAATTATCTTATGATTGATGTGTTCATTGGATTTGGCTTTTGGGGCAATTCTCTCAAGTGCAAAGAAATTGAGTCATCACAGTTTGGGTTCTGTTTGTACATAAGATGGTTAATTGTTGTGCGATACATGTGTGGGAAAGAAATTTCAATCAGATGTTGCATGGTGTTTTGTTGTAGAAGGAAAGTTATTGGTTTTATTTCGTCAGTGGAAGTTCTTCTTAGGTTTCGTTGTCCTACATACATTTAAATTCAGCACTCCCAAGTTTAAGAATGTCCTAGGTCTCACTCATCAATGGTTAGTTAGTATCTAGCTATGACAGGGTGTGTAATGTTTGTTCCTGAGACTCTGATGCTCTTCAAAGAAAACATAAAACCCTGAAAAGCACAGCTAAAGAAATGCTTGATATATTTGCTTGGATGATTATATTTCAGGTAGAGTATGCCCCTTCACTGGGAAGAAATCGAACAAGGCAAACAAAGTGTCCTTCTCAAACCATAAAACAATAAAAAGGCAGTTTGTTAACCTGCAATATAAAAGGATATGGTGGGAAGCTGGAAAGCGCTTCTTGAAGCTCCGCTTGTCTACCAAAGCAATAAAGACCATAGAGAAGAATGGTCTGGACGCTGTTGCCAAGAAAGCTGGGATAGATCTACGCAAGGCCTAAGTGATACATAGAGTTCCATTGCACTCTCCCATGTTAGCCGGAAATATCTGCAAGCTGTACCAATATTTTCTTTCTTCTTCGCATGTTTTTTTTTTTTTTAAATTTCACCATTCAAACTGCTGTTCATCGAGTATGTTTACAGCAGGGCAGGCACTTTTTAATTAGATTTTTCACCACTATCATGATTTTTTTTTTATAGATAAAACCACTGTCCACTATCATGAATTAAAGGTTCATATATTGGATTTCTTTCATTGACAAGTCCCACAAAAGCACATGCTTTATTATTGAAAACCACAGTTTTAATACATTGGCACCATAAGTCAACAACATGGCATAACACCATGTTGTTGAGCAGATTCATTTGGCATCCTCGTCTTATTGAGCAGATTCATTTTATTAAGCTAGTAGAGGGAGGGTGAGCTCCCCTGCCGGCTTCAACATGCTGCACCAAAAGCAGAAGGATGGAGATAATGATGAAAATGCTTACCCAGTTTATGGAAATGATGAGCATGCACAACTTTAAAGAATTTATCCACCGCACCAGCAGATCCCATGAGCAACCACTCCCCAGCTCAGCTACGACAACACCAGTCTCCTCAGCAGCAGAACCATTTTTCAGTGTCCTCGGCATACCTTGTTGCTGGCTTGTCCATCATCAGCCTGCTGCTGGCTGCAATGACGACGACATGAGAGCATAGCAACAGAATCCCAAATAAAAGAAATGCTCTGAGATTAACCTTATTGCTATCATATCTCTCTCTGGATTTCTCTATGTAATTGTGAGGATGAAGATCGACTGCGCTATTTATAAAGGGCACATTGAATTGGGTTCAACAAAAACCAACTTTAATTAAACCTCTCCATGCATTGACAAGGTAGCTCAGCTATCATCACACTAAATGCATTACATTTCCATTTTCATATCAGTGATTCAGATTGAATCTTGGCTGCATTGAAGGAACCAACAGTCAGAGCTAAAGTTCAAGTTATTATAAATGGAGTTGGACGTCCAGAATGAGCAAGGTGTGTAAGAATATATCAAATCAGTGTGATATTTGGAATTGTTGATTAGTAATGACAGCCTCCAGTTTTTTACAAACTTAATTTCATCATTAGAATATATGCAGCCAAGTTTGTTACAGTTGGTGTATGTCAGTTTAATTTTTGATGCTAAGAAAGAGATGAGGGATTTAGCCCATTCTGAGATTATGATTAGGTTCACTGATGATGTTGCTAGACAGGTGATGACTATAGAAACTCCTAAGGAACTATGGGATAAGTTAGAAGAAAAGTATTTGTCTAAATCTTTCCCAAATAGGATTTCACTTCTTAGCAGATTGTTTACCTTTAAGATGGATGTTCATATGACCATTCAAGAAAACCTAGATATCTTTCTTAGGCTTACCGAAGACTTAGATAGATGTAAGGATACAATTAAAGAGGAACATCTAGCTGCGATTACTTGTAGATTATAATTAATCAAGTTTGCATGCTCTTAATTCAATTCGAGTAATATGTTCTTCAAACTAGGCAAGAAATGAAAGGGCAGCACACACAAGACTTTTACTTGGTTCGGGCAATGCTCTACTCCAAGGGACCTCAGCTCAGGGAGATCCACCCAACAATCCAATATGCAATCAATGTGTTCAGATACAATCAGCACAGATCTTAATAGGGCAATTTGACCTAATCCTAAACTAAGGACTAGAAGACCAAAAACTGTAAGATAAGGAAAGGAGGGATCAATGCCCCCTCCGAAGCCCCTGGATGATGCACGGCGTAGCAGACACTCGTGCTCCTTCAATCCACCTCTCGAACGAATCAAATCGCTCTTGGATGATTCTGGCTGGACTCGGACTGATGGTCGGACGAACAGCTCCGAGGGAACGCCTACCGTGGAATTTGTTAAGCCACGAATTCGAACGACGTCCGACGAACCCTACACCGTCTTCTCCCGAACTGAATTGCTCGCTCGCTCTTCGCTCTCTTGAATTCGGATAAGAACCCTAAGCCCCAAATTGAAGTCCTCTTAAGTCAATCCTCGAGCTCGGCCAAAACGCTGGCGTTTCGTCCAATCCGAAACCCAGCTCGCGCTTCGTTAAAACGACGCAGCTCCACTTAAGTCCAGCCTTAGCCAAACGACGTAGCTCCAGCTCAACGGTAATACCGAACTCTCGCGCCAGTCTTCAAACGCTGCCGTTCCACTAATGTTCAAACTCTGCCTTTGCCGCCTTCTACGAAACGACGCCACTTTGCCCTGGCCAGAATTCTTTCTTTGATTCTTCATCCTAGAAACTTTTCCTTTGGATCTTCATCCCTTCAGCCATCTTCGCTTTGTCCAAGGCTCCAAGCTTCCCAGACGACCTATGGGACAAAACCCAGCTAAGCCTATATTACCTAAGCCTAAGAATTTTTCATACGAGACAGCTATGAGAGCACATGAGTTTATTTAAGTTTAGACTACATGAAACAAATATGCAAATATTGAATATGTTTAGAGTACTAAATTAAATCCATTTCATTAAGTTATATAGTTTGTATCGTATGATTGACATCTTCAAGATTGCAGTTGCAGAGCAGTTCTGAAGGGCCGCATGTAGCTTTCAAGAGTAGGGACGTAATTTTTTTTTTTTTTTTTTTGATGATGCCTTGGTTAAGTTAGTGTAGCACCTGCTTATGAGGGAATGAGGAGTCGAACCCGGACATGGCGTGGATGCCGGGCGCACTTGCTCCACTGAGCCAAGTGCTCTCCTCAAGAGTAGGGACGTAATTAATTATGCTGGAGTGACCGTTTGACTGATTTTTGGTACATGATAATAAAAATCGTCAGTGAAAATATCTTTTCATGCATTAGTTTCTTATTTATGCACAAGTGTTGGCGAAATATGAGGTTGAATTTATTAAATTGGGCAACTAAATAATACATAATTTTTGTTATAAAACAGAGAAATTGTTACAAAAGAAACCATTCACGATTCCGTGTTTTTACACCCAATTCCTAAATCCGGCCCTTGAACATTTTTCATTAATATATAAGAATCGGGGAGCGTTCGGTTCAGAACCCCTTAAAATTCGAGAATCCAAATCTCACCATTAGATCATGATGGTGGCTTTGACTTTGCATTAAATACAACTTTAAATATGCGCATGAGATACCACCACCATAATTACTTGATGCTATATTTTGAAATGTAAGATTTGGAGTTTCAAGTTCTCGAAATTAAAAAGAGAAGTTCTTAAATTTGAGCGCTCCTCTTTCCTCTATAAGAACCATTTCTGCTTAAAAAAACAAAAAAGTGATCTGCTTGATAGATCAAATTCCGTGAACTTTGTGGAACATATATAGATTAAGTGGATGCGCATCATCATATACCCAAAAAAAAAAAACGAGAGGCTAAAGCCACCATCAAAACATTCCAGTTACGTTTATATATGATGGGATGGGTGGTGTAGCATGTTTGCATGCATCTTTACATCCCACTAGCTAGCAGCATGCATCAAACTATAACTAGCTAGTGCATAGCTCTCATGTGTATTCGCTTTTATGCTCTTTCCACACACATCTTGCATTTATGGAAAATTAATTAGGTACATTTACATTTTGAAGTAAAACATACGTAGTTTACAGTGTCAGCTTTTTGTTACATTATTGGAGATCATCAGCACCATTCCTCTTACAGACACTCGGAATCTACACACGTGTGTTAATTGCAACATGTCATTAGACAGCATTGCATTATTATTATTATTATTGGTTTGTGACACTGACATGAACTTACTTAAAGTACATGCATGCATTGCAAGAGCCACCGTACCTCAGAACCTGCTGTGTTGTTAGAACTTAGAAGCTGTCACTGGTGTGGTCAGAGAATTTAGGTAAAAATTGTGACACAAAATGACTAGCTACCTTCATGCTTGGGGATCTGCATATATATGGTTATATAAAAATTCACAGCAGCGTGTGCCTTCCACTTCCATGTGCTCAATATTAGCTTAATTTAGGGTTTCAAAGGAAAAGATGTCGGATGGTATAGTTCGAATATGACCAACGTTTGAACCTGGAAGAATGGTGACCCAAGTCGATCGGATGAGCCAAGAACTAGTTCGATATATGGGAGGAGCAACTGTTTTAGTGTCTACGGTTAATGTGAGGAATTGGTGCCTCATACTTGTCTTAGTGTACTAGGTCCTTTAAGCTTAGAGTCAGGTCCTATAGGGGCTCCTTTGGCTTGGTTTGAGTCGTAGACTCGTAGAGCACATGTAGTAGGACATTTCTATTGTATTTGTATGCTCGTGCTTTGCCATGAAGAAGGAGCTGGAAGCCTGCAAAGGTTGGAGGTTGATCAGCGAACAAACAACTTGTTCTGGGTTCAAGGTTAAGCAAACGACGACGTTTTGCTAAGGCGCGCGAGTCCGAGTTTGAAGAGTAAGTGGAACGATAGCGTATTGCTCACGCGGGAGATTCAGAAGTTATTAGAGCGTCGTCGTTTTGGCGAGGCGTGTTCGAGTTCAAATTCCAGCTATGCGTCGTTACTTCACCCGTCTCCTCCCTTGAGTCAAAAGCTAGCTGCATTTGGGATTTAGGTCATTCAGCACATTCGAATCAATTCTTCGATCAGAGGCGATTCTTGGAGCGACTAGCGAGCGCATTCGATCTTTGAAGGTTCAAGCTTCTCGTTCGTGCAGTCAAGTGGAGCAACGGTGGCCTGCGCAGTGCTTCCTCACTGCTGGCCGCGTCGGAGCCATCACCGGAGGTGTTCTTCGCCGCCGGCAACGCCTGAGTCTCGGACCGGTCGCAATCGGCAATTCAACATTCAGGGAAGCTTTCGCCCTTATTTGTAACCATTACTATCGGTCAATTTTGTCATAGCATAACTTTGATTGAATTTGGTCGATATAGGGTTAATTAGGGTTCTTGACGATTGCTTGTACCGAATTGTTTTATCTTAGTGGATTGATCCTCGCCTCCTATCCTGGAGGCACCCCGTAGAGTAGGGGCAGCCCCCGAACCATATAAATCTTGTTTGTCAATTTCCATTAAGTTCTCAAAGCTTAATTGAATTTAAGATTGCTTAAAATCATTAGGAAACTTGACTTGTGATCATTCAATTAATCTTACAGTTAACACTCCATTTTAGATCACACTTTTGTATCTATTTTGACGACTGATTATTATTATTATTTATTTTTTTGATGAGGGACGACTGATTATTATTGAATAATGAATACCACAAAAATGTGTCATCTATATCTAACTGATGATCGAGCATATTCTTCATTTGATGCTTTTTGATTCGATCACAATATAATGGGACTTTCTGTTGGGCTACCTTTTGGAACAAAATGTCATTGGAAAAAGATTGATTTAACATACATTTTGCCTTATTTGGTTAAATTAATTATTATATCTATTAGCAGCCTCGTTCAAACATTCCTGAAGAAAAAGACAAAGTTGCCCCTGCTAATCATTGATTCAATCATCAATTTATTTGCACTAACATATTATACAATTTTGTAGCAAGGTTAAAAACAAAAAGACACGCGTGGCAATCATTAAGTATGCATGGACGGTCACATTTTAAGTGAAATGGTTTATTATTCGTTGATTGTTTAAGTAAAATTTATTCATGTTTAATTACCTGCGGGGCTATCATGTCAAAGAAAAAGATGCATGTGTGTAACGTATAGGTTGTATAATTGAATAAGGATCACATGAGTAGTGACATCTTTCAAGAGAAATGAGAAGGCTTAATGACCATTAGATTATTAATCTGATGACAGTTAATTAATCCTAATTTATTCACACAATCACGATTTAATAACGATTAAAGGGTAAATTAGTAACCTTTTAAGTAAAACTCCGGTCATCCGACGAATCGATCATCCGGCACGCCCCGACAGGAAACTCTCGATCATCCTCCATGGAAATCAATACTAAACAGCTCGAAATTCGATGACGAACTGAAATTCAGTTTCAATCGACGTTGTTTGAGTCGATAGATGAACAGTGATTGTCCATGCCGCGCGCTCAGCCTTTACATTAAGGTCGCGCCCTACGTAGACATAATGTGCCGAGCGCGCCACAACAATAATGTATACATAGAACGCGATGATTGAATGCCGCGCGCTCCACGCGTTAATGTCTTCTTTGGGTGCGACGAACTTGAGAAGCTACGCATAATATTCGTAGCATAATATTCGTAGCATAATATTTTCGTAGTAATTGAATCAAAATACGTAGCATAATATTCGTAGTAATTGAATCAAAATACGTAGCATAATATTCGTAGTAATTGATTCAAAATTCGTAGCACACTTTTTGTAGTAAAAGATATCAAAATTCGTAGCAATTACATACAATATTCGTAGCTTTTCAAGTGAGTCGCGCCCAAAGAAGGCATTAACGCCGCGCTCGACGTAGACATTAACAAGTTAATGTCTTCTTTGGGCGCGGCTCACTTAATGTGAGCGTGGAGCGCGCGGCAGCGCAACGTCGGACAGCGTCGATGTCGTCGAATTGGTTTGCGCCGTGTTCGTCGAACCGATTGGAAGTGTCGTCGTCTTTGTCCCGGTGCCGAAGCTCCGACTCAGTCGAATCGGTTTCCACAAGTGATCCGTCGGAGAAGGAATCGGAGTCTCGCCGGTCCATGTGATTAATTTGGGGTTAACATTAGTTTGACTAATTTACCCTTTATTACTAATTAAATATTGAGATAGTTAGAAATTTAAAACAAAATCCGTTTTAATCCTAGCCCTTGATGAATTAAGATGGATGGATGGATAAGATTAGTTCTCATTTCTCATGATATTGACACTTCTCATGAGAATCGAACCCTATTGAGGAATGAGGAAGGTCATTATTGTCACGATCCGGCCCTTTTTTCCTTCCCTAAAAAAAGAAAATACTCCCAAAAGTAAACAGCCTACCACGATTTCATCTATGGAAGCGCTTTCAATTCCCTTCAAACCAACAAATCAAGGTGAAAGAGTTACCATATTATATGCTTCTCCATTCACACCTCATGATGCTCCTATTATAAATCTTCTAGACGGTTCATCCCTCTTTTGCTTGTGAAATGAGAAACTAGCATTTTCTTTTGTATATGTGCTAAACCTATCATCTAAGTCAAAAGGATCCGGCGCAAACAACATTCTTTTTTAAAAAAAACAAAAAAAATCAATGACAACCTTTGATTTGATCATTTGGACGGATGAGATTAAATCTCGTCGAATGGTTGATTTCTCGGTGACGAATTATTGGTCACTTTTGACGAACTTTGTCGTACTTTTGATTTCTCGGCGATTAATTTTAACGAATCTTACAGTTTGTACAAAAAAAAAATAGATTACACCTGATATTTCCCCTAAAAAGATATATTATCAGCAGTAGTATGTGATCGGATAATCAAAAAGTATGTTAAAAGATAGGTAGGCCACAGGATCCATAAAATTGCATTTTTTTTTTCAAACCCTGGATTATTAGATTCATGCCATTTTTTATTAACCTTTAAGTTACACAATTTTACTTGTAAGTTATGTATTCTACTTGATACATCAAGCACAAGCACATTAGAGGTCTAGAACAGGTAGTTCTTAGGTCCTAAAGTTGGTAGTAGAGTCCCTGGTATTCTAGTACTTAGCCGTTTTTGTAGTTGGCTCGAGCTTGGACGAAACGATGACGTTTCGGGAAGGCGCGCGGAGCTTCAAGTGGAATGACGACGCATCAACCGAGCGTGAGAGTCTGTTATGTTCGTTGAGAGCAGAACGCGGCGTTTTTGACGAAAGCGGGAGTATTCGAAGTTTATTGGAACGACGCAGTTCTACGCAAAGCGGGAGTTTACCGGTTTGCACCGTTGAGCTAAACGACTTCGTTTTGACGCAGACTGGAGCTAAGCATATAAGGAGCTGGAATTGGGTTTTTAGGGTTCATCCCAAAATCTCCAATTGGACTCTGCGATTCCAATCCTCCAAGAACGACTCAAAGTTTTCTCTGCGCTGTGACGTGATTCGAGTAGCAAGGGCATCGACCGTGGTTTGATTCTCCACAGAGGGTTCGGTTGCTGCGAGACTTCGCCGGTTGTCACCGGCGAGCGACGGACGATTAAGATAGGTTTTGTGCTTGTGTGAACATTGAGGCCGATTTGTGTCTTGGTGCTTGTATGTTTGCTTGATTGATCAATAAAACCTAATCTTTGCCCTTACAATATCGTAACATTACTTGCACCCTATACAATACAGATAGAGTTCCTTCTCTTGATGTCACTTTATACAACTTTGATATCATTTATCATATATATCATCTATGACACGCATATTATGCTAATTGCTAAAACAAGCTAAGATTGTTTGCAAAAATAACGTGAGAAGGTTTATTTTCTTTCTCATTGCCCATATTTCAATCTTACATCACAAGCAATAAATCCTAAAGCTCACACATTGTATGTATGCGCACAAAGTGATGAAAGTTGTTATTGCAAAAAATACAAACATTTACCAATAAAGCGGATCGCTTCCCTAAGCGCGTGTATATATAACACACCCTAGCTAGCTAGCTAGCTAGCTAGCTAGCTTCTCTCCATCATCATTCCATTTAACACAACAACTTAACCTCTCAACCCCATCCCGATCGCAGCGCGGCGGAAATGGTGAAGTTCTCGAAACAGTTGGAAGCTCAACTCATCCCCGAGTGGAAAGACGCGTTCGTCAACTACTGGCAACTTAAGAAGCAAGTCAAAAGGATCAAAGTCATCATACACAGGCAGCAGAGTTTGCAGAAAGCGCGCACCAATCATGACTTCCGCATCTCCATCTTCGATCCCTTCAGGTCTGTCGTATCCAGACTGACTTCCGCGCAGCTCCGACACCAACAACCCGACCCCATCCAGGTATATATGAAAGTTAATATTATTGGTTTTCTGACTCTATGCTGATGAGTTTTTGGGGAAGGTGGCGTGACGTCAGTGTCACGTAAAATGATGTCGTTCGCGTTTCCGTTTTTCACTCAATCTTCTTCTTATTCATCATATGATGTCTCTTTAGTAATTGTACGTGTGTGGCCTGGTGACGTGTTATCGAAATTGCTGTTTTTCTTTAAATGATCTGTTCGATTTTTCCTGCTAATCGGTGATCATCACCAAATTGACGACGGAAAAGTATTCAAAAAAGTGCAACACTGACTTCATGCATGTATATCATATTGTGTCACAGATGAGAGCAGCTTCAGAAGACGAACATAATGCAGCGTCTGAACCCGACGAGGAATCTCAGCTGGTCTCCGAAGAGGACGAGGTGAAGTCATTCTTCCATCAACTGGACGAAGAGCTTAACAAAGTGAACCATTTCTACACTTCCAAGGAGAAGGAATTCGTCGAGCGTGGAGATATTCTCAACAAGCAGCTCCAGATCCTCCTCGACCTCAAGCAGGTTTTGCACGACCGAAAAAAGTCCGGCAGTTGCAGATCAATCAACTCTCGCTCTTCTTTTGCCAGCCTCTCTGATTTCTCCGGTGAGTCAACTTCTCTCTGTTTTTTTTTTCTTTTCAATTTAACGGTTGAATTTGAATCCATCTGCTGCACGAAACCGCGCGCAGACGTTTTCTGGCGTTGCGTGGCTCTCGAGGCTTCACTTCAGTGTAGCCTAGCTCACCGTAACTTACCATGCGGACCAGCTGTTTATGCCAGATAAACATAACGGCGTTATTTATTACGCTACGGAGAGCGGAGATAGTTTCTATATTTATATTTAGGTATCTGAAGAGTGAAAATTGACAGATTGTTGGTCAAATTTTGAAAATGTGGGATTGCAGAGAGCGGGGATGATTTGAGCGGGACGCTGTCAGGGCAAGAGAGCCAGACGGAGGAGGTGATTACGGCGCTGGCGAGGAATGGGGTGAATTTTGTGGGATCGGAGTCGGCCACGAAGAAGGGGGGGAGGACGAGGATTGATATACCGGCGACGACGCCCACGAGAACGATTTCGGCTGTGACGTCGATGCTGTGGGAGGATCTGGTGAATAACCCGAAGAAGGAAGGGCCTGTTGAGTCTATTAACAAGAAGAAGATTCAGTGTGCGGAGAAGATGATTAGACGTGCATTTGTTGAGCTGTATAGAGGTCTTAGTTTGCTCAAGACTTACAGGTATGTGTTTTTTAGTTGTTGTTCCGGCATTAAAGCTGAACTTAGGGCTCATTGTTGGTTTAGTCATTTTTTTATGTGAAGGTAGATTTGATTATTTCAATTCTGACTTGAATTGTTTTCAAAATGAAATGTTATGTGGTTGTGAGACATGTGGTTTTGTTTTGACAGCTCTCTGAACATGGTTGCATTCACCAAGATTATCAAGAAATTCGACAAGGTTAGGCTCAATTCAATTGGCTTGTATGGACTTACAGCAGAAGAATGTTTAATTTATTGTTAATACTTCAATTGGCGAAATGATTTTTGTCAAACAGGTAAGGAATCAGCAAGCGTCATCGAGCTATCTGAAGATGGTCAAAAGATCCCACTTCATCAGTTCGGATAAAGTAAGCATATTTTTTTAAAATAGGAGTGTTATTTTGGGACATTCCACCGGTGTGGCCTTGCGCATTAAGACTATATCCCAAATGAATTCCTTCATATAATTGTTGTAAATGTAATGTTAGTGCATTTTAAGATTCTAAGTTAGTTTGGGAATTAAGGTAGTTGTGGACCATGTTTTGTATGTGGTGCTCTATCAAGTAATCTAAGTGGCCACAATATAGTTACCTTGCAGTCACATTTGGTTGCCCCTACTATATATAGTGTGTAGTTTAGTGATGGCACACAAGTAATACTGATAAGAAAGAGTCCTCTTGGCTAATTGCGTTTTGGTGATGATAAAAGGTTGTTAAATTAATGGACGAAGTGGAGTTCATATTCACAAAGCATTTTGCCAGCAACGACAGGAAAAAAGCAATGAAGTTTCTGAGACCTCAAGATCATAAAGAATCACACATGGTTACCTTTTTCGTAGGTACATAAATCTTTTCTTTACTTATAGAAAAAATATTTTATCATTAGAAGTAATGCACTAGTTGTAGACAAAGTTAGGTCTGATCCTAATCATCCACTAACTGTACGGTTGGTTAGTATTTGCTAAGCCACTGGTAATATGAGTGCTGTTTTTGTTACTTTAATGGCAGCATGCTTATAATTCTGTAGTGAGATCGTCCAACTTTCTAGTCACTAATCCAATGGTTTTTCTCCTCTTAAATTTCAGGCTTATTCACAGGCTGCTTTGTGACTTTGTTCACTGTGTATGCGATTTTGGCTCACTTGTCCGAAAAGTTATCTCCATCAGCAGGCACGGCATACATGGAAACTGTCTACCCTGTTTTTAGGTATTTTCCTCAATAAATAAAGTCAAACAGCATAAATTTAACATCTAACATTATAAACTTGTATGAAGAAAAAAATCTTGGCAGTATCTTAATCCGAAAAGCCGCTTAATTCTTACTTAGTCAGCATAATACAGACTGCTAAAAGAAATTATCATTGACACTGAAACCATCCTGTTTAATACTGAGGATTTATTTGAAAAAAGAGACCTTGGAGCTTTTAATCAAACATAATGAGGATTTATAGATTCAGCTGATAGTTAAAGTTTGGTCTGTTATTTGTGCAGCATGTTTGCTTTGCTGAGTTTGCACTTGTTTATGTACGGGTGCAACCTGTTCATGTGGAAGAGAAAACGGATCAGTTATAATTTCATATTCGAGTTCCAGCCCAAGACTGCCCTTAAATACAAAGATGCATTTCTCATATGCACCTCTCTCATGACTGCAGTAGTTGGTGCGTTGGTTATCCACCTCATCTTGAGGTCCCATGGATTTTCCGCAAGCCAAGTTGATGCCATTCCTGGGATTCTCCTTCTGGTAAGGCGGACATTTCACTTGTGACAAAAAAATAATACACACTGCTTATAAGTGACAATCAAAAAAATGGTAAATATTAAATTCAATATGTTTATAAATTGCCAAGTGAATTAACATCATATATGGACAAAACATATGTCACTGAATTTATTTATGTATTCACCGTTTGTTTGCAGTCAGTGATTGTGCATAAGAAAGTAGCTAAGGCAAATTTCCTTGACAATAATGCACATATGAAACTGATTCTCTAATATATCTTTCAGATCTTTATGGCAATTCTTATATGTCCTTTCAACATCTTCTATCAATCGACTCGCTATTGCTTCATTCGGATCATGCGTAACATTGTGTTGTCTCCGTTTTATAAGGTATTATTGACATTATTTTGAGCACTTAACGAAATCAGCTTTTATCAAATAAAACTTTTGTTTAGTTTCTGAACTAATAATCATTGCTTATTGCAAAATATATGAAAAGGTCTTGATGGTTGACTTTTTCATGGCAGACCAACTTACTAGCCAGGTATACATTATAAGCTGAACCTACATGATGTCAATTCCTGTACAAAAGAGATAAAGGAATGTCCGAATACAACACTGGCTGACTATTTTTATATTTTTCTTATGTAGATTCCTCTGCTAAGACATATGGAATCAACAGTTTGTTATTTTCTTGCTGGGAGCTTTAGAACACACCAATTTGATACCTGCAGATCTGGAAAGATGTACAGAGAGCTTGCTTACGTGATATCATTTGCACCTTACTATTGGCGTGCAATGCAGGTTTACATCATCCCCATTCATTCAGTTTCTGCCTCCATGTGAAAATCAACTGTCAGATTAGTTATGCTATGCTAAAAGCATAAGATAGTGAAAACTTAAATCATACTTAATGTTTTGTTTGAACTGACCCAAATTTTCTCTTTGTTGGTAGTGTGGAAGACGATGGGTAGATGAACACGACCCTAACCATTTGGCGAATATGGGAAAATATGTATCGGCGATGGTGGCGGCAGGTGCCAGAACAACTTATTCCACAAACCCGAGCCAAGTATGGTTCTGTATAGTATTGGTGACCTCTCTGGCGGCTACAGCTTATCAGCTGTACTGGGACTTTGTGAAAGACTGGGATGTTCTCAACCTCAAATCAAAAAACTTTTGCCTCAGGGATGAATTAATACTGAAGCACAAAAGCGTCTATTACCTTTCCATCGTGAGTTCCCACTTCCTCCTGTCTCCTCTTCTAAAGAAAAAAAAATTAAAAATTAAATATTCTTAACAGGATAAAGATACACCAAAATAAAAAACAGGATAAAGGATTTTATATTTCCAGGCATTGAATGTTGTGCTAAGAATTGCATGGGTGGAGACCGTGTTGAACTTCAGAGTTGGATTAGTAGAATCCAGACTACTTGAATTCTTGTTGGCTTCCCTAGAGGTTATTCGTCGTGGACACTGGAATTTCTACAGGTATATTGTGTGCTTCAAATGCAATCTAAATGTCTCTAGATACTCATCACTGATAAGATTTTATGACGCAGGATTGAGAATGAGCATTTGAACAATGTGGGAAAGTTCAGGGCAGTGAAGACAGTTCCCTTACCATTCCGAGAGACTGACTCTGATGGCTGAAACCTGCCAACATTATGCAGTGATGTAAATGTACAGGTATCGAAGGCATTCACTTGTTAAGCAAAGCCAATTACAGAAGAGGTCATTTTACACTACCCATATGACGCTGAGATCGCATGCTGCTCAGGCTCAACTGCTGGTCAACGGTCACCAGTCTCGTTTAAAATTCAATGCATATTGTGTTTTCTTGCTTTGCTTCTTCAGTGTAGTGTTGAAAATGGGCAACAATTAAATCAGTTGACACAAATTCTACGAACATTCATAAAGCTGCTTGGTACGATGTACAACTATATAACACTGAGACATGCCCTTTTTCAGGACTGATGCTAGAAAGAAAAAAAAACAGAACAATCTTATATTCCCTAGGCTAGATCTTGCCACACTGCAGGCCGGTCTCTTGAAATGAGAAGAGTTCTAGACAATGCATAGTCAAAAGAGGGATTGTACATGTCACTAGGACCATTCAATACTCCGCTCTGAGTAATATTATAGTCACTGCCCCAAGACACTTCGCTCTGAGTATTATTATAATCACTGCCCCAAGACTGCACAGATCTGCTCTGAGTATCATTAGAGCCACTGCCCGAAGACTGCACAGATCTATCCTTGAATGTACCGTACATGCCCAAACCCAAGCTGGACACAGCCATTACGAGAGCTGAGTCTCCCCAAACCTGTGTAATGTTAGACTGTGAGTTGGATTCTGGCATTGGATACGTGGCAATAGGCCTTCGTTGGCGCAAAGAGAAATGTTGTACTTGGGATGAGCTCTTCCCAGCTGATTGTTGTTGGCTCCCACCTAAAAGCACTGTATCACCATGGGAGAACACTGACTTGGAGTCAAAACCTGATATGGGAATCTTAAGTCCCACACCAGAAGGATCACGGAAATCTAATATGGTGATGAAATCACCAGTGCAGAAAACACCATCATTTCCATCAGCATCAGTTTGTGTTGCCCTGCAATGCAAACCGTGTTGCCAAATGAAAGAGTTTATATAAAATGAAATGGAGTAAATTAAATTAAACCCACCTTTTACGAACACCTTCGGACATGTCATCATCTGAATTGAAAATGTGAAGAGCTGTTATCTTCTGTTCAGATGTATATACAGATACCAGTGGCAGTGGGTTACGGGAGTTCAAATCCCACAAAGAAACTCTGCCCAATTGAGCTAGAACCACCCTTCCTTCGGTTCTCCATTGCGAAGGACTGCAATACTCTGTTGATGAAATAGGCAGTTGTATCTCAAATTTCATCACCTGCTCGCCATCACGAACATCAAAAACTTTTACAGTCTGCTGAGAGGAGGCAGTTGCGACAATAAGTGGACCGCATGGTTTATACCACCACTTTGCATTGTTTGGAGGTAACACCTCTCTTATATGTCTTCTGCTATTGTGTGAAAGAGTTCTTGAAGGTGGCAGCTCATCCTCAAGATGACAAGCATGCACAGTCTTGCTGTAGAAATCCCAGGAGCAAAAGCCTGAAACTTTAGTATTTCCAGCTGATGCAGCGACAGCATATTTTCCTACGCAACCATCTATTCCAGCCACTCGCATTATCCAACAATCTCCCCAAATGCTCATTGGGACTCTGTCCGGGGGTCTGTATTCAGCTTTCTCCTGGAATACCAAGGCTCCATTAGTACATAATATTACTATATATAGTAACATCTGCAGGAGGCTATTACTTTTTTACGACGAACATGTGTCAGTTTCTTGACGCTGAAGCACACAAATTTAACACATCACTTGTCTCAAATGCATTCCAGTTGATGCAAGCAAAAAGAAGAAGAAGAAGAAGAAAAGGCAAATTTGAAAGTAAAGTACTACCTCACAATTGACAATATCATACAATGAACAACAGCCATCGTCATGAGCTAAAAGAGCAAACTCGCCTTTAGATACAAACCAACCAGCAGTTGATACTTTGACACCAATCTGGTGTAGATCATCTCCGCTAGACTCCTCAGTCTCGTCATCAGTTACCATTGTTTGTACATGTGCACTACACTGAGAATCACTTTCATTTAGAGTTTCACTAGTTGTGAGGTTTATGTTCGCAAGATGTTTTTCATTCAAATCCGTATAAGCTTGCATCTCTAAAATGTCACAATTGTCCGCAACCTGACCATCACATATCTCCATCGCAACGTTTTCACTCTTCATTGAATCCTGCTTATCAGCTGTCACAGACGGCATCGATATCTGTTCCTCACTAACAACACGGCTACCCAACATATGATCGGCAACATTAGCCTCCAATTTTCTTTCACGCAACAACCTTTGATGAGGAAAGAAGCTCTTTTCCAGCTCTTCTCGGTTCAATGTAGTGACTTTATTCGTCACATTTACATCACCTCCTCCCACAACTTCATTTGTTCGATTGCCGTTATACACATATTCAACGTCTTTCGCAGAATCACCCCCAACATATCCCATTGCCTGCTGCTCAAATGCTAAAATCTTTTCTTCAATGTCTAACAACATATACGGCGATATATTATCATCATCATCTAGCATTTCTTTGACTTGCTTGATGTCAAAAGAAATTCTTTCCGCCTTCTCCTCCAAAGATGCCAACTTTTTCAGAAGCATACTCCTCAGTTCCAAATCTTCTTCACTCAAATCTTTTACTTCTTTTTTCTTTGCAAGCCTCTCAGAAACCCTACTCCCACCAGACAAGGCCGGTTTCCGATTCATCACTGAATTGGGAATGTGGAGTTGAACGACTTTGTCGGGAATTTGGGTTAGGGTTTTGCCGCTGCCGATCAATTTCCAGTGCGTCGGATATCAAATCGCTGATGACAACCAGAAGAGAGAATCTAGCGTTTTGAGATCATGGGATGGGAAAGATCAAATCTTGACAAAGTTAACCTTACACGATTTTTCGGAGGGAAAAAAAATAATCTGCCGCCGGGTAAAAAGGAATGTTCCGCCGATGCATGGTCACCTCTTTATAGGTATAGGTTATAGTATATGCTTATTTACATTTTGACCCCTCATGTTTGATTAATATATTTCTAGTTTTCAATTTAATGATGTTCCAGCCCAAGCCCAAACATTTGTTGACTACGTTTGACTTCGAAATATATCCGTTGCAAGTTTCAACGGCTACTTTTCAAATCAAATCACAGGACTGTCCCTGATTGCCAACGTCTCCTGTAAATCAGCGTTTGTAATATTTTGTTCTCTCTCAATCCTCTTTCCCGGTTTCCGACCTTGAAATCAAAGACCCTCAAAAGGAAGGATTTTGAGGTCAAATGCCCAATCTTTAAACCCCCACAATCTCAGTTCATCCATTCAATTTCATTTATTGCTCTTAATTCTACAGATTGAAATCCATGGCTTTCACTCCAACCCCTTCCTCCTCATCCAAATCCAACCACAACTACGGAACTCTAGTCAGAACTCCTCAAGCCAAGAACCGCCTCAACTACCCAACTTCCAGGACACCAAACCCTAACGCAGCCACGGCGAAGGAGGAGCATCCAGTCGAAGTCATCGGACGAATTCGAGACTACCCGGACCGAAAAGAGAAGCATGTTTCCATCTTGCAGGTGAATCATGAGTGTCACTCAGTTAGGGTCAGGACTGAGATCGGGTATAGAGATTTTACTCTGGATGGGGTTTCGCTATCGGAGGAGGAAGACGTTGATGTGTTTTATAACAAGTTTGTCGAATCGAGAATTAATAGTGTGAAATTGGGGGAGAAGTGTACTGTGATGATGTATGGGCCAACTGGGTCTGGAAAGAGTTATACCATGTTTGGTTCTGCCAACCAGCCTGGTATTGTGTACAGATCGTTGAAAGATATTCTGGGTGATGAGGAGAGTGCTGCCTCTGGGAATTTTGTTCAGGTGACTATTTTGGAGATTTATAATGAAGAGATCTATGACCTATTGCCAAGCACTGGCACAGGAGGGTTTGGTTTTGGGTGGCCGAAAGGTGGAAGTGCTTCTAAGGTATTATTTGTATGATGTTTCTTAAGGAGATAGTCATTAGAGGTTGATCTATATAAATTTGCTGATTTTCTAACAATCTATCTGCCTGAATCAGTTGTATTTCGTATATGATTCAGTACTGTATATTGTGGTCTGGAAATAGCATTTTTAATTTTAGCTGTTGATCTCTTTTTGAAATTGATTAGTCATGCTCCAAGTGTTTATGTTACAATACTACACAGCCTTGTTAGCATACTTTATTAGCAAAGAATGTGTTTATGTTCTCTTTTTTCCATGGCTTGACTCTGAGAATTTTACAATGGAAATGTATATTTGGTAGTTGATGAACTTATGAATGTTGTTTTTAGGTTAAACTGGAAGTGATGGGAAAGAAGGCTAAAAATGCAACTTTCATATCTGGAAATGAAGCTGGGAAAATATCAAAAGAGATTCAGAAAGTGGAAAAGCGTAGGATTGTAAAGAGCACACTATGCAATGAGAGAAGTTCGAGAAGTCATTGCATGGTAAGCGGCTCGCAACACCTTTGATCAAAAAAAGAATTTGTATTCTAACTATTATTAACTTGGAACTGTATGCAGATCATTTTAGATGTCCCAAAAGTTGGGGGACGTTTGATGCTTGTGGACATGGCTGGTTCAGAGAACATTGAACAAGCAGGTCAAGCTGGTTTTGAGGCCAAAATGCAGGTACATAAGTTTCCTTCATCAATCTGTCTTAAAACTAATACTTGAAGCTCCTGATAAATGTTTCTGAACTTTGTAGACTGCGAAAATTAACCAAGGTAATATAGCTTTGAAAAGAGTTGTGGAGTCGATTGCCAATGGTGATTCACATGTGCCATTTCGAGACAGTAAGCTGACAATGCTTCTGCAGGTAAAGTTACCTGATCAAAATTATTAAAGTCTTTCTTTTGTCCTGAGAAAATAGCATTTCCTTCTCTGACGAGTGTCTTCGATATAATAGGATTCCTTTGAGGATGACAAGTCAAAAATTCTGATGATATTATGTGCAAGCCCAGATCCGAAGGAGATATATAAGACCATTTCGACTTTGGAATATGGTGCAAAAGCAAAATGCATTGTCCGTGGACCTCATACTCCCGTTAATGATAAACTTGGTTCAGAAGACTCTTCGGTTATCTTAGGATCTAGACTTGCAGCAATGGATCAATTCATATCCAAGCTACAAATGGAAAATAAAATCAAAGAGAAAGAACGTGATGAAGCCCACAAGGAGCTGATGAAGAAGGAAGAAGAAATAGTGGCTTTACGAACAAAATTGAAGGCAGTGGAAGGGAAGGGAATTGAGTCGGTTGGGGAGGATGTAATCAATTCCAAGGTAGCAGAGAGGACTAGGAATTTGAAACTTGAGTTGGAGAAGCAAATTGAGGAGTGCAAAAAAATGACTGATCGGTTTGTTGAACTTGAGAGGAAAAGGATGGAACAAACAATTTTGCAACAGCAGCAGGAAGTTGAGATGCTAAGGCGTCGTCTTCAGGAAGTTGAGTTGGAGCTGAGTCAGGCAAGGGGTGGTGGAAGTGGGTTTGCAAAACGATTAATGGCTGTGTATGCCAGTGAGGATCCTGGTATGGTAATGTCTATGGAACTGGACATGGACGATGTTGAACCTGTTAACCATACGGATGGCATTACTTTGAGCGGAACAGATGGTGCTTTTGCAGCGAAATACAATGATAGAGTTTGTTTGAGTACAGTGTTTGAGGAAGAAGCGGAAGAAACAGAAAATGGCCATCTGAGCGATGAAGAAGAAGTAAGGAAAGAGGTGATAGAAGAAAAGAGAGTATGTTCTACGAATGAGTCATCTCCTAGTTTTGAATCGGTACAGACTCGCGATTCAGATTCTTCAAGGCAACTGAGGATTCAGAACATATTTACACTGTGTGGAGGTTACAGAGAGCTTTCTCACAACATCCCAAATTCAAAACCTCTAGAAATGACAACAGATTTGCCTTCTATTGAGCCACCACTGGAATCTGTCAATGAAGCATCCAAGGAGAACAACAACTCATTTAATTTGAAAGTTTGTGATGAAGTTGAAGTTTTTGTGAAATGGGAAGCATCAAAAGAAAATTCTGGAAAGTTTATTACAACTTTGAAGCTTAAGAAGGATGCTAGTTTGGCTGATGCGAGGAAACTCATTGAGATTCACTTCGGCGCAGATAATATTCCATTCACTTTTCTTGTGTTAGGGGTATGCAATTCCTTTTCTTTCTTTCCTTCCATCTTATTTAGGCCAAATCTTCATTGACTGAACTTCTTCTTGGAATGCATCTTTCTTATGTCAATTTACAATATGTTGCAGGATCCAACAGGAGCACCTATCTCAAAAGAGAAGGAAACAACAATGCAAGTAAGCCAGCTCCCAATATGCAACAACCAGTTGAAGGGTCATCTGGCATGTCTTCGGCCACTAAATGGATCTAGACCACCGGCGACTTGTCTCCCATTTAGCTCGCTGGAAAACAAGCTACCCATCACTCCAGTATCTTGTTATAAGCAGCAAACTGACTGTTTCTCTCCTAAATTGGCGGAAAACATTGTCACTACTCCCTTCATCACAACTCGTAAGCACAAGTTACCTTCTTCGAGTAACTTGGCAGCTTGAGTAGTGAGTAGCTTGCAATATTCATGGTTCTGAGAATGCATATGTTATGGATATGATGCAAACTGATCGGACCTGTTGAACTCTGTTATGTACTATGGCTTTTTGAGTATACTCATGTGTTTCTCACTTCCTAAAAACTTATGAATCTAACATACCCTTACGGAAACTCAATGTCCATCTTGTGCTTTATGACCTAAACCAGCTCTGAAAATGGGTATGGGTCAAAAAAAACATGAACCTGTTCTGTTACAAATGCACTTGAATGATCTCTTGACGGGCTTTGAAATGGTTTCTGGTATTTGTATGTACAGCAAACTATATATAAAAGTATAACAAGTTTAATTATTGAGTTTTTGTGGTTGGACAACAAGGTCATCTTTTTCTTGCTAGTTGGAACGTCTTCTTCAAGAAATGGTTGGCTAACCGGTCCTTCCTATAACACAAAACCCTCAGTATCGTATTAGGATCCGATCTATTCCAACGTCCAGTGGTGGGAGGCATAGGCAGCAGTTTGTTGTTATCCGAACCACATAATCCAATGCCGCTACTTTCGCAGGTTGCAATGCTGAACTCTTCCATCAGCTGCTCTGTAGATTGTCCCATAAGTTCTAGTACACCATCCACAACTGATGCCTCATGCTCCACCATATCTTCCGATAAGAGGCCTTCGCCACAGGTGGAGAAAACCCGTTTCAAATGATCAAAGTCCTCTGCAATCATGTAATAATCTGACTTGGAATAGAATCTTGATGGTCCTCCAGCTAGTAAAACTGTTAGATATCCCTCAAAAGAGGCCTTCATGACTTCTTTCACAGCCAAAGGCTGAGCTTTGTCAGTAACTACAGCGGATATGAGAGTGAGACTCTGTTTAACAAGTCGTAGGGCTGGCCAGATGCGCGTATTGGCAACCCCGCCAACATATAGGCTGTCGTAGAACACCGAGTTGGAGTCTAGGAAAATCAGGCGGTATCCTGCAACTTCCGCAACGTGGTGGATGGACGCTTGGGCTACACCAAAGTATGAACTTGAAGAAATCCCACCAGCATGCTTGTGCTTGAACCTGTTTGAGGAGGGCATGACTTTTGGGGCTAGTGTTAGTGTTTTGTCAAGTGAGTTCAGGCTGGTTTGGAGGTAAAGTAAGGTGTTGAGACGGACGTATAGACGTTGTGTTCCGCGGCTCATCGACTGTCGAGGATGGATGCCATCATTTTTGAAAAATTCTTCCTCTATTCCAACATTGCATGGGCTTGCTTTCTTCAGCAGTTTCCTTAGTTTTGAGTCCCTGCCACATCTGGTGAGAGGTGGGAGAGTTGGAATGTAGTTCTGCTTGGAGCCTAACCACACAATCACAATCTCAGTATCTATGCTTGCTACGGAAATACATGTCGCATATTTTAATTATGGCTCATGGCTAATTACCACATGAAGAAACAAAGGCAGTATAGTCCTGGAAAAGGCTCTGTAATCCATCTGCAAGATCATGAACTAACTTCTCAGGGATGGTTATCGGGTTCTCAAAGAACGCGTCCACCGCCTCCTGCGCAATCCTCACTAGCTCCGTGCCTGAATGCGCAAATGGCTCCATCTTGGACTCAGGGTTCCAGCTCTGTGATATACATAAGAAAATCACATCTTATTAATTCGCCATGATAGACAAATTTGTTGTACGTAGAAAATTAAACATATATATAGAGCTTGTTGAACAGATGCTGCACCTCTGTTTCCTTAGCTCTGTCAACACACTCTTTCACTTGTGTCAACTTGGCGATAATCCATTTCCTCAACAGCCTCAATTCGATCGAATCAACCTCGAATGGCGAAATCTCTCTGATGATCCCTTGGCCAGCCTCTTTGCTGCAGCCCTCAACAGCAGCCATTTGCAGCAAAACTTTTTCGAGCTTCCCAGCTCTCTCCAGCACAGCAACTGTGGCCTTAGTCAATGTAGAGACCCCGGAAAGATATCGACTCAACTCAGTGCCATAGCAAGCATGGAGTGTCACAGCTGCAACCCCCCCTGAGAATGGATGCCATTTTCTGATTATGTGGCTGAAGCAATCTTTTTCTTTCAAGGCCAATTCCTCTGCTTCATCTGCCAATTGAATCAGTAACTCACTTTCTTCCCCATCTGCTTTCAGTTTGATGATTTGGTCACTCTGTAGGATCTGTTCAACAGTGCAATGCAATCAATAATATAAGACATCAGAGTTTAATTAAGATTTTCAGATTCAGGGATTCAAAAAAAAAACAAAAGTGTGTATGTGCTAGCTAGCATTATTAACCTTAACAAATGCATTCCTGATTGAAGATCTGATGTAGTGATCGACTTGCTGCTTTGTCGGATCATCCTGCCCAATAATCAACTCGACATCTCCGCCGCCGTTCAGAATCTTAGTAGCAGTGAGTGCCAACGGCAGAAGATGCTCCAACACTGCAGCATTCCCCTTGTTAATAAAATACTCATGATAGCTCATCAGTCTCTTTTCACACCAACACAGCATGAAATCCAAAGCTTTGGGCAGCATCTTCATGTACGCATGATGATCCTTATCAGTCCTACTCTTCGCATCGATGACAACCTCATTGAGCATAGCTAGCGCAGCGCCAATCAAATCAGGCTCCAACTGAGACGACGACGACGACGACGTCACAATGTACTGATTAAAAAGAGTACATGCAAAGCAGAGGTTATGCATGGCTCTCCCTATCCCCAACGTTGACCAAGTCTTCTTGATCAATTCCAGAAGCTCATCAACCTCATCCACCACCATTGCATCATCTCTCAAATCAAATATCGAATGTAGTAATGAAATGTAGAGATGAATGTTAAACGGGTATCCGTCAGCCCAGTGGCACACATCTGTAGGTGATCCGTCAGAGCTCCTCCATGCCAAGGACACAGCTGAGTTGCATAAGGTACGCATTGCTTCTGAATTCTTGCTCGTGTCGATGGGGCTGGTCTCGCTAGCCTGGATGATTTCATGTAATCTGATAGCGAATGAGTTTGATTTGTCAAGCGGGATTGATGGATTGATCAAGAGCCCGGTCTCTAGTATCTTGAGCTGCCTCCTCTGCCATGCATGATATTCTTGCGACGAGCTAAACTCTGACGGCTTCAGATGCCGCAGGAGCTCCAGCGGTAAGATTATCGTCTCAGCTCGTCTTCCCATCTGCTCAGAAAAATACCTCAAAAGTGAATCATACCTAAAAATTAGGTATTATTTTATTAAATATTAATGAATATGTGACATATATATATATACCTGGCCAACTAGGGTTCTTAAGAGTGTCTTCCGAAGGCGATTATCGCTGTATTCTGTAACCCTCATCTGTTGCCTCATGAGCTCTGCTGACGTCAACGGCCTTCGTTGCCTCGCCGCCTGCATCAAAATAGCTGCACCAGGACTCATCGGACGTCCGCTCGGGGAGCCTGGTGATGATGGCGCCATAGACGTCGAGCCACCTTGATATGGAAATGAATTCCGTTTCGAAGGTGAACGTTTCAACATCTTCAACCCTAAACTCCTCTTCACCTTACTCGTCACAGCCATGCCCACCCCATTATTGCCTCCCTTCCCCGGAGACGACGACGACATTAATCCTCCTCCCAGCTCCTCCTCCTGCGTCGGATAATAATTATGATTCAGTGCGCTCCTCCCTCCGAATCCAGGCGTTGATCGGCACGCAGTGAAGAAGATTTCATACGCTGTTTCCCTAAGATCATCCTTGTCTAGTCCTTCCACGCTTCCAAAAGGACATTCGACATCCAGCCTTGCCGAGTCCGATAGCCTGCAATCGATTATATGATCATCGAATTGATCAGACGAGAATGTGAATGTGGATGAGCTCATAGTGGTGATTGTTGTGGCCGTGGTGGCGTATGATTCGTTACGCGAATGGCGGCCCATCGTGGCGCCGGTTCGTAGGTAGATATTTAATTAAGAGTCCCGATTCGAGGAGGGCTGAGCTGGTGGTGGTGTGTCAGATGTCGGGAGGAATAGGTAGGGAGACGATGGGGTGCATATTTTTTTCAAAGGTGGTGGTTGTTTTTTGGTTGAATGGAATTTGTTGGGTAATTTAACAGATGGATGGATGAAGAAACATGTGTTTGTCATTAATTTGTTTTATTACAGTTATAATATGAGTGTGCGTTTGGAGAAGAGGGATGCAAATGTATAATTGGTTGACGCCAGCTTATTTGATGGTGGTCGGAGAAAATGGCGGGGGAAATTGGTGGTTGAGATCAGCCGCCGTGCAATATGCATGCATGCTGCCATTTTTAGTAATGAAGATCCATGTACGTCAAAAAAAAACAAATCTCATGCACCTCTTCCTGTCATGCGTCATCCTCACTTGTGAGTTGAGAAGTTTTTTTATTATTATATTTTAATGGGTACAATAATTCAGAACATTACAATGCAATGACGCCTTATCATCTAGTACATATATATCGATCTCCGCAGCTCTAGCAAGACATCTTGATCGGATCCGAAATCATCTGGTACATTTTTTTCCACTTCTATAGCGCATGCCAAGTTCGGCACATTTACCATGCATGGATCCGTACATCCACCCCAAATCACGGTGCATTCTTCGACACTTGGAGCTCAGACCACCTTTACCGTTTTCCAGACTCGTCACGTCCATCTTGACAGCCGCACCTCCATGTGGGAAGAAGGATGACGCGCGAGGCGTGAAGAGGAAAGCATCCACGCGCAAGGCGGGACGAGGAAGAGAAGAGAAAGAGGAAAAGGAAGGGAGAAAATCATCCGTTAGATCAAATGAGGACACCCAAATTTGGTAAGGACGTAGGGACAAATCTCATCCATTAGATCATCATCCATCTAACCCCCCGTGCTTTGTGGGTGCGCCACGTGTCCAAGTACCCAAAATCCAATAAAGCAAATAGTAAAATCCCACTACCAAAAAGCAAATAGTAAAACCCACTACCACATGTGACACGTGGCAGCTTGTGGATCATTGGATGAACCTCATCCAATGGCCAAGATTAGTCCCTACACCCTCACCATAAGACATGTCCTCAATTGAACGCCCCATATATATATATATATATATATATATATATATATATATATATAGAGAAGCGCTCAAATGTGAACCACATCTTACACTAAGAACCTATGAATTCATCTCCACCTTTAGATCATTTGATCTAAAGGTGCACAATCAATCCAAAAAGTGAAAGTTGTTTGTCATTTTGCACTTTTGTCTTTTACCTAAAAGACAAAAGTGCAAAATGCCAAAAAAACACTTTTTGGACAAATCTACACCTTTAGATCTCAAGATCCAAGGGTGCAAGATGGTTCATATGTTCTTAGTGTAAGAGGAGTTCACATTTGAGCGCACCCCTATATATATATATATATATATATATATATATATATATATAGGAGCGCTCAAATGTTATACCCTTCTTAATGTGTTATGTGTTACACCAATCTCATCCTTTAGATCAAATGATCTAAAGGTGCAAAATAAAGTCAAAGTGCAAAATAAAAGTCAAAAAGTGACCAAGTTGTTTGTCATTTTGCACTTTTGTCTTTTACCTAAAAGACGAAAGTGCAAAATGAATCTGAACCTTTAGATCAAAAAGATCTAAAGGTGCACAATTAAGTAACACATAACACTTTAACAACCCATAACATTTGAGCGCCCCATATATATATATAGAGGAGCGCTCAAATGTTACACCCTTCTTAATGTATTATGTGTTACACCAATCTCATCCGTTAGATCAAATGATCTAAAGGTGCAAAATAAAGTCAAAGTGCAAAATAAAAGTCAAAAAGTGACCAAGTTGTTTGTCATTTTGCACTTTTGTCTTTTACCTAAAAGACGAAAGTGCAAGATGTAATCTGGACCTTTAGATCAAAAGATCTAAAGGTGCACAATAAAGTAACACATAACACTTTAACAACCCATAACATTTGAGCGCGCCCCTATATAGATATAGAGGAGCGCTCAAATGTTACACCCTTCTTAATGTGTTATGTGTTACACCAATCTCATCCGTTAGATCAAATGATCTAAATGTGCAAAATAAAGTCAAAGTGCAAAATAAAAGTCAAAAAGTGACCAAGTTGTTTGTCATTTTGCACTTTTGTCTTTTACCTAAAAGACGAAAGTGCAAGATGTAATCTGGACCTTTAGATCAAAAGATCTAAAGGTGCACAATAAAGTAACACATAACACTTTAACAACCCATAACATTTGAGCGCGCCCCTATATATATAGGAGCGTTCAAATGAGGCACTCAAATTAGAATGAGACTATGAGGCACGATCTCAACCACACATCTAACCCCCCGTGCTTTGTGGGCGCGCCACGTGGCAAATAGTAAACCCACTACCAACAGTAAAAAGCAAAAAGCAAATAGTAAAATCCCACTACCACATCTTTAAATCTCAACCATTAGATCAATATCATCAATGGCCAAGATCATGCCTTACAGCCTCATTCTACCAACCATGCCTCAACCGAGTGCTCCCCTATATATATATATATATATATATATAGGGGAGGAGGAGCGTTCAAATGAGGCACCAAAATTAGAATGAGACTGTGAGGCACGATCTCATCCACACATCAAACCCCCCCGTGCATTGTGGGCGCGCCACGTGTCCAAATAGTAAACCCACTAACTTTTGAAAAGTCAACAATTGCGGCTTGCCACGTGGCTTCGCCACGTGCCTCGGATCAACTCCCACAGACGGCCGAGATCGTGCCTCACAGTTTCATTCTACCAACCATGCCTCAACCGAGTGCTCCCCTATAGGGGAGCGCTCAAATGTTATGGGTTGTTAAAGTGTTATGTGTTACTTTATTGTGCACCTTTAGATCAAAAGATCTAAAGGTCCAGATTACATCTTGCACTTTCGTCTTTTAGGTAAAAGACAAAAGTGCAAGGTAAAAGACAAAAAGTGCTAAATGACAAACAACTTTGTCTTTTTTTGACTTTTTGACTTTCATTTTGCACCTTTAGATCATTTGATCTAAAGGATGAGATTTGTGTAACACATAACACATTAAGAAGGCCATAACATTTGAGCGCTCCTCTATATATATATATATATATATAAGACCAAAGGGGAGCGCTCGGTTGAAAACTCTTAAAAATTCGAGAACTTGAGAATCCAAATCTCACCATTAGATCATGATGCATCTTTGAATATGCATGTGACACATGCCGAAAAAGTAAAGTAAAAAAATATGGATTTGACTTTGCATTAAATGCATCTATGAAAATGCACATGTGACACGTGTCCCCTCCAAAATTACTTGATGATGCATTTTGGAAGGTGAAGATTGGGGGTCTCAAGTTCTCGAAAAAATAAGGGGTTCTCATTTGAGCAAAGTATAACGGTATTTAAACACATCATATAGGGGAGCACTCGGTTGAGAACCCTTAAAAATTTGAGAACTTGAGAATCCAAATCTCACCGTTAGATCATGATGCATCTTTGAATCTGCATGTGACACATATCCAAAAAGTAAAGTCAAAAAGGTGGTTTTGACTTTGCATTAAATGCATATTGAAAAATGCACATGGAACACGTGTCACCACCAAAATTACTTGATGATGCATTTTGGAAGGTGAAGATAGGGGTCTCAAGTTCTCGAAAAAATAAGGGGTTCTCATTATAACGGCATTTACATGCATCATCTAGGGGAGCGCTCGGTTGAGAACCTTTAAAAATTTGAGAACTTGAGAACCCAAATCTCACCATTAGATCATGATGCATCTTTGAATCTGCATGTGACACATATCCAAAAAGCAAAGTCAAAAAATGTGATTTTGACTTTGCATTAAATGCATCTTAGAAAATACACATGAGAGTGTCATCACCAAAAATGACTTGATGATGCATTTTGAAAGGTGAAGATTAGGGTGTCTCAAATTCTCGAAAAAATAAGAAATTCGCATTTGAGCGCTCTCGAAATAGATGCTTCTAGTTCTAGCATCAATCTGTTGAGAAATATATACTTTGCGAATAGTTTCACACTTGCTAAAGTGATAATTCCGAACACCAATATGACAAAAATGACTTATTTTCATCTGTACACTTTAATTTCATCTTATATTAACACTATTTTCATCTCACTCTCGATCTGTTTTCAAACATTTTCTATTCATTACATCATCTTCGATTCATCTTATCCACACAAAAAAATCATCTTCGATTTATTACTCTATGTTTTTTAAAACTGTACACTATGTATAATTGACTGAAAATACATTTTCTACTTTACAATTCACAGTTGACCAAATAAAGATAAACATTACAAAATGATCGGATACCCGTAGCGGTTTCCAACATGACTCACGCCACCATGCCTAAATATGCCACTAATTCATCCACCCGTGCATAAATGTGTGGGTTGATTTTTAATCGACCAGGCATGATACGCAAGAGTAGTCAAGTCCTATAAACATTTTTTTTCTATGAAAAAAAATATATGTTTATAGATTTTAAGTAATCAACTTAACATGCAATTAGGTTCAATTCATGTTATTGTTCTTCAACAAGACAAAAAATGAAAGGGAACACTGATAGGAATTTGCCGACCGGTGGTCTGGGCAAATCCCCAAGTAGCGCAGCGGAAGTGAAATATGGATTCTAGTGCGGAAGCGTTGGGTAAAATGGATGGAAATGGACTGAAATATGAGGAAATGGTGTAGGATTATTGTATTGAAATGGACGAAGTGAAGAACAAGGGTGGAACCACGTTACAATCAGATTACAAGGGCTGAGTTATCTCTAGAAGGTTGGGATACCCTAGGGCCGAAGGGTTGGTACCCTCGACACTAAGGTTGTGATCCAAAGATAACTCTTTTGGTTGATGATTGGATGTCGAGTGCTCTGGCCTTGCTTCCCTTATATAGTGATCCAAATGATGCATGTTGAGGTGAAGAAGCAAACTAGCCGTTTGTGGGAGTCCAAGTGTAACCGATGGGCATTTAAGGAGCTTTATTGCCTTTGACTCCCCTCCAACGGCTCTATTGGATATGCAACTTTCCCCAACGGCTCTATGGAGATCTGGTTCATTCATTGCCATGATTTTGTGACCGTTGCTCCTCCAGTCCGGACTCTCTAGTGTGCTTTGGGCGTCCTTGCGTAGGACCTCGTCTAGGGCACTCCTTAGGACCCCTGGGCGGCTTTGTCTTGACCCGATGATGTTATTCGCCCTTCCATGGTTATTTGACATTCTAAGGCTATATGTCGAGGTAGAATGCCCAGATGATGCACTTCGGTCGAGGGTTCTGGTGTTGTGCCCCTTCTGTGCGCACAGGGCACTCGTCAACTGGGCCTCCGGACGACTTCGCCATGACACTGTGATATTATTGCCTCGTCCCCATATGTTGACCCATGTAAGAGTATTGGTCGATCCAGAATCTCCAATTGGCGAGGTTGGCTCGATGATTTCCTTAATGCCCAAAATCTGCGCACGCAGGGCCCTGTCGGGGCCCTGGCCAGTTACGCCCGTCACGGTCTTGACTCGGGGCCCTCCTGAAGACCTCAGGTAGTCCACTGGATGGTCTCGGTCGTCTTCCCATGGTCCATGCCTCGTCGCCCAAGTCAGGTCGCTCGGGGCCTTCTTGGTCACATCGGGGCCTTCTTCCGGGTCTCCAGCGCAATTCCTCGACGGAGCTTTTCTCGACTCGGGTCCCATATGTAGATTCCCATCAAACACACAAAGAGTTTTTATTTGGTTCGGGCAAGCCCTACTCCAAGGGATCTCAACACAGGGAGATCTGGCTCAATGTCCACTATGCAATCAAGAGTTTCAAATACAAACAGCACGAGTTCGATTTAGGGCAAGATCTAGGTCTATTCTAAATAGGAATCCTAGAAACTGAGGTAAGGGAATGGAGGGTTTAAAGCCCCCTCCGAATCCCCTGGGATGTGCAGAACGTTGCAGACGTCTTGCGCTTGAAAATCCTTCGGTTGACCAACTCCAATCGATCGTCCTCGGATTCACTCAGTCTCAGACTTGAACCCGCTTGACTGTCTTCAATCGAACGCATGTCGACTAATTCGTTGAGCCACGAACTTAGCCGACGTCCGGCGAGCCTCCGACGAACCTGCCTAACTCGAATCGCAGCTTCGCTCTCGAAATCGCTCTGTCGCTCTTCAATGTCTGGGTTTCGTCTCAAGAACCCTAAATCCCCAAATTGAAACGCTTTAGACTCAGCTGGAGGACTCGACGAAACGCAACGTTCCGTCTCAACCGAAATACCGAACTCCAGCCTGGAAACGACGACGCTCCACTTGCATCTGTCTTCGACTCAAAACAACGCAGCTCCGGAGTAACTAACAAACCGAACTCTCTCGCCCTGGAACTCGACCTTCAAACGTTGTCGTCCCACTAACTCTAACTCCAGCTCTTCCTTTAAAACGACACCGCAGCTGAGTCGTAACTGATGCAACGAACTTCCGCGCCTTTGTCAAACGCCGTCGTTCCCCTAAACCACCAAACTCAGCTTTTGCCGCTTGATACAAACGACGCCGCTTTGCCTGAACCTTCAGTTGCTCTTCAGTTCTTCATCAGCTCTTCATCGGCAATTGGCATCAGGAAAAAGGAACACTAAGGCATGACTAAATTACCTAAATCCTAACAATGTTTATAAGTGATTATGCGTGATCCACGTCGCATGGGATTTGGGAACGCACATATATATGATTTGATTGAAACATTTACGGAAGAAATATGTAAAAAATCAAACTGGGAATTATATAAATACATTTTTTTTGAAAGGGGGAATTATATAAATACATTGATATCATAAGATATGCAGAGTATGCTTTGTATCCTTATTATCAGCCACAGAACAAACCTACCACTGTCTGCACATTCACAATATACAACCAACCCCCCCACATGCTCCTCTGATATCAAAAAATAATCATGCTCATTTTATTCGAGGATAAGTTGCCCTTGGCCCTTGTCACGAGCCTCAGATTTGGACCATATCGATGCCTGTTCAAGTCCTTATTAATTTATTAACACTTGGATTAACGTTTTTTGCATATGCCACTGTCGACTTTCTTCTTTTTTTTTCTTTTTTTTTTTGATGGGACTGTCGACTTTCTTTTAATAACACGTGTTTGGGTTCTTTGATCTTCTTAGCAGTGCACTACCCCTACATCTATACACACGATACTGGAAATGCATACGAGAGTTGAGCACCAGCTTCGTGTAAGCCTCCGGTCCTTGCGTTCGTCAGATTCCATATCCAATCTTTTTACCTCTTTTTTTCAACAACAACAAAAATGATATTAATTAACAACATCCGGAGAAAACTTATCACGAGTCAACACGACCTCTATGAAAGGCCTTTAGTGGTATTTAAATAGATTTCCACAATATACTTATTATTGTAAGATTAGTGTTCTATCAACTCAACCACCATCTTGTTGGCCTTATAAAGATTAATTAATACTTACAGAAATATTATTTCTTAAGGAAACATTACTAGAACTATTAATATGGAGATCCAATTGAAAGTGGAATTAGCAAATTTAGACCGTACATGCTCTAGTCTACATGATAGAGTTTGGTTGATTAGCATGGGGTTAAAAAAGTAACGCTTCTTTTAGTAGGCCCTAGTATAGATGATATAGTTTGGTAATTAGCATGGGATTCATAGATTAGCGCCTCTTTTTGTTAGGCGCACGTACGACCGTTTAGTCAGGTTGTTATTGGGTACTTTGTATGTGTTTTGACTAATTATATCATCATTCTGAGTGAAGTTTAAATATAAACCATGTTTTTTATAAAAATTTTAAATCACTTCGAAAGCATTCACGTGTCACTTAATGAAATGACTAGTTTTAGTTCTAATGTAAATTTTGTCGAAATTCATATATAAAAACGGCTTTAAGGGCCAATTCAGAATACTTAATATCGTTACATTTCGTTTCAATTCATCGAGAGAAAAAAAATTATTCACTGAACATTTAGCCTCTATCACCGAACATTTTGCTTATCACTGATATTTAGCTTTATCACGGAACATTTAGCTAAAATCATTAAAAATTCAAAAAATACGTGGACAATTTGAAACTTTTTACTGGACAATGTCTAGTAACATGAAACATTTAGCCAAAATACGTGGAAATCTTGAAAAAGCTAAATTTTTAATGATAAAACTAAATGTTCATTAAGGCTAAATGTTCAGTGAACATAAAATTAATTTTTGATGAACTGAAGCAAAAAGTAGCGATTTGGCCATATTACTGAACATTACATAATAATAAAACTAGAAATTGGAAAAGACAATATTAAGTGATTCATAAAGCGGGTTATATTGGATGGTCATATTTGAATGAATCCTCCCATTATATCAAACAAAAACATATTTGAATTTTTTTTTTTGTTGATAATAGGTACAACAATTCATATGTATTCGAACACGAGATGTAAGGATCCATGATGAACTCCTTAACCAACATGTCTATCCAAATTAATCCGATAAATTAATCTTATAATTAGACAAGCAAAACGTCCATAAATTTATTATTATTATTGATGAAAGAAAAAACGACCAACAGGCCACCAGCCTTTTTTTTTTTGATTAAACAAGTTGCCAACCGGCATACAAGAGCTCCAAAAGGCCCAATTAAATCCGACCGCCTGACCGAGACAGTCGACTTTACAACGAACTGTCACTAAGCGGGAACAGGCCACCCAGCCCTTTGTGTATATTAACTGTCATTCACAGAATCAGCCAATTGACAGCCCGGACGATTTTTATCAAGATAGCGAGGCGATCGAGACTACTTAGAGAGGGAGGCCGAGCCAGGGTTAGCACCGACCACTGACTCTGACTCTGACTGCGAGCTTGTAAATTAAGGTAAAACGCCTTCCCCATCAATTGTACATTTTCGCTTGCATTTATCGGACTCGAATTCTGATACGCAAATTTATTGAAGTGTCGCCAATTATCTATCATTATGTCGTCGAAGAAGATGAGAGTGGCGGTGGTCGGAGCGGGGATAAGCGGATTGGCTTCGGCGTATGCGCTGGCCAAGGCTGGAGTGGAAGTGGTGCTGTACGAAGCTGATGATTCACTAGGAGGGCACGCCAGGACTGTTACAGTTGACGGCGTCGATTTGGACCTTGGTTTCATGGTCTTCAATCGAGTACGTCGTCTTCTTTGTCTTTCGCATTTCATATCTTCTCTTCTGTAGCTTTCAAGCTTCACTTCTTTGTCGGTAATAATGGACGGTCCAGATTGGATGTTATCAGTTCACTCATCTCTATTCTCAATGCTTCGTTATATATATAACTGTTAATAACAAAGTTTTAAGTCTTAATTAGCCAGGAATTAACACTTACGATAAATAATCTATAACAAAAAATATCAACAGAGAATTATAGGGATATGGATTTTAGATTAACTAGGAGATGCCATTGCCATGCTAATCAGTCATCTGTAGATTCTTTGTTGGTGTAAGTAGTGTCTTTGATGTTGGCAGTTCTAAGCTTTAAAAAGAAACATGGTGAACTGAGCTGTGTCAACTGACTAATGTTCATCTATTTCTATTGACTTTGGCTTAAAGATAATTTAAGACAGGCAGCGTTGTACTTGTACATTATTGAAGAGTTGTCTTAATCCATATCTACCTTTGTGTTTCTTCGCCCCTCTATTTGTGGCAGTTGTTGTTGATTGAGATAGTGATATTATAATCAAAACTGACATGGGATCTGGGGGGAAGGTAAGTGGAAACCAACTGTGCGTTTCAGGCCCAGAGAAGTGATTGGGGGTGATAATTAGTTTGGTTTGGGAGGTTTTGATCAAGGGGATGAGAATGTACATTTTTTGAATTCCAGGTAACATATCCTAATATGATGGAGTTCTTTGAGGGCCTTGGAGTAGAAATGGAGCTCTCTGACATGTCATTTTCCGTCAGCTTGGACAATGGTCGGGGCTGTGAGTGGGGTAGCAGAAATGGATTCTCTGGTTTGTTTGCTCAGAAGAGAAACATGGCCAATCTGTACTTTTGGCAAATGATCCGAGAAATTATCAAGTTTAAGGAAGATGTTCTCAAGTAGACTCATTGCTCCCTTCTTCCAAAATATTGCTTAGTGAATGTTGTTGATTCTTCAAAGTGAATGTGGAAATTGTTTTTTAGGTACCTTGCAGAGCTAGAGGCAAACCCGGACATTGACCGTAATGAGACTTTAGGCCACTTCATCAACACGAGGGGATACTCTGATCTTTTTGAGAAGGCTTACCTTGTGAGAAATAAAAGCATTGTTGATGACGTTTTGTTTTGAGTTGTTATCTTTTGGCAACATGCTGTCTCTGCCCAAAGTAACTAGCAGATACTCTGCAGGTTCCAATATGTGCTTCTATCTGGTCATGTTCTTCAGAAGGAGTACTCAACTTTTCAGCATATTCTATTCTCTCTTTTTGTAGAAATCACCATTTACTTCAGGTTAACCCCCTTTCCTCAAAAAGTGTTGTATAAGTATCACAATTTAACCTATGTTGCACTCCAAAGCACATAAAAATTTCTACCAAATGGTTATGTTTCAAGTTTGGGTTGATCTATCTACAGCTATTTGGCCGGCCACAGTGGCTCACTGTCAGATGGCGTTCACAACAGTATGTCAATAAGGTTGGTGAACTCTTCACTTCCCGACTCGAATTACTTCACTGTCTTCTTAAATTAAAGTCCGGGAATGATGTTGTTTTCATTGTCACATGAATTGCTTTTCCTTACCAGGTTCGAGATGAACTGGAGAAAAGAGGGTGTCAAATAAGAACCAATTGTGAGGTTCAGTCTGTTCTGACATCTGATGCAGGTAAGTAGCTATGAGGTCTATTTGCAACTGCCTTTGCACATTTTAAATGCTGATCAATAAGAGCTTATACAAGCGACTGTCGTCTCAGGCTGCACAGTACTATGTAAAGATGGCTCAGAAGAAAATTTTGGAGGGTGTATTATGGCTGTTCATGCTCCAGACGCTCTGAAGATCTTGGGACAACAAGTGACATATGATGAAACCAGAGTGCTAGGAGCTTTTCAGTATGCATACAGGTACAGCCATTATAGTATTAGTTAATCTGTATAAAGACTTTTCTATGGCCATTTGTCAGGATAGAATGATCCATGATCACTTCAGAGGCAGTTGTTGTTTATTAAAATAATGAAGCTCTTCATTTGCAGTGACATTTTCCTTCACCGAGATAAAAATTTTATGCCACGGAACACATCAGCTTGGAGTGCTTGGAATTTCCTTGGATGCCCTGACAATAAAGTATGCGTAACATATTGGCTGAATATTCTTCAGGTTAGAAACTTCCAACTCTTTGACCCTGACTGCTAACTGGATTTCATTATTTGGAAGTACTTGCTGACAGTGAGTGTATATGCATCATGGCCTAAACATATAGAATCTTGGTGAGTCTGGTCTACCTTTCCTGGTCACCCTGAATCCGCCTCATGTTCCAGAACATACTTTGCTCAAGTGGACAACTGGTCATCCAGTCCCATCCGTTGCTGCATCAAAGGCTTCCCTTGAACTCGATTCTATACAAGGAAAGAGGGGAATATGGTTTTGCGGAGCTTACCAGGGTGAGTCTTCAGTCTTCACTATATATTGATTTTACACAACTCATTTTTAATACTCTTAAAACTTAAAAACTGGTCTCCCTTTTCAGGTTATGGCTTCCATGAGGATGGGTATAAGGTAACACCACCTGAAGCTGAGTCTATGTTTTGTTTGTCATTTCTTATAATAAACTAACATTATTGCACTCTGCAGGCTGGGTCGGTGGCTGCACATAGTTTGCTTGGTAAGAAGTATAAGGTCCTCAGCAATCCAAAATATATGGTGCCTTCTCTGCTTGAGACAGTGGCTCGCCTATTTGTCACAAGATTTCTTAGCCGTTATATCTCCACCGGCTCCTTGATGTGAGTGGCTTACATTTGAACCCAGCTGCTTCGTATGTATTATGCATCTCCAGTGTCTTAGTTTTCCTATTAATTCACAAAAACAAGCTAAAACTTGCGCTTGCAGCTTAGTCGAGGAAGGAGGAACCATGTTCGCCTTTGAAGGATCCATTAAAAAGTGTCAAATGAAAACCGTGATCAGAGTCCACTCTCCTCAATTCTACTGGAAGGTACATTCAGTTTATAACTGGTAGAGACTGCTAGGGTGTGTGCATATATGTTACCTGTTATACTACCAACAATTAACTAATACCTTCGATTCTTAACAGGTCATGACCCAGGCTGACTTGGGTCTTGCAGATGCCTATATCAATGGAGACTTCTCTTTTGTCGATATAGACGAAGGGCTCCTTAACTTTTTTATGGTGGGATGATGGCTCATTCATTTCTCGCCCCCAAACACTACTTTATCTGAAATGGACTAATGGACCAATGTAACCTTTTCTGTTATCAGATTCTGATTTCCAACAGGGATTTGGATGCTTCGGTCGCTACTTCAAGTAATAAGAGGTAAGATCCTCTCTGTTACAAACTGTCCTGGATAGCTTTACACTAACACCTGGAGTCCACTTTGCTCGTGTAGGGGATGGTGGACACCTTTGCTTTTCACAGCCGGAATAGCATCTGCCAAGTTTTTCTATCACCATGCTTCAAGGCAGAATACTCTTACACAGGCTAGGAGGAACATCTCCCGCCATTATGATCTGGTAAAGAGTCATAGGCATGCAGTTAAATTCATTTGTAATTTTGCAGCTGAACTAAACATTATAAATGACTCTGAACTGTAGAGCAACAATCTCTTCGCTTTGTTCTTGGACGAGTCAATGACGTACTCTTGTGCGATATTCAAGGTCAGTTTCATGTGCTGCTTTTACACCATTATAAGAGTCATCGCCCCATATTGGTAACTCTTTTTCGTTCCACACATGAATACTAATCGTTTCGGTGTACCATCTATTAGGCTGAATATGAGGACTTGAAGGTGGCGCAAATGAGGAAAATTTCACTTTTGATTGAAAAGGTGAGAGTGAGTGCCTTTGTATGCCAGTTTCCCTTTTCTTTACAAACTCAATAATTTACTGGTTGCTTACTTGTGAATTACAAAGGCAAGAATTGAGAAAGATAATGAAGTTCTTGAAATTGGATGTGGCTGGGGAAGTTTAGCTATCGAGGTTGTCAAAAGAACCGGATGTAAGTATACCGGAATCACATTATCAAAAGAACAACTGAAATACGCCGAGAAAAAAGTCCAGAAAGCCGGCCTTCAGGTAAAGTGGAACATCACCTATGAATGAAAACAACAATGTTTCCCCGGGGCACATAATAATAACTGAAATGTTCACAGGACCGCATTAGATTCCTCTTATGTGACTACCGTCAGTTGCAGGCTTCCCACAAATATGACAGAATAATATCCTGGTTCATTTCTTACCTGTTTTCAGTTTGGACTTTGTACACTTTCAATTCAGCTTTTGAACACCTCACATGGGTCTTGAACTAATATCTGTGCAGTGAGATGATAGAGGCAGTTGGGCACGAATTTATGGGTGATTTTTTTGGTTCATGCGAAAGAGTGTTGGCAGAAGATGGGGTTTTCGTGCTGCAGGTAAACCAGATGATACAAGAATGGCTAGTTCGGCTGCTCTATATATATATATATATTAACCAAATACACACATGGGTGCAGTTCATCTCCATTCCTGATGAGAGGTATGATGAATATAGAAGAAGCTCAGATTTTATCAAGGAGTATATCTTCCCAGGAGGATGTTTGCCATCCTTAAGCAGGATAACATCAGCAATGGTCTTTTCATCCCGACTCTGGTAATCCACACACTTGTAACAACCACCTTAAGAATGTCATAGAACCTCTCATCACATTCACCTGGATTGTGCTTGAATTTTGCAGTGTGGAGCACATTGAGAATATAGGAATACACTATTATCAGACCCTTCGATATTGGAGAAAGAACTTCCTAGGAAAGCAAAGGTAAAAACATACACCTCATACCCTTGAAAAACGTAGCTTTTCATTTTGAATTTTCTTCTTTCTTTTTTTTTTCAGCCAAATTCTGGCTCTGGGATTTGACGACAAGTTCATACGGACGTGGGAATATTATTTTGACTACTGTGCAGCTGGTTTCAAGACGCACACACTAGGTGTCTATCAGGCAATCATCCTATATACCACCCCACCCCCCACCCCCCCCCCCTATGCATTTTCTGGAACCATATAATTCATTTAACAGTAATTATTTACGTGATGTTTCAGGTTGTGTTTTCACGCCCAGGCAATGTTTCAGCATTCAAAGACCCATACAAGGGTACACCATCAGCTTACTGACCTAGCTATGCGAATCAGAATGAGCTACAAAATTTCGACAGAACATCATTCTTTCCCGCAAGTAAAGAACAATCAGCCACGACCTGGTTCATGATATATGAATTGTCTTGCAACTATCACATCTGAATGCACTACTATCCCTCCTAAGTAGTGTAGTTAATACAGCTTACCAAACCATCGCAAGCAGCATAGCAGATCATAATCAGTTTTCAATACAACACATTCACGTAGCACATGGGTTATCCAGCTATCAAGTAAAATGGAATACTGAAAATGTATACCACAACCATAAGTCCTGAATCAAATAATCCAGCATTCCCACAATCTGTGGAAATAGCCGATGGGTTCTTGGACCCAATTGATGTTTTAAACCACTTCTCAGCTATGCCAAGTCACTAACGGGAGCTCTAAAGGAAATCCTGGTTAAAAATACAAGCAGTAACACATCTCTAACTGACCTAGGGAATCCATGATTACACTTTGTGCAAAACAACCCCGAGCTGCCGGTCAAAAAGAAACTTGCTCCACATCCACAACAACCACACAAAGATGATCATTTTTTGGCACGAAAGGTCCCTAGATGAACTGTGGTATCCTCAAGCATGGCATCCAGCACTATGCAAAATCCCATTTACTTATCAAGGTTCATCCCATGCCCAAGGAGACCCATGTGTTGGCCCCATCAGTTCAACTTCCCACTTTAAGCTCATCTCCTGTGCAACACAAGGGGAAATACAAGGGAATGATTATGCAGTCTTTCAATGTGACAACTACCACTACGGTTACTCTGCTACCATGCTTCTTTCAATGTGACAACTACCACTACGGTTACCGCTACCATGCAGTCGGCAACTATTCCCTCTTCCAAAGTGACAACTACCTATACAGTTACTGCAACCGTATGAGATAATCTGCACACTGAGCCAAAGTTGAACATCTTAGATACATTAACTGTATAAACTATCCCATGTCCATGACCTGTTATTACACTGAAATTCAACAAGCCAGAAACAATGTCGAAATTGAACTGTAACATACAGGATAACAGAGATATCTAGGTTCCAAATTTCAGCTAGGCACATAACGACCATGCATAATTTAAAACTACAACTCAGACAGAAATAAAATTAACAGTAATCTACTACTCTTCAAAGCCAATACTTATTTTAATTTTTAACTAGCAAGATAGATACTGCAAAATACTGGAATTCAAGCAATCCAACCAGTCTAAAGCGTGACTCGTCTCTTCATGTCTTCCTGCCCACGCAACTGCAAACCAGAAACTAAGCAATTGAAGAGACGGGCTGCACACATGCAGCAGCTTGGCGTCAAGGCCAATATTACTGCTGTTGAGGTTGTCGTGTGGGGGCACCGCTGTACCCACAACCATAGCCACCCTGAGCACCAGGAGCTTGAGCCCCATAATTTCCAGCAGCTTGTGATGGATCAGATCTCCATCCTGCATTGCCATATCCAGAATCGTTATAACCACTTCCTGTATACCCACCACTACCTTGCATCTCTGAACCCCCGGCATGGCTACTTGGAGCGCTTCCACAGCGACCACCATAGGGACCTGCATTTGGATAAGATACATCGCCTCCACCATATCCCCCATACCCATATCCTTGGGAACCATACACAGATTGCCCATTAGGTGAATGACCTGTAGGTGCAGAGCCAGGTGCACCCACTGGACTTGGGGCACCCCATGAGGAAGTATTAGTATAACCAACAGCGCCATATCCAGAGGCAGCTTGACCGCCCCAAGTGCTCCGAGGACCCCCAGGTGGACCACTAGCATATCCAGAACTTGGGACAGCTGGATTCCCATAAGGGGCTGCTGCAGCAGGGCCACCATACCCTGGGTTAGCCCCATATGCACCATAACCCATGCCATAACCAGGTGCATTAAATCCAGATGATCCATATGGTGGAAAGCCACCACCAACACCCTGAGACTGCATGTACCTATTGGAATCCATATGACCACCATATGCACTCTGGTTGCCTCCAGAAGATGCATAACCTTGATAACCACCACCATTTCCGCCCATGGAATGGCCAGATCCAACCATGTTGGCATCCTTAGGAAGTGCACGCTTAACTTCTACTTGCTTACCATTCAAATCATGGAAGCTCTTGTGTAAAACCCTATCAACAGCATCCTCACTATCAAAAGAAATAAATCCAAATCCACGTGCTCGTTGTGTGTTCTGATCATACATAACTACTACATCAGTAACATGGCCATAAGTCTCAAAATACTCACGGAACTCTTCTTCGGTCAACGTAGCGGGTAATCCTCCAACAAAAATCTTTTTAGTTCTAACATTTCCACCACTCCCATATCCCCTAGATGAATTTGTGTTACTGGTCCTAGTTACTTGCTGTTCCTCTCTAGACATTGCCATCTTAGCCTCAACCTAAAAGAAGTTACAACACAAATGTAAATAATAATGAACATTGAATCAAAGTAAAGCAATGCAAAGTCAGACACACATATGAACAAAGCAGCTACAATAGCAACAGTGAAGCTGAAAGAAAACACAAAAAACTTTCAGCAACAAACTAAAAATCCATGAAAATTACAAAGAAAAAGCTGAAAAGAACCAGCAACACAAGACAAAAAGATGTGAAATTCCAACCGTTCTTCCATCGATGTTATGCGTGTCCTGCAGAACCCTATCCAAAACGGAAGGATCGGCGAAGCAGACGAATCCAAAGCCTCTGGGCTTCTGGGTCTCCTTATCCCTCATGACCACAGTGTGCGAAACCTCGCCATAGTTTCCAAAGTGCTCCTTGAGCATTTCCTCCGTCGTCTCCCATGAGATTCCTCCGATAAAAAGCTTTCCTTGATCTGAATCCATTACTCAGATCTTAGTGTCAGATTTGGGGAAGCGAAGGCGCCGATTGGGGTAGGTAGAGTGAGAATGGAGACTGGTAAAAAATGTTGTGAGACTTTGGACGGTTTAGATGCGATTCTTTGTTTGGACTTGAACGGTCGTGATTGATTGAGTGGCCTTGGTTTCGAAGATGCTCTTTATGCGTTGTCCCGGAATGCATTCCCTGCCGTTGCTTTTCATATTTATTTATTTATTTTACGTAAGAAATGTGAATAAATAAGTTAAAATAATTGGAGATTTTCCAAATGGAGTGGTAAAAGCGTGACCCACCTACATCCAACGTTCTTATTTTTGTTTTCACTCATTTCAAAACCCGTTGAGCAGCACCGCGCACGCAGACACATATATCTCTTCCCAGTCCACAGTTTTGACTATCCAGCCGGACTTGCCTAATGGGATGTTTTATAGCCTGTTTAGGCGGCACCAGGAAACAAAAGCGCCACATATCTCAGCCTCACCACCAAGTAAGCTTAGGCCCCTTTTTTTTTCATATGTTTTTTTTTTTTTTTGTTTATTGATTTTGTTACTTGTTTTCAGGGGTTAGGGAGTTATCAACAGCTGAAACTTGATGTCAAAGAAAATAGCACAACATGTCATGAGCCTGATTCTGAATTGAAGTGAGGAAGAAGGATCTTCAGACATTTTTACCGTTGACAGGTTTTTTATTTAATTGATTTTTGTTTGTTTTGGTGGTGGTAGGAAGGAGAAGCCAACATTGAGATCTGTGTTGGGAGCAAGGAAGAAAGTGAGCTTTAATTTGAATGTGAAGACTTATGAGCTCATCGATTCCCAGGAGGATGATGAAATACCCGAAAAGAAGGAAAATGAGAAAGTTGGAGCTGGAGAGATGTCATACCCATCAAACTATAGATACAAGAATTTCATTGATTGTGAAAATGAAGAAGATGAGGACTTTGATGACTGTCTTGAAGACTGCTTGAGTGATCATGAGCTTGATCAATCATCAATACATGGAAAGAGTGATGATGAAAATTTGAGGAAAGTGCATTCTTCAGTGCTAAGTCCAGTTGAAAACACAGCTCAGTGGAGAGCAGTGAAGGTGAAGACAACAACAGCAGGACATCAATGCAAAGAGAATGCTACTACTTTGGACCATACTTTTATGAAACAAGAGACAAGAGTGGATGCTAGTCTGTCAAGCTGGATAGTATAAGGAACAATCTGATGATGATGCTGAGAGAACCATTTGAGCCCCCAGGAAGTAGTAAAAACATCACACTTGTGATATTTGTTGTAGTTATTCCTCTTTGAGTGAAAGAGAGTGTTGTATTTTAGTGATTCTTTGATTATAGATCTGGGCGTGTGATGTTAAATACGTAAAAGATATGATAATTGATAGAACAAGCCGATGAGATTTTGTGCTTCTCTCAAGCTCGTGTTGTCTCCAGAATAGAGTGCCTGAAGCTGGAGCTGTCTGCCATTTCAACTTAGACATCATCATCTTCTATTAAAATTCTGAACAGAATAACCTGTTTCAATCACAACAGGGAGTAAAGGAGACCTAGCATGAAAGCTGTCTTTATTTACTATTATAGGTCAATTACAAATGAAAATGAACTGTGCCCTCACACAAATTAGACATTGATGTTGCATGGGTAGCCTTGTTGAAACCCCGTACTGTCTTGCAGTATTCTGGGGGGAAACCATGATATAAATGCCGTAAACAACAGTCTTCATTATTATTTGATCTGGATGTTGGTATCTACATGATGCAACATGGACAACTATCTTCTGATTCATCTTCCTCGGTGTCACTGCAAAGTTACCGAATCAGATACCAAATTTGGCCAGTTACTAATTTCTACAATATGATAGCAATTTAAAGATAAGAGCAGCAGAAGCATGTGATTGCTTAGTCAGTCATGCAGAAACTCTGATTGATGAGCAATAACAAGAACACCTAAACAGCCATTAATTATTATGAGGTGAGTACTGCCACTAAAATAATATTCACTGGAAAAGCCTTACTGGACACGCTGAAGCAAATGAAGAACCAAGTTGCCAGATAAACAAACAACCTCCTCCACAAACCAGATTAATAATCTCAAGAGTCAAAGTGCTAACAATAAAGTTAAAGTTTCCACCACAAACCACACGTGAATGATCAAATAACTGCCAGATAAGCCACTCTCACCCACCTAGGTTGAAACTCCAAAATCTCAGCAAGTTTATTCCCATTTGCATCATTCCACTGCACGCTAAGCCTCCTCCTCTTCTCCCCATTCCTCGCCATGCTGCCGCCAGTCGTCTGCGCCAACAAAGAATAAGTCTCCATATCTTCTTCCTCAATCATAAGTTCCGTCTCCATCGGACGGAACTCCACAGAGCCTATACCCCCCTTCAATCAGCTCCGCTACTGAAATGGATCAAAATCAACTGCAACTAAAAACCCTAATTCTGAGATCTGGGAGTTATTGTTTCGGTCAAAGCATAGTCAACCAATCTGATTTTAGTAAGGAATTTGGGATATATCTCCGATTTCCAGGAAGAAGAGTTGATATTGGATAATAGAGGCGGAAGCCAGCAATCATAAATTAATACATAAATATTCGAATCAAACGGTTGAAGATGGTTTGAAATTATTGAGCAACGGATGAGATTTTGTGGATAATAGGGATTTTTAGGTATTTCCGTTGTTTAGCAAGTACTCGCTCTGTCTCTCTCTCTCTCTCGTTATGTTGGTCCATTTTTTTCTTTTTTAGCGTCTTTTAATGTTTGTTCATTTCCCTTCTAATCATAACTTCAATATTTAATCTCAACCAATCATCTTTAAGTTGGTGATCCGTGTGCATAAAACCTTGAATTCCTATCGGTTGAAACAATTTTAAATTGTAAATTTGATTGTAAATTGTACCTACAATAAATGAACTTTGTAAAAAAAAAATTCTCCGCCGATTGTTCTTTTGGACAAATATTGAGGGATGGACAGAGTATTGGCTTAGGGACATCGGTATACATAGTTAAGGGGTCCATTTGTAATTTATTTGCGGGCTAATTTTGACAAGTTAAAGGGTGTCCCTGAGGTGGACGGGGGCCTCAGCTAAAAGAAGGAAAGGCACGATGATATTCAGATTTCCTCCAAGAAACCATAAAACAAGTTCTCTAAGGCAGCAACGATTGTGTGGTTCAAAATACATCTCTCGAACCCCAGACCAGCAACCAGTTGCCAAAATCCATGGCTATCACCATGACACCCACACATCTGTACTGTATAACAACAACAACAAGCACTCATCTCCAGTAGAGGGCATCATCAATGAATGGCTGCAACTGGGTTTAAAGGAGGCAGCTGGCGGAGTTCAACGTTATTATGCTGCCGCACCAAGACATATTAGAGTTGGTCCATTATGAAGAATGTAAATGAAGGCAAGGGAGTGTTTGCATTGCACCTCTTGTTGTCCTTTATCGGTAACAAGCAATTCAATCAGCTCAGGGGCAAAGCCATTGCCTTCAGTCCTCTTCTATGTGTTCACTATCACTTCTAGTATAAAGTTAGTCCCTGGAGAACCCAAAAATTGAAACAATCAAGCTGATCGTTGTTAATGTTTGTCTGAATGTTAATATGGATCAGGTGATTACTGAGTTCTGTAACGCCATAGGTGCAGATGCGAAACAACGACAAGGGCTTATCAGATTGGCAAAGAAGAATGGTGAGAATTAAACTCGGATTTCTGGCCTGAGACAACAAATATGATATAGTGAAGAACGAATGTCTATGTCTTTGAGCTTATTGTATATTACATTTCAAGCTACTTGAAATATCATGTAAAACTTAGATAAACATATTTTTACTTGTTCTCCAATCTGGCTGCTCTCAGGGACAACATATGTTATTTTTAATCGTAAACAGAAGAGCACAAGTAATGTGTGGATATAGCTGTATTAGATTAAACTCATATAATGATTCAGTGTACAAAAATCCAGTTAAAAATCGGTATATTACAGAACGTGGCTGGAAGTTACCTCAAATTTGTCATAGGAACAAAAAGAGGGGAACCTACGATTCCTTTGTGCTTATTCAACACTATTTACCTCTACATTAAGGAATAAGTATTAGATATACACAAACCTTGTTTGAGCTTTTGGTAGGAGAGTTGGACTTCTGTTGTGAATGACTGCCACTGCTATTGAAAAGCATTGCAGAGCTGACAATTTTGATTGAAAATCGATACAGTAAAGACCATCTTGGATATTCACCATTTTCATAGAAGGCGCACATACCTCCTCTTTACCCTGCAAAAGTCCAGTGTGAGTTACAGTCAGTCATAACCTGGTGCTGAATGCTGAGTAACGTCTCTTACACAAAATGGAAGCATATATGGGGGGTATACCTTTAGAAATAGATCTAAGGACTTGTAGACGCCTTGGCTTTGGGAGTCTGGATTTGATTCCATATCTGATTTGGCATTGAGTACTGTAAGCGGGCAGCCAGTATCCCAGCCGTTACAATCACACTGCCCTCCTGATCTCCATCTTTCTATAAGACTCGAGGGTCCAGTATTTCTTGTTTTCGGCCCACCATGATAGCCTGCAGGGATTAAGATATTCATACTTCTTTCAACTGTATTTGGATGATCTTGGCTAGAAAATTCTCTGGCTAGTTGACAATTGGGCACTTGTTTTTCTTTAGCCCTCTTGAGGAAGCTCAGACCCCATCCACCCACTTCAGTTTCCTGCTGCAGGACTTGAATATGCTCCTTCATTACAATAGCAGCCAATTCAAAGTTGGAAGGAATGTTGTTTTCTGACAAGTTCGGACGACCTATATGATCAAATTCACAGTCTTCATCCTGCTCTGGCTTCGATGGAGATAAATCAAGCGAAGTGCTAGTCCCCCGTGTGCTGTGGTTGGGCCGATGTTTGGGAAAGTGGCGTGGTTTAAAGAATTTAGAGACTGTGCCTGGTAATCTTCTATGCTTCCCCAAGTCATAACTCGAATTATCCAGCTCCCTTTCTAGATTTGCATTATCACCGTAAAGGACGAATTCTGTCTCCATGATTTTTGAATCGTCAGCACAAATCCTATAGTGAGCGTAGACATTCATCCTCCCAACCAGATCAGATTCACTTCTGCTAAAGTCATGTTCCTTTCGAGTACTGGCATTTAAGTGAATGAAATAAGTCCAGTCTAGACTAGTCCCATCAGATGATGCCGACTTCGATGGCCTGGTCACGTAGACTTCTCGGTTGTTATCCATAAAGAATATGAATTGAGGTATTCCATTTCTCCACGTGCATTGAAGTATTCCGTGAGATATGGGAGGCCAAGTGCAGGAAGACTGTTCAGAAGATGTTGATATAATACTGGACATATACTGTGATCTGTCCTTAAATGGTACATCATCTGATCCATGTTTTCGCTTTCCACTTTTCTTGTAAACCATCGGTGAGGAACAGAAACTAAATCCACCAGGCGAGCCGTAAAGGTACGAGTCTAATGATCCTTTGACGCTAGCTGAACTAATTGCTTCTGAGTTAATGTCGTGATTAGCCTCACCGTGGTTAAACAATGGGCTCCCTAATATCAGACTTTTTCTTCTTGTTTCTGAATTTAATATCCACTTCTTCGAAGATCTCACGGATACATTACTGGACCTGTCAGGCAGTGTACTCCTTATCGACACATTTCTTGGTGAAGGGAAGCTCTCGGTTGAACAAGTGGTTTTTGAAGGACTCCAAATGACTGAAAAGTTATATGAGGCTGCTTTTGCTGCACTTATCTGTATCAACTCCAGACAGCTGCTGAGATACTGCTCATCAAAGCTAGTGATCCGCTTTGAAATTCTGCAGTTGGAGCGATAATGGCCTGGGACCAACTCGTGATACTTCTTGATGCTTAAAGAAAGTTGACACTCGGGGCATGTGCTACTGATCAAACTACTTGACTTGGATTGAAAGTACTCTAAGGTGACTCTATGACCAACATCATTGCTGAATATATCCAGTGAATTTTTCTGGCCAGCTTTGCGTGCCTTGATGCATCTGTGTTCCATCATCTGCTGCAAAACTGCATAGAATGGCCTAGTTCAGGAGAGTTGAAAACTGTCTTTCTGATCTGAACAAATATGAGAAAAGTAAGCATCAAGGAAAGAAGAAAAAAAAAACTGAATTAGAAAGGAAAGAAATAAGAATGTGGACTTAAGACAAACATAGAGTTTTCAGAGGGTACAAGTTATGCATATTGCTTGTTTCAAACTCAAAACTATAAGGCAAGATTATCCTGAACATAATAGTCAAAAGGAATGGTGTTCTGCTCAATTAAATTGGCAATTCCATTACTGGTCTTGCATCATTTTCCACCAAAATCCTGAACAGGAAATGTGGATCAAAGTCAAAAGCACTTAAGATCATGTCCACCAGTTATTTCCCAAGAACTTTAATACCAAAACATTCAGAGTTAACCATAGACATAGACTATATACACACTAGGAAGGAAGGAAGGAATCTTGTGTAACAATAATGAATTCGCAGACCAAGCTAACTTATGCAACCATATGAACGAGAAAACATGCCAACTTCATCACAGAAGCACAAACTGGCATACACAGCATATGCTAACAAGTTTGAACCATTCACAAATAAAAGGAGCCACTTTCCTCACCAGATTTTCAGAATAGCCAGCACAGAAATTTTCAGAATTTCTACAAGATTGGAGCTCTACACAAATCCCAATATACACAAGTCAATTGAGTGGAATAAGAAATGGCGCATGGGAAGGGAAGATCAGAAAGCACCAAGTCCTCAAACTCAACAAACACTTACAAAAATAAGAAGCTTGAGAAGAAAACGGTACACACAATGAGCAGCTAAACAAGCAGTAATTGGTAGTTCCAGTGGGACACCATCATCAGTCAGATCCAAATCCCACCAAATAAAATATATAATAAAAAAAACCCTTTTTCAAAAAAATTGAGGGTTTTTGGGAGATGGGACCGTTGTATGAAAACAACCCACATAGTGTTCTGAGATTCCGGTCTGCTAAACACATACTAGTTGAGCATTAAAACAACCCATTGACGACAAAGACCTGTCTTTTACCTAAACTTGGAAAATGGAGCACGAGATTAAGATGAATGGAAAAAGAAGGGATTGGGCTACGGTATGCTGGTGCGCACGATACATCCATGACTTGAGAAACCCACCACCTCACAACAAGTAACTAATTTTTGACAAAGGCACGGGCCGTGGGATGCTTCTCATGGTTACGTAAAATTTATTTATCTTTAAAAATGTCGTTTTGAAAATATAATTATAAAAAAGGGTGATTTTTTACAGACTATGGTGTTATCATGTAGCATGTGAGAGGGAGAGAGAGAAACATCCTTTTAATAGAATTAAATCTGTCAAATTAGATGTTTGTTTGGTAATTAATATCTGACTGGTGGCATTATTTTTGTCATGTTCTTCTGATTAATGAATGAGCGAGCACCGCTGGATACTATCTGGTTAATGATTTTGTTGATGCATGATGAGTTTCAAAGATCTGAGCTTTCATGAAGTGGGTTTGGTTTGATTTGGTTTGAATGACTTTTGAGGTACCATCAAGTCTTGCAAATTGACCTAACATGGAAATTTAAATTTGAAATTTGAACTAGTCAACACACTTCTCTCAATTTTATAGACTCCGTATTCAATTAAAAATCAATATTGGCCTCATCTCTTAAAAAACAATTTGATTATTAAAGTGTAATGCTGGATGATCCATAACGTTCAAATTCCAATGGTTGTCAGATAATGGCATCATGCCCAACATTTTTATAGTTAAAATTAGGTACAAAAATTGACTACCTCTTCCTGCAGCAACTCCGTCTTTCTTGTGAAATCTGACCACCCTACTCTTTATATTCCATACTCTGTGTTGTGGTCCTAAACCCCCAACTACAACCCTATTTGTGGCTAAATCGGCTTTTGTTATGGTCACATGTGACTCAAAATACAAAATGTATAAATTATGTGATTGGTACACGTCCAGTAATTAGCCACAACTACTGTTTGACATATATACAATCTACGTTTAACCTATGTCTAAGAATACTAGGATCAGATATTCTCTACTTAAACATTTTGCTTCACAGATTGATCATAATGACATGAGAGGCTGAAGGATCAAAAGAGCACCCAAGCTCCCATCAAAAAAAAAAAAAGAGCACCCAAGCTTGGGAAATAGAACCTAGAGGCCCAGTTTGGGGCCCATTCGCGGCCCGTGAGTCCTTAGAGGTCCATTTTCGGGCCCGTGAGTCCATATAACAAGTTCTCTAGTTGTTTATATACAAACTTCAGAATTTTAATAAATTACATATCAGCAGAAGAAGAAAATACAACCACTTTTCAGAACATAAAATGCAAATATATATAAAGTGCCAACTCCAGTGTATGCTATAATCACAGTAATTATTATTTTTTTTGATTAAAACTGTGAATTACAAAAACAACGGCGAATCGAGGACTTAAAGCTGGGACAAGTTAACCAGCTGGGAACAGAACAGACAAGAAAAATAAACATGAATAAACAGGAGTCCGCCGCTCCACTTCGCCTCTGGCTTGAGCACATCGTCCCGTCATTCACAGCTGGGAGAGGCAGGACCACTTGAAAATCGTCAATGTATCGTCCGCCGGCGATCCAGTCTCCAATTATTTGGCCACACAGGGCACAACAACTAAAACGAAAACAGGAAATTACAATAAATAAAACAAAAATCTAAAAACACAGATCCACAGCCCCCTCCAACCCACCCATCCACCTCCCCCAACCCATCGCCGGTACCTCATCCCAAACTCACCTCCATCTCCACCACCCACAAATCCAGATCTGATTCAAACAGCTTGCATGTTGCTGAAATTGGATCAGATCGGTTGTGAGGCATGAAGCAAGGAGGGAGAGGGAGGAGGTCAGATTTGAGGAAGGGAGGAGGAGGAGGAGAAAGGGGCTGAGGAGGGAGGAGAAGGGGGTTTGTGGGTTTGTGAGTTGTTTGAGGGAGGAGAGAAGGAGGAGAGTTTACTGATTGGGAAAGTTGGGGGGTTTTTTATAATCACAGTAAGTGATTATGCTACATCATATATATATATATATATTCTCTAACTTGAAGTTGAAGCGGTAGCTACACTACACTACAATGGTAAACTCATCTGGTATGCTGACTTACTAAATATTTTACGATAATATGAGTACGAGGAGCGCTGGCAGGGTTGGTAGAATGAGTCAGTGAGGCACATTGTAAGCCACTCATTGTGCTGATGTGGCAAGGAATAGTGTGTTGCTGTTTGCTTTTTTGTAGTGGGACACGTGGCGCGCCCACAAAGCACGAGGAGTTAGATGTGTGGCTCAGATCGTGCCTCACTGCCTCATTCTATATTTACAGCCTCATTTGAGCGCTCCTCATATGAGTATTAATGAGAGATGACCCAGTTATTTATTTAACTATATTTAATGACCAGGGAAGGAATATACATCCTGGTCCGCCTGCAAAATTGTAGTCTCACACTTCGTTTTCCTCCAATAATGGTCAGGTCCATGACTCCTGGACTGGTACATTATAGTTGAATGAGTTCACTCCACTGAGGTGTGAAAAGAGGTCTGATGTACTCAGTATTTCATCCTCTCCCTTAACTGCAACTGTAATCTGCTAGAAAATGATAAACATGATCAATAAATGTAACTGGACAGGACAGTTTCCATTTGATCATCATTCAATGATGATTCAGATTTTAGGAAACTACACTCACTTCATCATCTTCATGGTGGCTATAAGTGGCTCTGTATGATTGTTCTGATCCATATTCATCGTTTCTGGCAAACCTACCTCTTACTCTTGGCCTACTATCTGCTAGCGTCTTGCGACAGGCATACTGCATTAACACAACCATCATTATAATTCAACAAGAATGTTTGCTTCCAGACTCTGACCGATTGTAAACAATATGTGTTGTACTATGATGTCTGAGAAAATGCCAATTCCTGGACCAAGTTAGAAAAAGGTAAGTGTAGCAATTGATATTGGAAGAACCTTGATTTTTTTGCTGAAGTTTCTTTCATTTTTCTTCCCCAAGTATCTGTGTATCTTTTCCTTCCTTTGTTCGACTGATAGTTTTCCAACCTTGTAACTCGGTTCTTCTATACTTGTGATTTCTGAGGTGACCGACGGATTTGGATTTCCAGCCCCTGAACTCATCCATTGCCTAGCTCTCTCACCGCGAAAAGACTACAGTACAGCAAAATATCAGTTTAGCTTGCTCAAAGAACCCATAAGCCTAGAAAGAACATGGATGAACTTACAAATATAGAATGACTGCAGTACCTGAATTCCACCAGAGTAGAAGCCTCTATGCATAGAGTCAGGGCAATAATATGAATTGCAGTCTTCTTGATAACCAAGGGTTTGGGGCTGTGGTATCTCAGAACCCATGAATAAGTTACTTCCAACGAAGCTGTCAGCAGCGGACAGCGTAGGACTTAAATTATCAAGCAAGTATGGTCCAAGAGAAAGATCCAGCAAAGTGCAGGTAGGAGCAGCAGAAGAAGAAGGATTCACACGGACAAATGAAGGAACAGCTGATAAACATTCATCCTCAAAGACCGGCGGCAGGGGATGAGTTGCCATAAGTGGGCCAATGACTTGAGTAGGATAATGTGTTACTCCATCACTTATAAGAGGATCACTTGGGGGGGCTACCTGAGATTGTATTTGAGAGATGTCAAACTGGTTTCCTTGGGAGGCAGAGGCGAGATACTGAGGGACTGAAAATAGCCTGCATGGGGAGAAATTTATTGAAGCTGAAATGCCGTTATCAATGTCCTCTTGAGGGTCAAAAATCATAGAGAGGTTGCTGCAATTGATGTCATTTGCTGCTGCGGAGGCCATGGCCACGGTGGCAGCTGTTGTTGCAGAGGCAGTGTTGATGTCAATGTCATCATACCCTGTAATGAACTTCGTATCTTGAGGGAGAGAAACGCCAGCTGAGTAGTATGAGTTTTCATCATGGCAACAATTGGAACAAGAAGCAGCCTCAGAGGTGGTTAATGTCTCTGCTGGAAACAATTCATTGTCGCAGAAATCAAATATCTGAGCAGTAATTGGACTTAAAATCTCACCCTGCAATTAGTCATAAACAGAGAATCAGACACCATATCAGGCTGAAACATCCGAAGTTTGCATAAAACATTGACATCAACCATCTGTATAGCCAAAAATATTTACTGGATAGGCCATGGACATCCACTTGATCATCTTGATTTAAGCAGCAAACACCAAGGTGATAAGCAGCAATGGCGCACTACAATGACACTCTACCTAGCTAGCACATAGGATGTTTCATGTCTACAATCGAAAACAGCCTGTATGCACAATTTATAGTTTTCAAGGTAGGTATAAAAAAATCGTGTAAAGTATAAAAACATCTCAGAGAGTTTTCATTTCACACAGCATGTGACTTGTAGGAGGTAACAAGGCACCAAAACCTAACCGAAAAATCTAAAGCATCTATCAAGTGCAAGGTATAATTTATCTTGTTGAAGCATATAGAAACATCCATAAATGAACAAACCATCAGTCTTTCGCCAAGAAAATCAATCTCTCTCACCAATCCGAAATGAATAAAAGAATCTCACACGGATAAAACTTAAGCAACAAGCAGATAAAAGCAACATGTTCTGCACGAAAGATCAATAATGAACCTATTGCACCTTACTACGGAAACTCATAAAGTTTTCAATTTTTTCAAACTTCATACATCTGTGATAGTAACACTCAGAAAACGACAAAGTGGGTACCTCGCATTCAAGCTTGATTATGTAACTTGAAGGCTTTTAGTGAATATTAACTTAAGCATCCTTCTAATGACAACTCCTGGGAAAAACTTGCATTAAAATGCAGATTCCCTCAAAAAAAAGAATATTGAAATAATTTTGTAGTACCTGGTACAATGATTATGAAAACTCTTCTTAGCTTTTAAAACAGAAATTTCCAAAGTGGCATTTCAACAAACAGCTTGCAGGCCCCTCTTTTTTCAACGATAATAAATTACTTAAATTGAGGTCTTGGAGACGCCCAAGATGAAAAACAATCGCCAAAATACACTTTTTTACGCGAAATCCAACAACCGCATGAAAAAGGCTGAAATTGAGAGTAAGGTTGGGACATTTACAGTAGGGAATTGGTCGTCGGGATGGTCAAGAACGACGTCGTCAGGCAGCACCATCGTCATTAGATCCTCCCGCAAATCGAAGATTGACGCAGCATGCTGCTCTTCGTCCTCTTTCTTCAGAGCATACTCCATTACTATTGCATAATAGCTCTACACTCCTTCTACCATTATCAAGCTACCTAGAACGAATCAGTTTGACATACAACGCGAAAATTGGATCAACACAGCGCCTGTAAATTCGGATTGAGAGAGAGAGAGAGAATGAATAGCAAAGGAAACGGGATGACGATGGGTGTTGATATTTATAAGCTTTCTCATACATACATGATCTCGTTACGCCAGATGATGATGTTGAATTGTTGATATGCTGCGTCGAAAATGTCCTTACATAGCCGTCGTTAACCTGGAACTTAACGGACTCGCGTCCGAAGACTGCGCCCGACCGTAAAGTGTCGCTTCCCTACGTGGCATCTGACAGCTTGGCGCCATTGTCTGACGTGGCACTCGTGCAGCAATAGAAATTAGAATCTGATTGTTGTCTTTTGAACTAATCTTCTTCAAAAGAAATATTTTAAGTACAATCATTCATAGCATTTCCATACACATCACCCATAATATCAAAATCTAATATATAATATACTTTTTCATATTGATCTTCAAAGCTCTATCAAAACATCGTCACCAGATCCAGAAATGATTGATACATTCATTCACATCTAAAGCTAATGCCAAATTTATCACTTTTACCATGTATTCACACTTTTACATTGAAATCATTACTACATTCTTCGATATTTGGAGCACGGGCCACATTGCACACCTTTACAATAGTAGCGACGACCCAATAACACCTCTACGAAGTAAGAACAACACATTCACGCGCGAGACGAAACGATGAAGAATTAAAGAAAGAGAAAAATGAATTTTCAAAAAAAGTATCAAAAAATTAGTGATCCGGGTGCGAGGATCCATGAACAGACTCCTTAATCATTCGGGTTTTATAAGTATTGTTATTCCTTGATTTTGTTGTCGTACAATGAGTAAATATCAGGTATAAACCATATTTTTGGGATAAAATATAAATTTCGCCAAAACTGAGTTATGATTCATCGCCGAGAAAATTAAAGTACGACATAGTCTGTCACGAATAAACGAGATTTCATACGGGATTTAATTTTCTCCGTCCAAATGACCAAATCAAGGACTGTAATTTGTTTGTATTTTTTACAAATATATGCCCTTTGCATCGGATCCTTTTTCGTCACACATTATCTAACAAATTATATATTTGTGAGAAAAAAATAAAATGAAATTTAAAGAATTTGATTTTTTTTAATGGAACACAACAACTAGATTAGGGGTCGGCAAAGGGCTGGGCCGGGTAAGTCCTAGCCCTATCGGGTTGGGTCGAGTAGGGCTTTTGGTGAGCCATAGCCCTTTAAACATTAGGGTCAGGTCGGGCCGGACCCTGAGAAAATTCAACATCCCTAAAATCGTTATCGGCTCTTCGTTTCATAGGTTTTTCGGGCAAGGGTCGGGCTCGGGATAATTTCGACCCTAAATGAATGACTAATTAATCGATAAATAACTCTTTAAATGCAAATACCACTAGTTTGGACGTGTGAGATTTAATGGATGTGAAAAAATACATTCTTTTTATGTTAAGAACGTCCTTAAATCAATAACTATACGATTTTAAATCGGGCTCGTATTTCGGACCGGGCCGAATAATTGAAGCATTAGCCCGACCCTAAGCCCTTCGGATCGGGCCATAATAGGGCTTGCGTAGGGCTAGGACCGAACTCGGGGCGCCCTAGGGCTTATTTCGGCCCAGGACCAAAAGCTGACCCTTAAACTGAAATAGTTTTTGGATGGCATTCGTTTGTTATTTTGTATGTTAATTTGTTTTTTATGGAATGTATGTTTTTTGTTTGATTATAGGGAACATGATTCCAATACAACAAAAGAAAATAAGTGGACAAACTTCCCTTAAGCCCTAGTTTCGAAGATTAGTCTCCGTGGAATGTCCTTCAAGATGCATTTTCCAAGATGCATTTAATGCAAAGTCAAAGTCATCTTTTTTACTTTACTTTTTGGACATGTGTAACATGCAGATTCAAAGATGCATCATGATCTAATGGTGAGATTTGAGTTCTCAAGTTCTCGAATTTTTAAGGGTTCTCAACCGAGCGCTCCCCTATCTATTGGATCGCTCATCGTGTTATATTTCGCAGCACACATAATAATTCATGCATATTTCTTAGTTTTGATCAAACTTCGCACTTGTTCCTATTCTTTAATTTTTGATTGTTAGACTAATTAAGGAATAATAATATGCCAAAATGCGAACTCATTCAGTTCACTTTTTTTAGATGAGGTTTGACATATCATTATTCCTTAATTAGTCAAACAATCAAAAATTAAACAATAGGAACAAGTGCTAAGTTTGATTAACTCATTCAGTTCACTTTAGATCATGTCAACAACGCACACCAAACAGATTATAGAAATGATATTAATATTTAGATTATGCTTGTATGAACTCGTCTTCTCGCATAATAGTCAATTATAGTAAACTTAGCACCGCCGATCGTCCAGAAATATTGCGTAAAATCTTAAACAAATAGTGTTAGTTCAATCTATCATGATATATGTTGAGATATGTTATGATGGATTGTTTCATATTCGGAGGAGATTGTTAGCTTATATTAAATTTTGTTATTAGCGGAATTTATAAATCTAAGATTTGAAATAATAATTATATTAAAGTTCAATTAAATCGAGTTTTTAACAGTGGTATCAGAGCCCAATGATTTACTAGTGATGTTCTTTTCGAGAGAGCTTACAATCTTCGTACTTGACTTATCGAATAAAGAAGAGATGAGTGTGCATATGTATTCGGTTGTAAATGAAAAGATATTTCAAAATATATTCGATTGATTTTCACATATATATCGCCGGAACTCGAATTAATGATAAAGAGATTTCACAAAACTTAATTTGTAGTAGAGCTCTGTTTTGATACTATTCTGGTCCAGGCTCTCTCTTTTTTTCCTTATATAGCTGACATATGGATCATGAGAAAATTGATTCTCCAGTGCTAGTAGATATCAGGATCAAATATTTAAGGTTCCGTATTGGAGCTCAAAGGTGGCAGGTCGACATGAGAAAAGAAGGGAGGTCAGACACAACGACGGGGTCTTCATCTGTGCGCGAATAGAGTTTGGCCAGACGACCTCGTCTCAGCTTAGGCGCGTGAGTTCGAGTTTGGCTGTTGAGCCAAATGGCAACGTTTCTTTTAGCTGAGTCTATTCTGTAATTAAGTTATGTATTGTTTGTAATGTTGAGAACTAAAGGGGTCCATGTGTAATTTGTGTTTAATATAAAAACGCAGTATGATGTTGTGTATCAATGAGAACAAATTTTACCTTAAAAACTTTCCCTCCATTCTTTCCGATCATCCTCAGACCAGCTTCGATCATCATCCGTTCGTACTCCGATCTTCATTTTCTTCATGGTATCAGAGCACGCATGACGTTCCGTGCTGTTTCTTGAAAACCGATTGCATTTTGGTTCTGTTTTGCTTCATTTCAAGTTGACTCCATGGCTAGGGTTCGTGAAGGTCAATCTGAGATTTTGGTCGACGGTCCGTATCATTTTTAGATCAATGAGATCACAGGTACGTCGATTGTTAGTGAAGTTTTGCTTGGTCGCCAGAATATTGTTTCTTGGGCAAAATTTATAGAGATAGCCTTATCAGTTAGGTAAAAACTTGAATTTGTGCTTGGTGAGCGACATAAACCAGCTGATCATGCTTTATCTATAAAATAGAAGCGTTGCCATGATGTCATTATGACTTGGATGTTGAATTCAGTGTCTAAGAAAGTTGTTAGTCACATTTTACATGTAAAGGATGCTGCTAGTGCTTGGCGCATCTTGCATAATTGATATGTATACTCAAATGTTTCTAAGAAATTCTACCTGAAAAAGGAAGTTGGCAACATCAAGCCAGGTGACCTAGATATTGCAATTTTTTTTGAAAAGTTGAATGCATTTTGGAAGGAGTTAGACTCTATGAGTAAAAGGACTGGTTGAGATGAAGATAGTAAATGTGCCAACTGTAGAACAACTTCAAAAGAAAGGGAAGAAGATAGGGTCATTGAGTTTCTTATGGGGCTAAATGATGAGTATGCTCACATAAGAACTCATATTCTTGCTTTGAGAGAGCTTCCCAGTCCTCATACTGTGTATGATATGGCCTTAAATGATGAGAGTCAACAGAAAGTTACCAAACATAACATTGTTGAAGCATCTGCCCTGTACAACAGTCAACAAGAACCTCATGGATATGCAAACGGCCAAATGTGAAATGTATCAGGCAAACCTAGAGGTAAACTGTTGTGTACTCATTATCAAATGAGTGGTCATACCTGGTTATCCTCCAGGACACAAGTTGTATAAAGGAAATATGAACAATACTGGCAAAGGAAATGGCAGCAACAAGGCTGTTAATATGGTTACCTTTTAAAATGGTCATGGTGATAAGAAGGAAGAATCCAGCAAAACTGACAAGTTGCCTCAGCTCAGTAGTACTAAGATTACTCAAATCTTGGCTTTATTGAAGAAAAATGAGTGTGATGGAGGAGAAGGTACTACTCATATGGCAGGTATTTGCCTTGTCTCAAACACACTTGATAATAAAGTTTTTGATTGGGTCATAGACAGTAGGGCTACTGACCATTTTAATTGCAACCTTGATCTTTTATTTGATGTTTACAAAGTGTCTAACACTTGTACTGTGCTGTTACCCAATGGTGAGACTAGCAGTGTGCAGTTTTCCGTAAAGTTGCCTTGAACAAAAGCCTGATTCTACGTAATGTTTTCTATGTTCCAACTTTCAAGTTTAATTTGATTTCTATAAGTAAATTGACTTGTAGTTCTGGTTGTTCTGTTGTGTTCTCTAAAAGAACTTGTGTGATCCACGACCATGCCCACAAGATCAACTTGGGGATTAGTAGGCTGGTCAATGGACTATATCACCTAAAGGATGAAGATTCACCTCAACATATCACATGTATAGCTACCATCATAGACGAGTCTAGTACTCCTTGACATAGAAGAATGGGCCATTTACCTATGAATAGGCTGAAGAAGATGTGCAGCATCATAGCAGATAATGTACAGTTTAAAGAGTGTGACTTTCATTGTCATGTATGCCCTATGGCAAAACAAGATAGATTGTCTTTTCCTATCAGTCATCATAAGTCCATTGAGCCATTTGAGTTGATACATGCTGATGTATGGGGGCCTTATTCAACTAATACAATGACTGGTTGAAGATTTTTCTTAACCATTGTTGATGATTTTAGTAGAAATACCTGGACATTTTTAATGAAGAAGAAGTTGGAGGTACTAGCTATTGTGATTCAGTTCTACAAGATGATTGAGACGCAGTTCAAGATCTTCAGGTCTGACAATGGCACTAAATTTTTTAATGATACATTGACTAATTTCCTAGCAGATAGAGGGTGCATTCAACAAAGTTCCTGCTATACACTCCTCAACAAAATGGTGTAATACAAAGAAAACATATGCATTTGTTGGATGTTGCTAGAGCCCCCAGATTTCAAGCAAATATACCCAAAGTTTTTTGGGGAGACTGTGTCTTGTCTGCAACCTACTTGATCAATAGATCACCTAGTGCTGTCTTGGATTTCAAATCCCCTCTTGAAATTCTCTTAGGTGTCCCTCCAGCTATAGATCACCTAAGAACTATTGGTTGTTTGTGTTATGTTGGCACATTTGCTCATCAAAGATATAAATTGGATCCAAGGTCCACACCTTGTATTTTACTTGGTTACCCATATGGCCAAAAGGGGTACAAGGTCTACAGTTTACAAACAAATGAAGTCCTGATCACCAGAGATGTGAAATTTTTTGAAGACATTTTTCCTTATAAAGAGATCAACAAAGAGAATGATGCATAAAACATTGTTTATTTACCTGTTACTGTTCATGTGCCAATTATATATGAAACTGATATCTCTGATGATCCTAACTATACTCCTCACTTTGAGGTCCTGATCTTGCAGCTCAGGCTCCTGCTGATGTTGTAGTTGTCAAAAATGATCCTCTTGTTGTTGAGGATGAAGATCCACTAGTTAGAAGATCTGCAAGACAACATCAGCCTCCATCATGGCAGAATGGGAAAAGAAGGGAGACCAAGGTATTTGAGCTCAAAGGTGACTGGTCGACATGGGAAAAGAAGGGAGACCAGGCACAGAACGACGTCGTCTTCATCTGGGCGCGAATAGAGTTTGGCTAGACGACGTCGTCTCAACACAAGCGCGAGTTCGAGTTTGGCTGTTGAGCCAAACGACAACATTTCTTTTAGCTGGGTCTTTTCCGTAATTAAGTTCTGTCTTATTTGTAATGTTGAGAACTAAAGGGGTCCATGTGTAATTTGTGTTTACCATAAAAACACAGTGTGATGCTTCGTATCGATGAGAACGAAATTTCCCTTAAACACTTTCCCTCTATTCTTTCCGATCATCCTCAGACCAGCTCCGATCATCCTCCGTTCGTACTCCGATCTTCGTTTTCTTCATTGAGAGACGCAATCTTGAATTATATATGAATATAACTTTTTGAATTGATTGAAACATATATATTCCAAAACTTGAGGGAGAAGGATTTAAAACGAAGCTATACTTAGTGGTAAGGGTGAGGGATAGTGACAGACATACACGAGAATTTGTGCCGCAAATTTGTGGACTTGGTCCGCACAGACGTAGTCAAACTCATTTTTTTTTGATTCATAAGTGGATTTTTACCACCGAAAATACGCTGAGGCCCATAGGACCAAAACACTAAAGACACTCTGAGGATTTTAACCACCAAAAAGCCAAACCCGTGTGGGTTCGACAAATACACTGAGGTCCCTAGGACCAAACTCTAAAGACACACTGAGATATCATGTCCAACTCATTAGATATCATGTCCAATCCATAGTACATATATATGTTAATCATTATTGTTATTCCTACGTATGGCATGACTTTTGGCAAAACGTATTCAGAGTGTTCAAGCCGAAGTCAAGGAGCTGTTCAACCGAAGATTGAAACTCGCATACATCGTAGAACAGAAGCACGGAAGTTTCCTAATCTGGGAATTTCCTAATATCGAAGATATGCAGGTTGAAGTCGGTTATAGACTGGATTCGGTTAAAGATCAGATGGGCTGGCGTAATATTCAAGCAACATTATCTATAGGCCGAGATTATTATGAAGATATTCGAAAGATACTCGGGAATGGAAGATTTGGAAGCGCACAAATATTTAGGAAATATTTCCTAAATATTTGAGATTGGATATCCTAATCGATTAGGAACCAGCCGCATGCTATAAATATTGGGCTAGGGTTTCCTGATCGGTATCTATCGCTTTTGGAAAAAATAGAAAACACAAGAGTGATCTTGAGTAGGGGAGGAGAAGGAGCGACGACCGACTGATCATTCCACACCGGAATATCAACGACGAAGAAGCAGTCTGTTCAGTGTGCTGATCAGACTGTTCCTGCTGAACAACCCGGTGCACACACAGTTACAAACTTGCGCATTCGGGAGAAGGCGACTGGACATCGGAGAGGTCCAAGACTAGGTCGGGAGGGAGTCTCATCCTACCCATAGGGGATCGAGGGGAGACGGGATAGTAAGACGAAGTGTTAGAGGCTAGGCGATTACAATTGGGAGATAGTAAGCGTAAGACCATCTGTAGCTCTAATGTTTTCAATAAGATTTGTTACCTTTTCGGGTGTGGGAAGCCCCCCAGAGTAGGTTGTTGCCGAACTGGGTATTACATTGCGTGTCTCTGCATTGTTCTGTCCCGATGACTGTTTGATAAGTGTTCGAGAATCAGTTCGAACACAACCTAACTTATTAGCGAGTATCATCGATCTGATTGTCTGGATAGACTTGTTATGCGGCAGAGCTCTCGCTACAAACAAGAAGCAACTTATTCTATGTATGCGCATATCTAATTAAACATGAGAGATAATTAGGGTTCGGACATGTTAAAACTAGTTGTTTGCTTGTCGTCTTACTCAAATTAAACCATGTATATATGTTTGCCTATGAATGTAATGTAGAGATACATGTATGATGATCCTACATGCGTGCTCTTGAATAGTTTAACATGAGTGGAACAGAGGTCGATCAGGTATGTAGCATCTTTTGGTGTAAAAACAAACAGTTCCAGGTCCTGCAGATAGCTAGCCATGTGTTGGAATATATTAACTAGTCTTTTGATACTAATTTCAAATCAGCTCAGGGATTTGATTCACATTCTCAACTGATCATCACATCATGGGGCTTCTGATTGGGTGACGCGTGATAAACGCTAACTTTAACTGCTAGAGGTGTTTGGAAGTCGGTTAGTATCAACCACCGCTCTATTCTATTTGGACTGTAGTGTTGCTTCTTTTTTTTCGTGGTTCGGCCCATGGATTTTGGTTGGACGACAACAGGCCCATACATTTTAGAATCATATGTTTTTTGTCAAGATATTAGGGATGTGCATCCGGGTCGGATCGGCCGGACTTAGACGGTCTGGGTCGGACCGTTGGACCGAATTTTTATGGAAAATTGGACCGCGGACCGATCCGGACCGGATATATACGGTCCGGTCCGACCCGTTAGACCGGATTTTTCTGGAAATGGAGACCGGGGACCGGACCGGATATATCCGGGTCGGGTTAGATCTATGGACCGGACCGAAAAAACAAAAAATCCAAACAAATCAATCTGTTTTCTGTTTTTGCTGTATGTGATGCCTGTCTTTGAGTTGTAATGCACTAGTTTGAATGAAGATACAAACAAAAAAACAGAGAACATGTTCTGAAAAAAAGAAGCCAATACAAAGTCTAAATATGAAAGAAATCTTCCAAAACATGCTTGATGCTTCTATCAACTGTCATGATCTCTCTCATGGAGCTAAGCCTCAATCTCATTCTGCATTCTTCAACTCCAAAAATCCAATTTGTATACTGCTTGATCATTATCAAACGATTAAGACCTGCTTTATGTGACAAATATGTGAATATTATGAAATCCAATTTGTATACTGCTTGATCATTATCAATGTAGCAGAGAAAATAGATGCTTTCAGAACCAGAAGAACAAGGTAGTAGGTAGATTAAAACATATGATAATTTTATCAACAACAAAAAACATATGATAGTTGACACAACAAATTACAAGTTCACAAATATATAGTAAATATGTGTTATGTGTTTTGTTTCAAACGACAAACAGGATGTAGACTTTGAGTGTTTGCGACTTTGTGTAGAAAATAATAAATTAATAATTGAGTATTAAAAAGTACGGTCCAGACCGGACATGACCGGAAAATATACGGTCCAGACCGGACCGACCCGGAACCCGGAATATGAAAAATATGTGGACCGTGGACCGACCCGGAAAAAACCGGTCCGGTCTGGGTTTGATTTGTGCATCCCTACAAGATATAAAAAAGAAAAGAAAAGGAAAAGTACAAAAGGGTGTACATCAAATTCTAATTAATGGGCCTTAGCAAAAAAAAATCTAATTAATGGGCCAAATTATAATTCTGATTAATACAATGAGCACCCAAACCTTTCAAAAAGTGTGTATTTTGTTTTATTTTTGGTTGGACCAAATAAACCAAATAGGGTTTTGAAACTCAAACTGTCCATCATCGGCTCCACCCCTGACCGACTCCACCCTCACTGCACCGGCTCCATACTCGTCTCAAAGAATTAAAAAATCTTAATCAGCAGAAGCTGCTTAAAGAGTTTACTAATTCGACACCAATTAGATTTAAAAAGTAAGTGTTGTTTCGTTCCTAAAATATATACTTGAATCGCAATTCTTCATACTTCAGTTTGAGCTATTAAAAGGTCAATTTTGCTCGTTCCTTGTATGCGATTATTCAACCGAGATTTCAATTTGTGGATTGTTTCTTTTCACTGGCAAAACAGTAGTAGGATTGTGGGAGATTGTATTTTCTCTATGGGTGATTTTGAGATGTAGATTAGATTGTGTCCGTCTCTTGAGTGGTAGGCTAGTCTATATTGTCATGAAACTTTCAAGTTTGTTAGTATATGCTTTTGGAGTTTTTTTTCTTCCTTTTTTCCCTAGTTTGAAACCCGAAATTCGATTTTTACCGTGCTTGAAACTCGAATATCAGTTTTGCCATATTTTTAAAAAGACCGGTTTGGGAGGAAACTGTTTTGTCTATTTTCGGTCAAAAATGGTTTTCCCCAAACCGGTTTGATGAGTAAGCGCTTGCGTGACAAAATTTGGTCGTACGTGGACCAAACGAACTACATTTGCGCCTGCATCTCTGCCATGTGGCAAACCGATTTGGGGGAAAATGATTTGATTGAAATGAAACCGATTCTCTAGGAAAGCAAAATATGAGAGCCTCAATAAATGGGGGAGAGAGGAGAGTGGCCAGAGTAGATGAAAAAAATAGAAAAAATGAAGTACATGCATAATTGGCATTAATGCTACAATTTTTAAAAATGAAACTCATTTGGTAAGAAAAAAGGAAAAGCATTTCATTTTGAGTTTTTAATTTCGCAGAAAATGATGTCCTCAATATTTTTTTTTTGAAACCAGTCCGCAAATTAAATACATGTATATGTATTAATCATTAATGCTACAATTTTTTAAAATGAAACTCATTTGGTAGGAAAAAAAGAAAAGATTTCATTTTTAATTTCGATGTCCTCAAATTAAATACATGTATTAATTGGCATTACTGCTTAAATTTTTTAAAATGAAACTCGTTTCGTAAGAAAACAAAAGAAAAGGATTTCATTTTAAAAAATTTATTTAACAGAAAACCGGTTTCTGGTGAATCGGTTTCCCCCAAACCGGTTTGACACGCAGGCGTAAATGCATTTTGTTTGGTTCACATATGACCAAATTTTGCCACGCATGCGCTTAATCATCAAACCGGCTGGGGAACCGGTTTTGACCGAAAATAGACAAAACCGTTTCGTCCCAAACCGATTTTATTAAAAATATGGCAAAACTCAAATTCGAGTTTTAAGCACTGTAAATGTGAAATTCGAGTTTCAAACTAGGGTAAAAAGGAAAAAAAAACTCATACTTTTGTCATGAACATAATAATAGGACTATTTGTATGTTGTTATTGGTTGATGTTATGATGCTACACATTTGGATTTGTTTCTAAAGATAATATTGGTAATTGGTGTCATCGAATCTGGACTTATGTGCGTTCAAATTTCGACCGCCTGTCTATTTTGTGTTAAAGATAGGATTTATTAGATTACGAATGAGTCAATAAGTAGTAGGCTTAGTAGTGGTATTTTTTGTCATTGTAATCTGAGTATTATATATGCCTTAGTATTTTCAACGGAATAAACAATCAATTTCAGTGTATATCTTCTCCTACGATTCTAACAAGTGGTATCAGAGCCGAAAGTTTATCTAATCTCGGGTTTGTGATTCCGGCGGCGGTAGCTCTCGTGCTATCGTCCGCTTGTAATGGGAGATGAAGCGGCAGTTACCAGCGGTTGTCCGACTGTTCAGGAGCACCGTGCATAGAAGCAGCAAGGCACGAAGGTCAGCCGAGTCGCAATCGGACGTTGGATGCACTGGCGTAGGCGATGAAAAGCGAAGGATAGGAGTGTGGATGGATGAATCTGGGACAGTCAGGGATTTGATTCCTTTGCCACGGTGTTGTGATGGGAACTCGTGGTGACGGCGATTGTGAGAATATTAAAATCAAATTGGCGACAGTGATGATCAAGTATGAGGCAGAAGACTGACGGTCTGAAACCGAGAGACGAGATGTTGTGAGACGGTGCCTTCATGGGGAGAGTACGTAGTTGCCTTTCAGCTATTTTTGAGGAGTTGTTTACGGAGATAAGCTTGGAGTGATGGCTATGAAGATGTAATGAAAGGAAGAGTTTGATCAGATTGATAAATGGAGAGCAGATTTCAGTGATGGCGCCTCGGTGGAAGACGAAAGGCAGCACTGTTGAAAAGATCACGTAAAGTGTGGTTGCATAGTCAAATGATGGCCGAGAGTTTGCGTCGGTTGCTGTGAATGAATGACTCAATGTAGAGGCTGAGTTGGTGCAGATGAGCTTACAGTCACCCGTTGATATGCCTTGTTGATGCAGCTCTGGTTTGATGATTTGTTGATAGCTGATGTGCGATGAATTGTGCAGTTTCTAGTCAAACTTCTAGAGTTAGGATTGTTTCTGGCCAAGCTTATGGATTCAAGTTATGTTGAAGTCAGGCAAGAGAGTTATGAGTGGCTAACCGAACGGACTCATCAAGGAGAAACTAGATACATGAAGCTGGATGTGGCCTTAGTTCTCAGATTCTCGTGCTGCTGGAACTGATATGTTTGATGAAGATATTCTTTTTTAAGCCTCAGCTGCTCAAAGGAATGATGAACCCAACAGAGTGGGGGTGAAAGAATGGAGGAAGATAGCATGATGATGACCTCTTCAGTAAATGCCTGATGAGGATGATGACAAGCTCAGTTGGTGTGTTGAAACCTTGAATAAAAATGCAACAGAGTGGATCTGCTGGCAAATAGTTTGATACAATCCTGTGTCTTGAGCATTGTTGAGATTAGTAACTCGAATGGTGGTGACATGAGTATCATTCACGAGAGCCTGGAGTAAAAGATCATTGCTGGTCCAATGAAGGTGCAAGCATGGGTTGTTTGGACAGTGTTGGAGCTGACATTGTCAAGCTTTCGTGTTAGATGAAGAAAAAGGATGAGAGTACTACTTAAGGCAAAGAATAAGCAAACAATTGGAAGTTTTAAGGCTCCCAAAATAGTAATTTAGCAATTATTATTATTATTTTAGATTTTAGCAATTATTTTAGTTTTTATTTCTCAATTTAGGTTTTGTATTTTTCTATTTAAACCCTCTTTAAGGTTTCAGAAACACATCTTTTATTTGAATAAAACTTTAGCTTTGCTTTTTTTTTCTGTTGGATTTCAGAGTTATCTTTTCTGGTGGATTCCAGAGTTTTCATTCGAGTTCACGTTTGTGAATTCGATCAACTATCCTATGTTTAGCGCTTGCCATTCCTTCTGAGATTCCGACTGCGTTAAATTCAGTTTAGGAAAGCAAGAGTGTTTTCACGGGATGAGAAATAAAAAGGAGCTGAAGATTGGTTCCTGGAGATTGGTTCACAGATCGGTGAACTAGATAGTACGATGACACCAGCGTCATTGATGAAGCATGAAGGCTTATTGCATTTGTCCAGAGGAGAGCATTGAGAATGGTCATAAAGGAGATTTGGAAGGACATTTCAAAAATGTCAATGAGACTAGTGTGTTTTGGTTGGGGAGTGAACCCAAGAGAGGCTAGGATAAAGGCATTGTCGCAACGGTGACAAAAAAGTGAAGTATGGATGAGGTTCCATAGACCTTAAGTGCTACAGCAGCAGCTTTAGATGACTTAGGAGTTCAGTTGAGTCACACATGTCACGAGAAGAAGATCATGAGCCCTGTAGCGCAGTTGGTGATCTTCTTGCTTTTGATTATGAGTATGACTGCTGAATTTTGGTGATAAAAGAGAAGATGGAGAGCTTATGATGGTAAGTTACTGGTAACAATTTTTGCTTTCGTTGTGGGTGCGAGTTGATGAATCTACATTCACCGAAAACAAGCCAGTAGTTGTCATGTAGTTCGAAATGGAGAACGATGCAGAGATTGGCTGATGGGCAATGGAGAGTGTGCTCATGAAACTGTTTAGAGTGAAACCTATGAGGAAGATAGGTTACTTGCCTAGTACGGTAAGTAAAGTCTATGAGTGAAGTAGACTTGGTTTCTAGTCATACAACAAGTAGTGAAGAAGAGCAGTGGCTCTCACTTGTTGAGGAGATGACTGATACTGCAGTATCGAAGAATGACGCTAGAGGAGAGGCATATGAGAAGAAACCAGAAGAGAGATGATGGTCAAGAGAACCAGTCAACAGGAGACAGTTGAGCAGCTCGGCCAAGGAGTAACGAGATCGCATTGTAAACTGAGTACTAGCGTATTCAGTTTAAAGGAGGGTGTTAAAGATATGATTTATTAGATTATGAATGAGTCAATAAGTAGTGGGCTTAGTAGTGTCATTTTTAGTCATTGTAATCTGAGTACTATATATGCCTTAGTATTTTCAACGGAATAAACAATCAATTTCAGTGTAGATCTTCTCCTACGATTCTAACATTTTGCAGGGTATTGCTTTAGGGTTGACGTAGCTGTTTTCCCTCTTCTTCTCAATTTTATTGATGTAATAACTACTGTTGTGAGTGGCATAGATACTTTGCTATAGATTTACATGCCCTCGACATTAGATTTTTAGATTCTAATCATCATCATTCATAGAATGAATAGCTCAAACTGCACGGATGCTATTATTTGATCATATTATCTTTGAAAAGAGGTCGAACAGATGAGCTGCGAGTTTCTTGTGAATGCATATAATGTGGCAGAATTGTGTGTGAGCTGTTGTAGTTCGGTTTCATAAGTACGTTGGTGAATGCATATATTCAAGTGAATTGGTTTCATTAAGCTATTTTTGTTCGGTTTCTGAACTGGTAAATGCATATATTCTGGTGAATTGGTTCTCCTTTTTCTTTTAATTGAGATTTTACTAGTTGTTATTTTACTACTATTGAGATGCTTATGTTGCTGCCAATTTTTATATTGTTCATGATGGTTTGATTTTTGTTTCTAAATGTTAAGATATGAAGTTGGTAGTGATCAATTATTCGTATTTATTTTTTTATTTATTATGTTATTTGAACTTGTAGGTTATCACTCAATAGGAGCAACACAGAAAATGACAACGGCCATACAATTGTATACTAGAATCAACATCAATCCAGCCATCAACTTTAGACACAGAAAAATACAAATTAAGTATTACATTAGATCCGGAACGATCAAGTTTTTTTAGGGGTGTTTTTTTTTTATTGCAAGAGATTTACAGGCACCAGGTATCAAGGCCTAGTACACGATAAAGTGGCCCACACAAAAGGAGAGGCGCATCAGCCAACTCCAAAGAAACCACTGAAGCTCAGACCAAATCTAATCAACAGGTGACTACACCTGAAAACCTAAAGAAAAAACAAACACATACACAAAGCGACTTGAAGGTCACCGTCACGGTGACAAATAATAGCTCAAAAAAATGAGACGTTTGAGCGGCACAAACGCCGACAGCCAAAACGTCCACCAGCAGCCACCCCCATCAATTCATCAAAACCAACCGACCACCATCAACGCGCCTGAGCATCCACCAGCACCCTCTCCAAACTTCAAACACGCCAGCTTCTTCCAACCAGAACAACCACCGCCGGACAGCAAGCGCCACACACCACCCGCTCCTCCGGCCACCATATCCGGGCCACCCAACACCTTCCAGCAGCCCAGCCAACACAGCGACATGACAAGACGAGGCATTTTTCCTCAGATATGTGGTGAGGTGACCTACTGACTTTCTAATTACTATTTCATATCAGTTATGTAATTCCTTTTCTCAGAAAATTTTTTTGTATATTTAAAAACGAAATTTGTATATTTAATATATATACATAAATTAAGAACGAAATTTGTATATTTAAAAATGGAAACGGATCAAATACAAACCATAGTTATAAATAAGTCTGATCGTTGCTGTTTTAAGTCTGATCATTTGCTACAGTAATAGTTTTAAGTCTGATCATTGCTACAGTAATAGTTTTTAATATGATCATTATAGTTTTAAGTCTGATCATTGCTGTTTTAAGTCAGATCATTGGTACTGTAATAGTTTTAAGTATGATTATTTAAGTCCGATCATTCCATGTTAAGTCTGATCATTCCGAGATATGTGAAATGACCATAATGCCCCTCCGTGTTATATCCGAGATTTCGACGAAATTAGACACGTGTCAGCTTGAAATTCGGTTTTTGATTTTTATAAATAATAGGAGTTTTTACCTGAACCGCACTCTTTAAAAATTTATGGTATAAATTATGGTGCAGTTAATAATTTATTGTATAAAAATAATTTATGTAAATTTTTTGATGGAATTTATTGTAAATCTTTAAAGAATTTAAAATATACATTGGTTTAAAATTTTATTATTAGATCAAGAGGCCGGATCTGGTGCAAAGCCCAGATCTGGTGCAAAATACAAAATCATCAGTACCATCCATTTGCATCATTCTGTGGGTGTAAATTAATGAGAATAAAATAATTAATAAATGAATTTTGAGCGTGTATCACTCGCTTAAAGAGCATAATTGACCACACAAAAAAATCAAAATCCAACTCTCTCTCCTCCCCTCCATGAGCTAATCCAGATCTGAATCTCCATTGCTCATCCATGGATCGACGACGCCGGCGCAATCGAGCTTAACGTCATCAACCTGTGCGATATCGAGCTCGGGAAAATCCGGCTCTTCCGGCATAGTCTCCTTGGACCACGACCTTCCTGATTAAGTAATGATTCTCGTCGCCTAACGCTTCAACCTGTGCGATATCGTTTTAGAGTAGAAAAAAAGGGTGAAGTTTGATGTGCCGTGATTCGTGAAAAAGCTATGCTTTCAGGAAGCTGCGTTGTGGAGTTTGAGTTTGATTTTTGAGAGTGCGTGTCGCAGAAAAATGCCAGTCGAAAAATACGACTGCGATTAATATGTAATGGACTTGTAATGAGGAGGACTGTCACGAGAAGGAGCAAGTAAACAAGGGGTGCGATGTGAAGTTTGAGCGTGGTGTGTTTGTTAATGAGAGAAGGACTGGGAAATCATGGATGAATTTTTAACGAATTGTAGTCCAATTTTGACGAATTATGTCATAGTTGGTCAAAAGTGGATTATAATTCGTTGAGATTTATGACGAATTGTCAAATAATAAAGTTTGAGCATGTATAGTCATGACGAACTATAAATTGGCATGTCGAATTATAAGAAATCGGACTTAATTCGATCAAATTGAAGGAGTAAAACTTCGTCGAACTATGTTTTTCACACTCTGGATCATCTTCGACATCAATGGAACTCAACCCAAAATGTAATCGACAGTTTCGAACAGAATAATTCGAAAATGGTCATGACGAACTATAAAATTGGCATGGCGAATTATAATAAACCTGACTTAATTCGATCAAATTGAAGGAGTAAAACTTCGTCGAACGCAGTTGTTCACACTATGGATCATCTTCGACATCAATGGAACTCAACCCAAAATGCAATCGATAGTTTTCGAAAAGAATAATTCGAAAATGGTCATGACGAACTATATAATGGTTGTGACGAATTATAAAATGTCATGACTATACAATGATACTGCCAAATTTTTGACGAATTTTAGTTTACATTTGACGAATTATAGCATTGGTCGTCGAAGTGTACTACAATAAGTCGTAATTATTGACGAATTATAGTCCAATTTTGACGAACTATGACATAATTCGTCAAAATTGGACTATAATTCGTTAAGAATTCTCCATGATTTTAGCCAGATTAGACGTTTCCGCTTTTCTCACTCTGCCGCTGTTTGTCGTTTTGTTGATTAATTTGTCAATTCGACCAGGCTTTAGGTAAGATCGCGTGCAATCGGTTGCAGAAAGAGCTTATTGAGTGGCAGGCCAATCCGCCCGCTGGATTCAAGCATAAAGTCACCGACAATCTCCAGAGGCCTGCTTCATTTTTTTATTTAATTAAATAGCGTTTTTGTGGTTCATTGAGTTCTTCAGAGGCGGAGGGTTTAAGATGTTTTCAGCATCAGAGTGAGAATAGCACGACGATGAATCGAGGGAACGATTTTTCCATGAACGAACTGGAAATCAAATCCGAATTGATTTGATAGAACACGACAAATTAGGAAATTAGGTTAAGATGAAATCAATTATATATTAATTGTATACCATATTTGCCCTTATTCATATTAAAAATTAAATTTAAACTGATTTATTCTCAATTAATCATATCCATCCAATTAATAAAATGAAGAGTTGAGATGATTTTGTATTTTTTACATTAATATGGACTTTGTATCTGATCCCTTCTCATTAGATCAAACCAAAGGCATTTCAATCAAATGAAATACACAAATTTTAAATTAGGGAAAAGTACAACCAAAAAATACTAATTTTTTATAGATAAAACCAAATACATTTCAAAATCATCCTATTTGGTTTATTTGGTCTAACAAAAAATACTTTTAGATAAAACCAATTACATAATTTTTGAAAGGTTTGGGGCTCATTGTATTAACCAGGATTGCAATTTGATCCATTAGTTAGAATTTGACTGTCTTTTGAAAATGCATAGTTCGGACAAAAAATTATAAACGGATAGTAGTTGTTCATACCACCTTTTTGTACTTTCCCTAAAGAAATGATTTGAATACCCTAAATCAACTACCAACTACTATACGTCTTAAAATATACTAATTTGCTTAGTAAATAGATTACTACTGAAATATTTAGTACATGAGCCAAATATTAGCCGTAATGATTCACAACACCCTAATATACTAATTTGCTTAGTAAGTAGATTACTACCAGCTGAGTCAAGCCAACACGAACACCCGGGTTCGGTTCAATGATTTTTCAAGATCTTCGACTTGAGTCGATATTTTTTAAAGATCGAGCCACTATATATACATATTTACTCAAATTGAAAACTTATAAAGTTCGAGTATTATCCAGCCACCAAACAAGCTACTCGTTTATATGATGAAAGTTTGTGAATTACTGAATAATTTAAATCGAGTTTTAAATGAGTTTTATTGAGTAAAACTCGAACATATAAACGGCTGTTCACGAATATAAACTTGTCAAGCACTAGATAATTGGTTAAATAAACGAACCTGAAAGTTATGCTCGACTTCATCACATTTAAGAGCAAATCGAAGCTTAGTTTGGCGACCGCCAACTTGTCTGCTCATAGACAACCCTCATAATATTTTATTCCGTGTGAGTAAAGTTTTAGCATTATACCAGTTTTTTAAAAAATTAAATTTTATTATGATAAGCAAAGAACAATGGACAAGCCCCAAACTCGGGGACGGACCCAGGGATTGAAGTAGAGGGTGACAATGACGTATTAAATAAATATAGCATTATTATATAAAAAGTTATATTATATTCAGATAAAGAACATTAGTTTTCCACTATATAAAAAAAGAACATTAGTTTTCCCTATCACGAAGTCATATTTTACTAAATCCTCACTAAATATTATAGCTATTTCTTATTCGATCTTGTCAACAAGCAATGTTTTAAGAAGTATCTTTATCGATGTTAATATAATTAACTCTTAACTTATTAGAAGGTCAAGATAACACGGACCAACAAACCCTAATTTACTTCTCAAAACAATAGAAGTTCTAATTCTTAAAAACCATCTCATATGGTTCACAACACCCTAATTCGTTATAAAATCCCATAAATTGTGTGGTATGGAGGGATAACATTTTTTAAAATTAAATTCCACTATGATAAGCAAGGAATGGACAAATCTCAAACTCATGCCGGTGCATCTGAGGGAGTTCGAACCGTCGATCTCCTGGTCATTTGACTAAGACTGTGACCGCTGGACCACTACCCATAAATCAAAACTAAAATAATAAAGAATTATACTAAATAATATAAATATTAAATTATCTTATATATATTAATTAATAAATATTATTTTATAAACAAAATTTGGAAAAAAAAGTTGGGAGTGAGGTTAACACTAGTTCCGCCCCTGCCCAAACTCATACCGGTGCATCCGAGGGAATTCGATCCGTCGACCTCCTGGTCATTCGACCAAGACTGTGACCGCTAGACCACTACCCATGATGTAGCATTATACCGGTTGCTTACAAGAAAGATTGTTTCGATCCCGTACTACAATTTAATTTTGCCCGATCAACATTTTAATATTGACCTAAGTTGAAGATAGTGTCAATTTAACATTATCATTAGTTCAAAACATGGTCATTTTTGGGTTAGTTTTAAAATCTCAAACTCATTTTGGGTTAGTTTTTAAAAAAAGCTTTCGTCGATCGGATTTCCTTTCCAAGCAGATGAATTGGAGATAAGGGTCTGAAGCAGTTGGATACTTTACTTTTATTTATCTTTATTGTCCAATTATGTAAACTTCTCTGTTGTCTATTTGGCTTGTAAACCCTATCAAAAAAAAAAAAAAAAAAACAGTAAAAACGTATTCCAGCAGGCACCTAGAAAACAACTTCAAAGTTCAAACACCCTTTCAAACCTAGATAAATGTGTATTCCTGTATTAGCAGCAGTGTCTAGCATCAGCAGCTAGTAGCCACAGAAAAGCTTCAATCTTTAACATCTTAATCCAATTTCGCCAAAGCCATCTCAAATCCACCAATTTCTTCCTCCCGAATCCCAGCCATGATTTGATCCACTACTAGCTATTTTCAGCCATGGGACAAGTTCATATCTCAAACCCCTTTTCACTTGCTTCTACTCTCACTGCGTTCCTTGTGTTGACTCAAATCCATGTTTCCAAATCTGATGGCTACACATCAATGATCTACAAGGGCTGTGCGCAGCAAGCTTTCCCAGATCCCACCGGCTCAACAGCTCAGACTCTCGCTTCCTTACTCGGATCTTTAGTCTCACAATCCTCAAAAGTCAAGTTCTATAAGAACGCAGCTGGAGCAGGCCAGACCAACATCACCGGTCTGTTTCAATGCAGAGGAGATTTAAGCGGCGCAGATTGCTACCAATGCGTCAGTAAAATCCCACAGCTGACCAACACCTTATGCGGCCCGGTAGTGGCGGCTAGGGTTCAGCTTCTGGGATGCTACGTGTTGTACGAGGTTGCTGGGTTTTCACAGATTTCTGGGATGGAGATGTTGTACAAGAGTTGTAGCTCTACAAATGTGAGAGGGGTTGGTTTTGAGGAGAGACGAGATATGGCTTTTCAGACATTGGCAAACGGGGTTGTGAGTGGTCATGGTTTTTATAAATCAAGCTTTGAATCTGTGTATGTGTTGGGGCAGTGTGAGGGTGATGTTGGAGATGCTGATTGTGGTGATTGTGTTCATACTGCTATTCAGAAAGCTCAGGTTGAGTGTGGTGGATCTGTTGGAGGAGAAGTCTATTTGCATAAGTGCTTTATTACATATGGCTATTACCCTAATGGAATCCCCAAAAATTCCCCTTCCTCTTCTTCTTCATCTTCTTCCTCATCTCCATCTTCATCATCATCATCATACACTACTAGTCCATCTTCATCAGGTAAGTTCAGATTCAAGAAAATTTCAAAATTGGTGCTTTGTTGGATCTCAGGTTATGCTTTGGTGCTTAGTATTATGGTGTAGTCTGCAGTGTCTTTAAGGCACTGAGATTATGTAATGAAACCTAAGTAGAGATGATCAATTAAGAACTAATTTATGATGGAATGTGAATGCAGGAGGGATGGGGCCGAATTCAGGGAAGACAGTGGCGATCATACTAGGCGGAGCTGCAGGAGTTGGGTTTCTTGTCATCTTCATGATGTTTGCTAGAAATGCCATCAAGAGAAAGAATGGTAATTTGCAATCTTCATAAAAGACTTTTGCCCCAATTGTGTTCAACTGCTCAATGTAAATTTCTGTATCTGCAGATTATTGAGAGGCAACTGCACCAAAGGGTCACCTCCAATTCGGAAGCTCTTAGTATATTCAAAAACGTGTATGTATCACAAGATGAGAGGATATTCATGGATTTGTAATGATGGAGGGAGATCACTCAAATTTTGATTGTAGGGAAATCAAATCACAGGAAGGACCTTCAGGCTGAAATGTAAACAAATTTTGCTTATGACAGAGAAATGGAATTTGTCCCTTTTTCATGTATGCAAGTTGCATCTTCATATCTTATTGTACTCATGTTACTTCGTACGAATGGATAATTGAGAAAATTTAGTTTAAAGAAGTGATGCTGTACCGACTTGGAAACATGTTAGGGGTCGGCATTTGGTTCTGGGCCAAAATAAGTCTTAGGACGGTCCTAGTCCGAGCCCGGCCCTAGCCCTACGTACGTCCTATTATAGTTCGATCCGAAGGGTTTAGGGTCGGGCTAGAGCTTCGATTATTCGGTCCGAAATACGAGCCTGATTTAAAATCGTATATTTCTTGATTTTAGGACGTTCTTCATATAAAAAGAATGTATTTTTCACTTCCATTAAATCTCACACGTCCAAACTAGTTGTATTTGCGTTTAAAGAGTTATTTGTCGATTAATTAGTCATTCATTTAAGGCCGAAATTAGCCCAACCCCACCCTAGCCCGAAAAGCCCTATAAAACGAAGGGCCGATAACGATTTTAGAACTGATGAATTTTCTCAGAGCCCGGCCCTAATGTGTAAAGTACTAAGACTAAGTTTCACCTAAAGTCGTACTCGATCCGACCCGGTGGGGTAGGACTTACCCGGTCCGGCCTGACCCATTGCCGACCCCTAGAAACATGTTATCAGTTTTGTACTTTATTTCGGATGGTACGACGCCGGTTCCAGGATACGCGGCATTTTACGATCCTATCGATACTTTTATTATTATTATTATTATTTCTTCCGTCGTCGACGACCGGTGCGTCGTCATAGTTGCATAGTATGATCACCAGAAGCAACGAAAAAGACCCGCGAACAATACACGCGCAAGCAATCAAATCTAGCGCGACGCAAAAGTCCGTGTACAACAACTTAATCACTCTCTATTCGAAGTCTGATCTCTTTCTCTCCTACGCTCACAGGGTCTTTCAATTTCAGATTCCCAAGCCCACCGTCGCTTCATGGACCTCCCTAATCTCCGCCTTCGGCAACACTCCTTCTTCGCTTACCCATTTTATGTCGATGCTTCGACACTCTGCTGTGCCTACTCACCGTACTTTGGCAGTACTGTTCAAGACATGTGCTTATATCGGTGCTTTCTCGTTTGGATTGCAGCTTCATGCCGTTTCTGCTAAGCTGTCACTGGCAACACAGCCGTTCAGTGGTTCGGCGCTGGTTAGTTTTTATTCTAAAAGCGGATTCTTTGCCGACGCGCGCAAGGTGTTTGACGAAATGCTTTACTGGGACGAGGTTAGTTTTGCGTCTTTGATTGTTGGGCTGGCGCACAACTCTCGGCCGGTAGATGCTTTGTCCTGTTTCGCTACCATGGTGGCGTTTAATGTGCGGTCCACTGCTTATAGTGTCTCGGGGACAGTTTGTGCAGCAGCCAGGATTATGGGTTTGGAACAGTGTAGGATACTGCATTGCCATTCGATTGTTACTGGTCTTGATCAGGACTTGATTGTCAGGACTTCTTTGATTGACGGGTATGGGAAATGTGGGTTGGTTTCTGATGCAAGAGAGGTTTTTGATGAGTTGCTTCCTTGTATGAATATTGTGGGTTGGAATGCGATGATGGCTGCTTATGCTCAGCAGGGTGATAGTATGTTGGTGCTTAGCCTTCTTAGATTGATGAATGGTAGAGGACTTTTTCCAGATGAGTACAGTTTCTTGGCTGTTCTGACCTCACTGGTGAATGCTGGTTTAGTTGATGAGACAGAGAAATGGCTAAAAAAGATGAAAACAGAATACGGAGTGGAACCTACAATTGAGCATTTTGCATGTTTAGTCACTGCCTTGGGTGGTGCTGGGAGGTTGGAGGATGCTCAGAAATTGGCAGCGACAATTCCATTTCTGCCTGATGCTGCTTTGCGGCGCTTATTACTTACATCTTGTGCTACTCATGGTTCACTTGACATGTCTCACACTTTCAACAACAAGCTCAAAGCACTCAACCCAGATGATGAAACTGTTAATATAGGCAGTTGTGATAAATCTGCTGATATGAGTACGGCTCTTGTAGATGGCACGGTAAAGAAGATAGCGGGGAAGAGTTGGGTGGAACACCGAGGAAAAACTCATGTGTTTTTAGATGGGGATCAATCACATCAGATAAATAATGGAGTACATAGAAAGCTGGCAGAATTAATTGCCAAGATTGAGGAACTCGGTTATGGTGCAGCTCTGCATATAAATTCAGGTGACATTGAAGAAACAGGGACGAATGAAGGAGCAGGTTATCACAGCTTGAAGCTGGCATTGTCTTTTGCAGTGGTGAGTGGTGCGGCAAGACCACCTGGTAAGCCAATAAGGATTATGAAAAACTTGAGGATTTGCAAGGACTGCCACGAGTCATTCAAATTATTTTGCATGGTTTTGGACAGGGAGATAATTGTAAGAGATGTTAATAAATATCACCGGTTTTTATATGGTCGTTGCTCATGTGGGGATAACTGGTAACATATATTCCTCATTCCTGAAGATCTAGAAGTTGCGTATTTACTGGCACAACCGGAGAGCGCTTAGACGCATTTCTTCAGAACTTTTTACCAGCTAGCTGAAAGAAAGGGATATGGTTGCTAATCTGTTTGTTTCTATATCAGTATCTTCATGAAGCCACAGTTTAGTTTCCAACTTCCCATAATGTACTATTTTTAAGAGAAGGCCTTTAATGTACTATTTTTAAGAGAAGGCCTTTATTCATAAAGGCCGAGAGGCATTGAGATATATCATATATAGGATCAAGCAGCATAATTATTCCACATTGTTTCAGGCTCATTTGCTGATTGGTTGACTTTCAGATGCAGAGGGTTGAAAGAGAGCACATGACATCATCCCTTGAACTTGTTCAGTGTCTTCAGAGGTTTCGGATGAGTTCCTATTTTTTCTGTGTATCTAGGTAAGAGTCAGCCAGCTGAATTTTCATGGACAAGAGTACAGATTGGTATCATTTTGACCTCACTTTCAGTTTCACGGACAGCGAAGCAATACAAGGAACAAGCAATACATGGAACAAGAACTCCTTTTGATTGAATGATATCATCTTCTTTCAAAAAAAGGTTATGCTTCTACGGAAATTCATTCGGCTGTGGACCTGGTAAGGTGCAAATAACTGTTTTGTTCACATTACATTGCAGTTTGCAGGAGATTATTACTTGTAAAACTAGTATTTATGCTGTCTTGTGTTGGTGTATTCATATTATTCATTGACATTTATTATCAGTGGCTTCAATTCAATAGTTTTATTGATAAAAAATTATCAGTGACTTCAATTCAATAGTTTTATTGATGAAATTAGTGTTCTTTTATTTTCCAATCAATCATCTGATTACCTCACTTGAAGATACTATATTATTATTTTTCTGTGGAAGTTTACATAAAAAGTTTTTGCTGGTTCTGGTGATTCAAACGGCCTAAGCTCCTTATTCAAAAGTATACAAACTAAGATCGTTCCTTGCACAGCCATGTGATGACAAATCAATCAGCATCCGATTGCCTTGGTCTGGCTGATAAGCATTGGCATTTGCACTGCACTCTGTTTAGTCAGATTGAAGAATTTGCTGGGGGCCTCCTGCTACAAGTTGCTATGCTCTTTGGCCATCATCCTCACCATCTGATGCAGAATCCCAAAGAAAACTGGCATATGCTGCCATAACATGGCTGAAGAAACGTTGGAGGAATTAGTTGATGGCCTTTGTGATTTGTGAAGATGAGAAATGCACATAAAGTCATTTTGATCTTTCAGTTGCCTGTTCTGGGGTGCAGACTCTGCTGCTCGCTCAAAGTAAGATGCGGCTCTATCTTGGTCACGATGAACTTCCCAGATCAATGTAGCGTATAGCGCAAGGACCTCACCGTCTCCGGGATCAGCCAGTATAGCTCACGAGTACCATTCCTCAGCTCCTAGCAGATCACCCTTGGCATGCGACAGTCACAAAAGATAAGTGAGAACCTCCAGCCAGCCAGCCAGCCAAAGCTGCCTAATATGTACATTATTATTATCTTACATGAGCAGAAAAGCTGGATTACGGGTGTATTCGGTAAATTACCGAATTTACCGACTTAAATTTTTTATTCCGATTACCGAACCGAATTTATCGTTTTACCGACATTTCGGTAAATTATCGAAATTTACCGAATTTCCTGAATTTACCTAATTATTATTTAAATAATTTTTCTCCTCATTTTCAAATTATTCAAAAATAATAGTTAATCATCTAACAACAACAAAACACAAGAATAATTCAAAATTATAATCTACACAATTATAGCTCAAAAGTGTCCAAATTTTGAAGCTTAAAATTGAAGTTTAAACAATATGTCATTTAATTTTTTAATAAATATTTTTTTTTTAATAATAAAAAAATTCTTATTCGGTAAATTACCGAATTAGAAAATCTATTCCTATTACCGAGAAAAAAATTTTCGATTTTCGGTTCGGTAAAATCGGAATTTACCGAATAGTCCTGAGGTAGGAACTGAGCATGGTTTCTTAGTAACAATAGACTATCTGGATTATTTGGGTGAGACAGGTGTCCATGAAGCACCCTCTTTAGGTATGCATCAACATCTGCTGCCTCCCACTCCAGATGCAGGAGCAGGATACAAGGTTGGATCCACCAAATCACCACCCTTGTCACATTCTTCTTCAATCAATCTCATTCGACTCTTCTGAAAGCCTGAACTAAAGGTTCTATTCTGTCTCCAATTGTCACAGATCTCTGTAAGCTACCACCAGTATGCTTCAGCAGACTCTGGTCAGCTCTGCACTCCTTAAAATCATCAGTAGGAGAGTTGAAGACTGAAAATCCAGGACCATCTTTTCTTGTATTTCTAACCTTTTTATCCACACCATTAAACACACAAGTCACTGTGACTGCCACTTGAATCAGAGCATAACCCTACCAAATTATGGTTATCAGACAAAACTCTACAGCTGGCTCTGACGCTAAGACTGCATCTGGGGGTTCTCCATCAACCTGTGAAGAATAATGGTCTGAGAAGGAAGTTAAGTATGTCCTTCCAACTGGGGTTGACGACGAGCATCTTTATTATGTATTGAGTATTGTAGCAATAGCATGTCTGCATTGCAATGCTGGAAATTGGAATGACATTCCCAATACAGATCAGAGAGACCTTGTTTTGCTGGAAACCAAAACAGAACAGAACAGAACACCACGTGTATCCAAAGGACTGTACGTGGCGATTCTCATTGGCTGGCTGACTCTTTAAGGCGTATGACCTTTTTTTTTTCTTTTTCTGAGTCTTTCTTTCTCCTCTTTTTCAGTTTTGAGGTCTACCATCGGTCCAAACTCTAGGCAAAGATCCCACACAAACAAAATTCAGGCGACAGAAACCAGAACCGGATTTAGCTAAATTTAGCCTTCAGTCCAACATAGGCAAATATTCGAGTTGAAAAAAAAAACAACAAACAGCCAATCTGAGATGAAGACATATGAATAACAGCCCTTAATTTAGCAAATCCCGAGTTTTTTTACCGACCAGTTGATATTAAAACACAAACAAAAAATGTAAAATTAGTTTTCATTGGTCGGTTGGTTTATGTTGTGATATCTCCTCCCTCCAAGTGATTTCTATCGCCTCCGGCGTTTCATGCCACTTTTCACCCTCGTCGTCTTCCTCTTGGACGGCGGCGAGTACGCCAACTAGTTTAGCTGCAAGAAACCGAAAATGGCGATGGGCTTGCACCCATTTCAGCTTCTAGAACTCAACGTCATCTCAGCGCAGGACTTGTTTCAAACCTCCCGCAACATGAAGACCTACGCGGTCGCATGGGTCCATCCAGATCGAAAACTCTCGACCCGAGTGGACACCACCGGCCGCGCCAACCCCACATGGAACGACAAGTTCGTGTTCCGAGTGGATGAGGAGTTTCTGAGGGCAGACACGTCGGCTATTATGGTGGAGATCTACGCTCTGCATTGGTTCCGTGACGTGCTTGTCGGGACTGTGCGTGTCATTGTTGGCAATCTCCTCCCTCCGTCGATCAAGTCCCACCGACAGCAGCAGCACGTCGGGATGCGGTTCGTGGCGTTACAGGTTTGGCGGCTGTCGGGACGGCCGCAGGGGATATTGAACGTGGGCGCAACCGTGTTGGACAGCTCGATGAGGAGCATGCCGTTGTATACGCAGCTGATTAGCTCCGCGGTCGGGTACAGAGATTTGATGGGAGAGGAGGATCCGCTCCACCACCACCACCGTCAAACCGATGAGGACCAACCTAACCCTAATTACACGGCGCTGAAGCCGATACTGAGACGCACGCGGAGCGATCGGAGCGAGCTTGAGAGGAAGCCGGCTTTGGAGGTCAATGTCAAGCCCGGGTCGGAGCTGGGGATTACATTTCCGGGTAAGAAAACGGGTTATTCGAGAGGCAGTTCGGTCCTCAGTGGCTCGGATATCATATTTTACAGAAAGGAAGTTCCGAAAACGACGACGCTACGGGTCAAGTCAGGCGGGGCGGATTATCCTACACCTAAAAAGACGGTCAACGAGAAAGTCGTGGCTTTCGAAGGGTTTGACCCACCGGCTAAAAAGGCCGCAGCGACTCCGCAGATGGCGAAGCAAGGGGGGGAGTTCATCAAAAACAACAACAACAATGGTAATAATTATTACTGGCCGGGGTTTATCACGAAAAACAAGCAGGCACCAGCAAATCAGAAAATGATGACGAAAAACAACTCGATTCTATCATTCTCGGACGTGGGCCCATCGCCGTCGGAGATGGCAGCCATTGTAGCGCAGAGGTATCCAACTGAACCTTCCAACTCTGCAGTGGAAGGATGGAGCGTTGACGAGAGTGTGGAGGGTCTGCGGTCGAAGTTGGAGAGGTGGAGGATGGAGCTGCCACCTGTGTATGACTTGGGAAGCTATGACCCGTCAAGCGGAGAAGATAGTAAGCGAAGCTTAGCCAAGCATAGAAGAAGGCATACTGATGGTGGCGCCACCACCACCGCCGCAGCTGGGTCTGGTTTATTCTCTTGCTTTGGGAATGTGTTTGGGTATGAGTGTTCTTGCGTCTGTGGCAAGCCAACAACCGTGCCAGTGATCAGCAGTAAGGAAGTGGCTAGTTCGAGGGTGCAGCATTGATCAGAGGATATGGTGGTTGAATTTAGGTTGCTGGTCTACTGTTTAGGCCACATTGTTGGATATAATTTGATTTGATTCTCTCCAACTCTTTTATGAATCAGGTTTTTTTTTTTGCTAACATTTTGTTGAAGAGGACTTGTTTTCTGTTGGATAATGCTGTATGAATGTTGATGTTATAATGTAACCTTCTTTTATAAACTGTGTCTATTCTAACTGTCCCACTTGAACCTATATTGTTTTTTTTTTTTTTTTTTTGTCTTTGACGAGGTTTTGAAGCTGTTTTGAGTGACGGACTCCTGAAAGAATAATCTTGTTGATTTTTTTCATTAGGTTGGCATTGCTGCAAAGTCTTGTTTAACACCCATTTGCTAATATTTGTATTTCAGATATAAGCTCAGCCTCTCTGTGGAGCAATCAAAGATTGTTAAAATGGAAGAAATGCATAAGGTGGCTTTAGCCTATTACGAAAATGGCTCACCGGAGGTCAGATTGCGTGTTCATGAATTGTTCTGCTCAATGGACACAAATGGAGACCGCTGGATCAACATGGTAGCTCAACAGGGAAGGCTACAACAGTCCTTACGTCACCGAACTGGACAGGGATCGATCGCAATATTGGGGTCTTAGATTTCAATGAGTTTCTCACTTTATACTATGTGATCAAGAAGACACAAAATGGCTTTTGCTATCAGTGCTGGCGTTGCTTGAAGGGACTTTATTTTACCCTGTACTGTAACATGCTTCGATTGTCCAGCTGCTACAACCTTTGATCTCTGCCCTGATTGTCCAATAGAAGACCTGAGTCTCAGCACCCACATACTAATTTTGTTGACAGTGGTTTGTTGCTCAGAGCAAGGAGAAGAAGCTCTGCTGCTCCCCCATCCTTCTCACAGGCCATTCAGGTACCAAATTTTACTTTAAACCACATTGTCAACTATTGATATAAAGTTTTTTTTGTTGACCTTATGATGTATTTTTATGCAGCCAACAACGCTGCAATACAACCATACAATCTCATCCTATCTATGAGCTTGTAGTTTAGTATCTTATAAAACACAAGGGATTAATAATTTATTACAATGCTTTTGGTATCTGCAACTTCTCAGGCTGGGATGGCGGTTCGTTCGTGCTTTGGAAGTTGATGCCGCTGTAGGTTATGTGAGCTGAAGTGAAATACAGTGGATGTGTCTGGATTATCCTTTGTGGAGATTGTTTGCTTTTTTCTGATCGTGAGTTTACATCAAACATGTTGTGGAAAAAAGAAAATAAAAAGTGCATGGCATAGGAAAATTCCTAGACCATTTGAAGCCTTTTGATTCAATCAGCAGCGTCTGCATCAACCGTGCAACATAGATATTGGATATCTGAGCTTAAAATCAATTTTCACGAGTAAAGCAGCTTGGACCTTTACTTAACTTTTGGAGGATGCATAGCCAGATTTCTATCAAAAACACTCTGAACAAGTTTAATGTTCAACAAACCAAGAATGAAAATGGACATACAAAATAGAAGCTGTCCAAGAGATTGATGAGACGAACAGTCATTCCCATCGCTAGAGACACAGCATTAGACAACTTGTCCAATAAGTTTTGAGTTCAAAGTGTATGATCATCTCGTTCTCATATGCTGATTCAATAACACCACCCACTTTTTTCTCAATCAGTTTAAATCAGTCAGGTCAACAAAAGAAAACACTTTCTGCCCCTGTCAACCATAAAAAGCGACTCTGAGATGACATCAGTAACTAGTGCCTAAGCACTTCAAATCTTATTCATATGCACTAAAACTTGCCATGGTCAGATTCATTACATCAAATTATAGAGGCCTGAATTTTGAAGATCGATGCATGGGGGTACTTTATGTTTGTTTTTTTTTGATTCATGAGTGGTATTTAGCCACCAAAAAAACGAAGCCCGTAAGGTTCGATACACTGAGGCCCATAGGACCGACACTCTGGGAATCGCTCTGCGGTCCCTAGGACCAGAACACTAAAGGCACTTCAAAAGATCTCTAACACTAAAAACACTAGTACTTCCCTCTGAAAAGCTCAAAGAAACTCTCACGACCACTAGGGACCTTTAAACACTTAAAACTCCGATTCAAATTCCTTATATCTTCATCTAACGCCTTGTCTTCCATCTTTGAGCTACTGCTCACTTTGGTCCTTTCCAGCGCTTCGATGTAGGTTCTTTTCAGAGCCTCTAGCTTGTCCTTTCTCAAACGCATTTGACTCTTGATAGCTTTCTTCATCTTTGGCTCTCCTTTTTTTATCATTTGAAAGGCTTTTAGTGTTTTTCCGCAATGGATAGATGACCTTTCTTCTTCCTCACTTTCGTCTGATACGGACCAATCGTCTGAATCACTACTTTCCCTCTGAAACTGCTCCTTCCCAGGCCCAATCAGACCACTCCTCGCACAGCTGTTCACCTCTTTTGATACCATCCTCTCTACCCTCCCTTTCAATCCTTCAACCGTTTCCATCACTGCAGTATCAGAGCTGATCGCTTTGTTAACTTTGACAGGCAGAACTGAAACTGGGACAATGCTCTTCACTATGTTTGTTTGTATGGGGGAATACAGCTTTATGTTTGTTTGTATGGGGGAATACAGCTTCGGTGATTCACATCTGTATTATTCATTCATATATCATTATTTTAATAAGCTAAGGATAGTGTTTCGATGCTTGTCAATTGCATAAAACCAAAGTTTAAGATTACGACAATCTGAACACACAAAAAACTTAACCAAATGTACGAACATAAGTACCCCAGGTGCTTAAATTAGCAAGAAATCCAGCCATTTCAAATTGCAAGACTGTGTTTTTACTCGGCCTCAGTTGGATTTGAACAGGATATCAATGGATGGAACCAGTGCCCAAAGCACCATTTTAAATATATACTACAAGCTTCTAGATTTCATTCCTGTATTTTTTTTTTGTCTTCTAATCACCATAGATTTTGCAAGACATATCTAAATCTCTTATTGTTCTTAAAAAAAAGCTCATCTATCAATAAAATCAAATCCTTATTGTGGTAGTACAAATACTATTACACTTTTAAGGCCACCACAAGCCCTTCCAGAAGCTTTAACCACATAAGCCCATCTGTCCCTCAAACTCCTCACTAAACAACAAATCTCTGAAAAAAACTTTCATTCTTTATGTTCCACAATGCCCATAACAAACATTAATTTAATTTAATCAAAACGATTAGCATCTGTCATTCTCCTTAATAAGTAAGCAATGTGCCCAGATGGTGAGCTCATATTGGTCAACTTTCTATTTTTCAAATTTCTTCCCCTGCTACCACCACCACTCTGATTCCTGTAATAATAAGTAGAGAGCCTTTAAAGCAAAATGTGTTGTTTAATGTATAGTGTTGGTGTAGGTGCATCAGGGCTTGAAGTGTAGCTTTGGTACGTGGCCTCTTTGGCCTTTCAGATTCCCCACATCACACCCCCCCCCCTTCCTCCTTCAACCACATCTTTAGCCCCCTCTTATATTACTATTTCATCATCTCTGCTTGTGAATAATATGTATGCTCTGATGACCTCGTGTCCTGATCGTGGACAACGTTAACTTACCCGAAAAGTTTATTTACTCGGAAGTGAAACTTGTTGGGCCGAGAAAGCGACAAAAAGGGTGAGTTGATATAAATAAGAGAGGAGGACACTTTGTCTCATCTCATACGAGCACACCCAGTTGAAACACACTTCTTCTGGCTATAAGCTGCTCATACAAACTCAGACAGGCAGAAACCTGCCAGAAATTATTTATTTTGCTCTCCAGTTAAATTTGGAAGATGGCTTGGGGAGGAGTCATGGCCGCGACTTGGGGCTATGCTGATGAAGGATGGAGAAAGGGACCGTGGACTACTGAGGAAGATAAGTTGCTAACTGAACACGTCACACAGCACGGTGAAGGAAGGTGGAATTCCGTTTCCAGGCTTACCGGTAAGCTTTAAAATCTGTTTCACGACTGAAATGGAGTAACTAAATCCACCAGCAGGCTAAAAATTCTCTCCTCTTTTTTTTTTTTGTGTGTGTGTGTGCACAGGATTGAAGAGGAATGGGAAGAGTTGCAGACTGAGATGGGTGAATTACCTGCGGCCGGATCTTAAGAGAGGACAGATAACTCCTCATGAAGAGACCATAATTTTGGAACTTCATGCTAGATGGGGCAACAGGTGTGACATCTTTGTGAGGCCTAAACCTCTGTTGTTACATGTATCTGATAGCTGATGGGGGGCTGATTAATTGATTTCTCACAGGTGGTCAACCATTGCCCGAAGCTTGCCAGGAAGAACTGATAATGAGATAAAGAACTACTGGAGGACCCATTTTAAGAAGAAGGGTACTAAAGCATCTTCATGTAGTGCTGATAAGGCAAAAACCCGCCTTCTCAGGAGGCAGCAGTTTCAGCAGCAACAACTAATGCAGCAGCAGCAATTCTTCTGTCATGCTGAGAGGAAAGCTACTACGAATGACTGTACTGAAAAGGCAGCTTCCTACTGCCCCCAACAGATGCAAGAGGTTGCTAGCAGCGCATATTTTTCAAATGTGAATGACCATGGATATTTCTACAGCTTGCTTACCAATGACGACAACGGAGATGGCTTAGTGCCTGAGCCTGCTGCGAATGAGAACATGTTGTGGGACGGATTGTGGAACTTGGACGACGTCATGGTTCTGTAATAGCATCGGCAATTAATTTTCAGCCTTAAGTGAGCCAGATTCTTCAGAACTAGTAGCGTCTGCATTTTCAAATAATTAGTCTTTCTTCATTCCTGCATCATGTCCAGGCACTGCCATGTGTACGAAAATAATTGCCTAAAGAAGGATCATACTATATAACCAGTTGACGAGAAGATAAATGGATTTAGATCACCAAGTCTCGCCTGTTCAATATTTCTGATCTAGAAATTTGATGTCACATTACTGATATAGCACTTGCTAACAAGAACAATAAACACATGAGTTCAGGTTCTAAACTAATGATTTACAGATTCAGCCTGTTTAATAGGAAAAGGTAAATCCTTTGCGGCTTCATTCTACTCCTGACTTTATGCACCATTCACAAACAAAGGACAACACATCAAGAGGTGCACCAGTCATGAACGTCACAAAATGTAGTTTCTTGACAAATGGGCATCATTTTTACTGATCTCAGTTGGGATGGTCTTTGATTTCTTGGATTTGGTTGGTAAAATTCTATGAGATTTCGAGCCCAAGACAAAATTCTCATAGTGAAGGTACTCATCTACCAGGAAGCTCTTGAGGTATTAACAAAACTCTGAATCTACTATGTCTGTGTCAATGTTCGTCCATTAAGAGCTTTTACTGCAGAGACTAAGGCTCCTTCTCACGCCTATAAGCAGCACACATGGACCCAAGACCATATCTCACTCTTCTGTTTCTGCGAGTCCTTTTTCTCAGGCCTCTCTTTCTTCTCATTTCAGCTACTGTTTGCAACGCGGGTACTTGGTTAATCCACAACAAAGGGACTAAAGCAGCTAAAGCTTGTATTACAATTCCAGTAGGTAAGCTTGAATAATCACCAGAGGTAATCCCAATCATACTTGACAATCCGACACCTAAAAAACCACTTAATATTGAGGATAAAATCAGTGAAGACGCCACGAATGAAGTAAGGGAACCTTCGCACCCAGGTGGGCATAAACTAGCCAACATCACAGTAAAGGGCAATATCTTGAACTGTGCGACCGTTTCTGCTAATCCTGAAACACAAAGCACGTACATTTCATTTGGTATTCCAAATCTGATGTTGACTTGCTTAACCAGAACCAGGTCAAGCAACAGAGCCAGTGCGTATGCAGATTGTAAGCTGCCAACTAGCTTTCTCATAGATATCTTTTTCAAGAATCGGTCATAGAGCACTGTCAGGGACAAAAGTAGCAACTGACCAATCACTTTCGACATGCCAAGATATGAAGGGTTTATGTGTAGGCATTGAGTCTGGTAACAGAAGATAGAGCCGGACAGTATGGGGATGGCGGCAATAGAACCTGCAATCCAAATAAGTGGACGAGATATACGCTCGTCCCTGATTGCCACGGTAAAATCAGAAAATTGTGTTTTGATACTTTCTGAAACTGAACGGGTCACTTGAGGCTGATCAGTCGGCTTTCGTAAACCCAACGACATCTCTTTTGTTGTAACAGAAGTCATGAACTGCACGGAGAGTAAAGCAGAGAATAATATGAACATGGTTCTAGGCTGGGTTTTAAGCAAACAAAATCCACCTATTAAGTTTCCTAGCATTCCTCCGGCAGCAGAAGCCATAAAAGCATACGACTGAAGGCCCGTAATTTTATGTTTCTTTCCATACTCAGCAACAAGAGCGTCCTTCGCAACTTCCATAATAGATGCTCCCAGATTACTAAGAAGAACTAGTGCCATTAGCGGGGTTAGAGTCCTCGCAGCATCCGGAATTAGAGCTAAGGGGACCCATGCCAATATCTGCAGCAGGACTGAAAAAGACGTGCAAGGAATTAGTGCCTTAACCGATTAGTAATGCAAAAATCTAAAATGCAAGTATCTGATACACCTTAATGTCATTCAGTAGTGAGTAGGATGAAGAATTTAATAAAAAAAGGCATCCAAAAATTCTGTACTCAGAGCAGCGTGTCATTAAGTTTGTCAAAATATGAATCCCATTCAAGAGAGATCAGTTTTAAAAGTCCTAATAAAAAACACAACTCACATGATTTCAAACGGTAAACCAGCTTTAACGAACAGCATACTGATCATGATCAGGAAGGATTAAAACGCAAGAACTTCCATGTAATAAAATCAACTAGGTCTACTTAAAATAAAGGATACCATATTTGATATAGATCCTTTTCATGTATGCAAAAACAGCATTGCCTCCTTACCAAACACTTAAATAGTTTGCCATTTTAAACTGGACGAAGTAGATATAACTTCACATGTAAGTTGACGCTTAAACCTATTAAGTATAACTACACAAACATTAAAGCCCTGAAGCATGGATTGTTCATGAACTTCACTAGCATCGGGTACGATTAGAAACAATACTAACATTCTGCTGACAAGTGAAAACGTCCTAGAGCTAGATCCCAATTAATTAAAGGATGTGGCAGATCGCAAATTTAAAGCAACAAAAGGAAACATACCTCCTATGCAGACATAGGGAACTCTATGCGCCCCGCAAATATATAAAGCGTCAGACAAGACACCGTAAAATGGCTTAGCAACCATGGGAAGATTAGCAGAATGCTGAACCAGCTGCAATGTAGACGGATGCATATTAAGATTCTGCGCCATATGTATATTCAAAGCTAGCCATGGGAAACACCTAAACCCGGAAACACCATACCCTAATCCACAAAAAGACATCATCTGCTTAAACCCCAGTTGAATCCCAACTCCCTTCTCTTCTACTACTTCACTTTTATCCTCATCTTTCTTCTTCAAAATCTTCTTCAATTTAAAACTGCTGGGGTTCAATATTACAGGATTTATGAGGTGGGTTTTGTGCTCTGGTGGATTCCCAACTCCTCTAGGGCTCGGATGATGAAAGCATACAGTTGTAGGTCTAAACCTTGTCATCAAAACTATAGAGCTCCGTGACGTGGGTCGTGTCTGGATAATCGGGAATATGCTCTCCAACGTGACACCTCCACAGAAGGCAGAGGTAATCATTGTTCTCAGAAAGCGATTCCTTCACGGCTGGATGAAGACGGAACTGAGACTACAAAGGATGGGAAAACCCCCCGAAACAAGAATTAACATAAACCTAATCAGAGGAACATATGAGACCGATCCAGAAGAATGTGGCGCAGACTAGGGTTTTATAAGAACACTGTGATGCCCTTTTTTGACATTAGATGGAAGATTTGGCCTGACCCGCATCCCAGGGACGAAATTAATTCGAGTAATTTTCAATCTCCCGAAAATCATTCGATCTAGCGGATAGTTTGGGATGAACGATCTCTAAATGATGAGCTGATGAAGACAGCACACCCTCAGATTTGTTTTTAGTTATCGAAGACGGGCATCGTCATCGTTGGGTGATTCTTTGTCGCCCCAGAGCCGTCCACGTGGCATCGAACGTCGCCCTAATTGGAGTAGCAATCGGTAAGGTTCTGAGAAATCTAAGTAAGAAATCTGGTGTTTTTTGATTCATGTGACAACGCCACGTTTACTTGCTTAGGGATGACAGTTTTGAAAGCGGGACATATCTTGGATATTTATATTTCAATTAACTAGTAGAAGAAAAGAATATCATTATCTATCCGTGCGTCAGACAGGACGAAGACGAAAATAAAGAGAAATAAAAAAAATTATAACTAAGTTTTTTTTTTTTTTTGAGGAAAAAATTATAACTAAGTTGATGACTCGAGATTCCAACCTTGAGTGTAAAAATATACTCCCTCCGTCCCATAATTTTCTTCCCTTTTGTGATTTTACACAGGTTTTAAGAAAAATAATATACTAGTAAGTTATTGTGAGTGTATTTGCAAGTACAATTTCATCATTGCAAGTACAATCTGTGTGAAGATAAATGATTAAATAAGGTGGTTGTGAGTGTGATGTGAATGAGTATTTATGGTAAGTTTTGGAAATGGGAAGAAAATTTTGGGACGCCCAAAAAGGAAAGTGAGAAGAAAAATATGGGACGGAGGGAGTACAATAAAGTTCTTTAACCATTAGTCCACCATAATCGTAATTTGTCAATGAACAGATTTTATAATTTGGCACTTGTTTTTGCGGTTATTAACATGATGTTTTGTGATACATAAAAGAATATGCATAACCTGAAAGTAAGAGATTGAGTTTCAAGAAACAACCGTTTTAAAATCATGCAAAGATAGATTTGAGGACTTACATTATATCTATGGTATTCGAGCTTCACATGATCTTCCCTGAAGCACTCGGTAGTCAGTACCAATGAATGCGATCTATGTTCCTCAAAAGGTCTGAAAGATTGAACGAGAGAGTGAAAGAGATTAGCGGTCGGTAAGTTGAGTCTCGTCTCTCTTCTACTACTCCCGTTCAATCCTTTCAACCTTTGAGACCAAAGTATTTTTTTTTTTTTTTTGTGATGGAGAGACCAAAGTACTTTGCAAGCATTATAAGGATGTGAATAAAGGGAAAATATCATATGAGAAGTAACAAAATTGGTGAGAAATAAGAAGTAATCAAAATTCGTAGCTAAGGAACAAAATTCATAATGTAAATAAAATTTAAAGAATCAAAATTCGAAGACTTAAAGAACAAAATTCGTGTAAATATACTACAACTTTTTTTTGATAACTAAAAATAGTAAAACTTAAAGATCAAAATTCATAGACTTAAAGAATAAAATTCGTAACACCGGTAATTACATGGATACAAATTTACAATAATGCCCTTACGAACATATAGTATAGATATTAAGATTAAAAAAATTCGAAAAATAAGAGTTGTTGGATCAAAAAATTGAATGGTTATGATTACTTCTCATTTCTTACCAAATTTGTTACTTCTCATGGGATCTCAATAACGGTGTGAATAATTACTAATTAATAACAAAACAATAAATCTCTTAGTTTCCTTAATTAGTATTTCTTAATTCTTAATATTTATATTTCATTTTTATTCCCTAATTTAAAATAAGAAATAATAATATTTTTATAATAGAAATAAGAAATAGTACTAAGACTCTAAGAGGGAATACAGAATTCCTACATAACACACGCCAAATGTTGTTTTGTTATAAATAATTAGTGCAAACTTCTGGGCAAAAAAAAAAATCCCATCATGTGAACAAATGTTATCTTCTCAAAGGCGCTGAGAGGAATGAACGAGAGTGATGAAAGAAAGATGAGCTGCGCCAATCTCTTTCATTAATTTTGCTCTTTGAGGGGAATATAGCATTCATTGACGTGTGACAGATCAACTGCGAGCTTCGGGAAAGAGGTGAAGCTCAACGGAATCGAATTGTCATAGACAGAATGTAAGGCCACCTGGCCCTAAACTATATATCTTGCATGATGTTTTTCATATATCGTAAAACTGAAACTATATGGATTAAAAGATCATTCATCAGCTGGAACTAGGGGTCAACATTGGGCCCTAAGGCTCGAAAGCCCTAACCGAAGCCCTTAAGCCAACAAGTCCTTAGGTCGGCTCGGCCCTGAGTTGAAGTCCTTGAGCCCTAAGCCCTAAAGGCTTAAGGTTGAACATAAATCTTGATTGTCAAGCCCTGTTCGGCCATCGAGCCCGACCTAATTACGACCTAATTAGGACCGGCCCTAAAAATGTCCGACCTAATTTCGTTCGGTTCGGCCGACCCTTAAAAAGCCCGATCGTTGAGCCCTTTCAAAAATTGTTTATCTTACTTATAACTTAATGAGTTAATATACTTACTGATTTTTATGTATAATTTTTCTTTGATATCTACCAATAGAGGAGTGCTCAAATGTTACCCCCTTCTTAGAGTGTTACCTATTATCTTGATTCTGATTGGTTGGATGAGTTTCATCCAACCAATCAGAACGCGCCACCTCTCCCACTACCATACACATCCACTCACCATGTCCAATGGGCCCCGTGCTTTGTGAGGTGGCACCTCCCCTCAACCAATCATAATCGAGTAATAGGGTAACACTCTAAGAATGGGTAACAACGGAGCTCGCCCCTCTACCAATATATATAATTAGTTATATACTTTCTATTTGTAATTTAATTAAATTCAATTTCAATCAATAACCTTATGCTAAATTAAAATATATAATGTTTATTAGTTAATCAAATATTATTGCACATAATTGATTTAAATGACATTTTTTCATCTATAATTTGTAACTTATCACTAAATTAAAATGTGTAACTTTAATTTGTATTCAATCAGCTATCAATATTCCGATATTTCTTTATATATAATTGATATCAACTATGCAATACAAATTCTATCAAATATTTACTTTTCTAAGTCCGGCCCTAAGCTCTGCCCTTAAATTAAGGGCAGGGCCGACCCGACCCTAAAAGCCCTATCAATAATAAGGCTTAAGGCCAGCCCTAGGGCTTAAAATTTTGAGGCAAGCCCTGCCCTGCCCGGCCTTAATTTTCCTTAAAGCCTCATCTAAACTTTGAAAGTTCGGTCCTAAGCCCTATAAGAAGGATCGGACCGGCCCTGCCCATTGTCGACCCCTAACTGGAACCAATAACTTCTAGTTTTGACTTCTAGTCGGGTAATAACACTAAAAATGTCATCTTCTATAAAAATATATGAAAAAAAAGAATTTTTTTCAAGAAAGTCAACTACTTGTGCAGCTTTTATTTGTAGAATAAAAGAGTAAAGCTGCTTGCACTATTTGCGATATTACGTTATGCGTACTGTTTTTTAAATTAACTCAAAAGAGGAGATATATTTCAAGAGTGTTGTAAAATGACTTTAAAAACTTCAACAAAGGTGATGTAAAGTAACTTCGAAACTCTAACAAAACACTAATACAAGATTATTTGTGAGAGGGATAAGAGAGAGCCTTTAGGATGAGTAAGAATGGAAGCTTAAGTTGTGTTTTTCTCATTGCATTTGCACCCCTTTTATAGCAAAAGAGGAGGAGGCAAGGTCCATAAAATGTGGATCTAACTCCTCTAATGTCAATACATTAACTTCATATATTGACTAAGTTACTCTAATGTAAAACAATGGCCAAACTTATGTTGACTCTAATGAGTATACCACATTATTCATAACACTCCCCCTTGGGATACTCATTACGTGTTTACGCTGCCTCGTTAAAAACCTTACTTGGAAAAACTCAGTGGGATAAAAACCAAGATAAGGGAAAAAGAGTGCAGCCACGTAAAACTCCCCCTGATGTTGGCAAGAGTGATCTCTTCATAAGTTTTGTAGCTTTCGCATGCCGATGTCATGAACATGTTTCCTGAATACTGAGGTAGGAAGGGCTTTTGTAAGAAGATCCGCTGAGTTCTCGCATGAACGGACGTATTGGATGTTGGTGACATTATTCTTTTCCAACTCCTGAGTAAATGAAAAGAATTTCGGAGGAATATGTTTTGTTCTGTCGCTCTTTACAAATCCTTCCTTCATTTGAGCAACACATGCAACATTATCCTCGTAGAGTGTGATGGGATAGTTTATGGGTTGAAAACCGCTAGTGGTTCCAATGTGTTCTGTCATAGACCTCAGCCACACACACTCACGACTTGCTTCATGTAATGCAATGACTTCAGCATGATTTGATGATGTTGCAACAAGTGTTTGTTTCTGGGAGCGCCAAGATATCGCAGTTCCTCCACAAGTAAATACATATCCTGTTTGTGACCTACCTTTGTGTGGATCTGACAAGTAACCTGCATCTGCATAACCAATCAAAACTGGTTACGTATTGTTAGGATAAAATAAGCCTAAATCGATCGTTCCCTGGAGGTAACGAAATACATGTTTAACTCCATTCCAATGTCTTTTCGTTGGAGTTGAGCTGAATCTTGCTAATAAATTCACAGCAAAAGCAATATCGGGTCGAATACAATTAGCAAGGTACATAAGAGCACCAATTGCACTGAAATATGGTACTTCTGGATCAAAAATCTGTTCAGATCCCTCACATGGACGAAATGGATCCTTGTTCACATCAAGGGATCTTACGACCATTGGGATACTTAATGGATTTGATTTATCCATATTAAAATGTTTTATTATCTTCTTCGTATAATTCGATTGATGCACAAGTATCCCATTCTGGAGGTGCTCAATCTGTAATCCAAGACAATATTTTGTTTTCCCCAAATCTTTCATTTCGAACTCTTTCTTCAAATAAGAGATTACTTCCAGAATTTCTTTATTGGTTCCAATGATATTCAAATCATCAACATAAATGACAATTATTACACATGAATGTTGTTTTCTTAATGAAAACGCAAGGGCAAAGGGGATCATTGACATAACCCTTTTAAAATAAATATTCGCTTAATCGATTGTACCACATGCGTCCGGATTGCTTTAACCCATATAATGATCTTTCTAATTTAATCGAATATTTTTCCCTAGGTTTGGAACTTAATGCCTCATGCATTTTAAAACCTTCAGGGATTTTCATGTAAATTTCAGTATCAAGCGATCCGTATAGGTAAGCGGTAACAACATCCATGAGGTGCATATTCAATTTCTCATGAACTGCTAGACTTATCAAGTATCTAAATGTAATTCCATCCATGACAGGATAATATGTTTCCTCAAAATCGATTTCAGGCCTTGGAGAAAAACCTTGTGCAACAAGTCGAGCCTTGTATCTCGCAATTTCATTTTTCTCATTTCTTTTTCGTACGAAAACCCATTTGTATCCAATAGGTTTCACATCCTTAGGTGTGAGTACTATAGGCCCAACGACTTTGCGTTTATTGAGCGAGTCTAGTTCAGTTTCAATTGCCTTTTTCCACTCAACCCAATCGTGTCTATTTTTACACTCAGTAATAGACCGTGGTTCGGGATCACCATTATTTTCATTCATAATATCACATGCCAAATTATAAGAGAACGCATCATCAATGTTCTCTTTTCGGTTCCATAGTATGCCTGTATTAGCATAATTAATCGAAATTTCTCGATCCTTTTCATTTTGTGTTTCTACAGGAATACTTTCCTCCACCATAGGATCGCCTTGCTTTTCTTCCCCTTTTCCTTTTCGAGGATTTTTATTTTTGTAACCGGGTGGCCTTCCACGCTTTAACCGTTGTGATTTCATGAGTGACTTTATTTTCCGGCTTCCCTTTTGGAATTTCAATTTGTACGGGAGCATTCTCAGCAGGTATGTGAGATTTAGTCACTCTCTTTGTGTCTGTAAATGCATCGGGAAGTTGATTTGCCATTTCTTGCATATGTAAAATCCTTTGTACTCTACCTTCACAATCCTTTGTGTAAGGATCAAGATGTAATAATGTTGGTACTGACCAAGTAATTTCTTTTTCAAACTGTTTTCTTTCTCTCCCTAATGGTGGGAAATTTTCCTCATCAAAGTGGCAATCAGCAAAACGTGCTGTGCAAATATTTCCAGTTTGAGGTTCAAGATATTTAACAATAGATGGACTTTCAAAGCCTACATATATCCCAAGACTTCTTTGTGGTCCCATCTTTGTTCTTCGAGGAGGTGCAATAGGCACATAAATAGCACAACCAAAAATTCTTAAGTGAGATATATTTGGTTCTTGACCAAATGCAAGTTGTAGTGGAGAACTTTTATGATATGCACTTGGTCTGATGCGAATTAATTCAGAGGCATGTAATATTGCATGACCCCATACTGAGGTAGGAAGCATTGTTCTCATTATCAATGGCCTAGCAATAAGTTGGAGGCATTTGATCAATGATTCAGCCAAACCATTTTGTGTGTGGACATGAGCAACAGGATGCTCGACCACAATCCCAACTGACATACAATATTCATCAAATGTTTGGGATGTGAATTCACCGGCGTTATCAAGTCTAATTTTCTTGATTGTATGATCAGGAAATTGAGCTCGCAAATTTATTATTTGGGCAAGTAATTTAGCGAATGTCATATTGTGAGTTGATAACAAACATACATGTGACCATTTGCTATATGCATCTATTAATACCATAAAGTATCGAAATGGTCCACATGGTGGGTGAATAGGCCCACAAATATCACCTTTAATACGCTCAAGAAACATAGGTGATTCTGTTTCAACCTTTCCCGGTGATGGTCTTATGATAAGTTTTCCAAGAGAACAAGCTTTACATGGAAAAATATTTCCTTGAGGGATTTTATGACCCTTCAATGGGTGTCTATGCGTATTTTCGATAATTCTTCGCATCATACTTGAACCTGGATGACCCAATCGGTCATGCCACATGGTTAATATTGAAGATTTCATAACTACCGCATTTGACTCAATCTCATTTATATGTGTGTAATGCAATCCAGTGGGAAGCATTGGTAATTTTTCAACTATGTATTTCTTTCCAGATCTATACATAGTGAGTAACATGAATTTCATGTTACCTTCAGTCATAGACTGAGTCTCGAATCCATGAGAATAAATATCATTGAAACTCAATAAGTTTCGTTTGGATTTTGGCGAAAATAAGGCATTATGTATCGTAAACTTTGTGCCATTTGGCAATACAAAGTTTGCCTTGCCAATTCCTTCAATCAGATCTACAGGACCTGATATTGTATTCACAATGGTTCGTGTTGGTTTTATCATCAAGAAAAACCTTTTATCCTTCAGGATTGTGTGCGTTGTTCCACTATCAAGTATGCACATTTCTTCAATATTAATCCTTTGGTTGACTTTGGCTTTGTCCATTTCAAAGCTTTAAGTGAACAAGAAAATGATACGATAGATGAAAAGGTAGACATATTTTATTACATGTGAGAAAACATAGTCATGCTTAAAGGAAAACATACATATAACATAGGAAAATCAAATTAAGACATCAGACCGTTTGGCTTCATTCCCATAGGTTTACACAACTTCCTTTCAGTTCGCACCAGTCATTTTTCCAGTTATATCACCAAGGAAGTCATCACGTTCCCCAAGATGAGTGTACTCGTTCATGGGATCATGGTCAATAAAATTGATCTCATTTGCATTTGTAAAATCCACAACTGTATCAACATGCTCATTGTTGAAATCAGATTCTTCAAGTCGAGTAAACTCATTCATAGGAGTTTGATCAATAAAGTTGACCTCCTTTCCTTTTTCCCTTCACGGACTCTTGATAGAGTTTGCATAAGTGTTCAGGGGTTCGACAGGTTTTAAATAAATGCCCTTTACAACCGCATCTAAAACAAAGTGGTCTCAGGGCTCTTTAGTGAACTTGGACCACCTCCCCTTTTGTGGGAGTTCTCATGGTTCCAGTCATTTTGCTGTCTCCTTTGGTGATAATTGGAGATCTTATGAGGTGGCTTATTAGAATAACCACCTCGATTGCGCCCCTGGCCAAAACTACGACCTCGACCTCATCCTCGTCCACGTCCACGACCTCGGCCTTGCCCTCAACCCTGAAAATAGTTCATGGGTCTAATATCATTAGAGTTGATAAAATGTACCTCAGAAAATGTTCTGGAGCCCGTTGGGCGAGATTGGTGGTTCTTTATCAACAGTTCATTGTTTCTTTCTGCCACTAGGAGAGTACCAATCAACTCATGATATTTTTGAAAACCACGTACACGATACTGCTGCTGCAAGGTTACATTTGATGCATGGAAAGTAGACAAAGTCTTTTCCATCATTTCAGCATCAGTTATTTTATCTCCACAAAATTTCAAATGGCTCACTATTTTTATCATCTCAGAGTTATACTCACTAACTTTCACAAAATTCAAATGTGAAAGTTATCCATTTTTTATGAGGTATTCCCTTCAATGATTGTTTTGGGAAGATCCATTGAATCCAAATGTGTCTCAATGTCTATTGTCCAAGGCATGTAATTTCTTCCCGAGATGTCAAGTGGACTGAACTCAAGTTTTGCGAGGTTTGACATGGTGGTAAGGTATGGAATTGGAGAGCGTTCGTGCTGATAACGTGTTGTAAAATGACTTCAAAAACTTCAACAAAGGTGATGTAAAGTAACTTCGAAACTCTAACAAAACACTAATACAAGATTGTTTGTGAGAGGGATAAGAGAGAGCCTTTAGGATGAGTAAGAATGGAAGCTTAAGTTGTGTTTTTCTCATTGCATTTGTACCCCTTTTATAGCAAAAGGGGAGGAGGAAAGGTCCATAAAATGTGGATCTAACTCCTCTAATGTTAATACATTAACTTCATATATTGACTAAGTTACTCTAATGTAAAACAATGGCCAAACTTATGTTGACCCTAATGAGTATACCACATTATTCATAACAAAGAGAAGTTTTGTTGGATATTTTAGTGCTTCTAAACATTTATATACCCTGTAATGAAGACATAAGGCGGACTCTGAGGTCTGGAACCGGCCGGTTGAAAAGGTCAAAGTGAAGCAGTCTTTTGGAGCTTAGATTGAACCGACCGGCTGGAAACCTCCACAAGAGAGCCCAGGCGAGACATTTTGGGGCTCGTCCAATGAAGACATTAACTTGTTAATGTCTTCTGTTTGCGCGGCGTTGTAATGTTGCTGTTGGGCGCGCGACATGTTTGTACCGCGTCTAAGGAATACTTTAAGGTTGTGTCGCGCCCATCGCTTAAAGTCTTCATTGGGCGCGGCTGTAATGTCAACGCTGGGCGCGCGGCGTTGACAGTTACGGATTCAAACATCGATTGTTATCGGGAAAAACTGGCCGAATGAAAGTACGATTCATTTGTTTTTATGGGGAAATAGAGGTCGAAGTCGATTGACAAAAGCACTGGTTGATTGCTCCTTCAATTGAGATCAATTTAATATTAATTGTTTTGCTCGTTCTCAACCTTTCAATCATTCCCTGTACAAAATCGATTGTCATATCCCAATACAGATTTTGTGGAAACCCTAATTGGACAGAAATCTTTTATTTGGAAAGTGAATAGTGTTTCACATTTCAAGTAGAATCCAAGTCTATTGAGTTGTTTCAACGCCTTGAAGAAAGCAAGCACCTACAAGTTTGTGAAAAGCAAAATCTTTGAATGTTTTTTTCCCGAAAAAAAAAAACACAAAAGAGACCAACTAATTGCTCGGAAGTCAGATCACTAGCTAGCATACTATGGCCTAAACTTACCCAATTCAGAAATAAAAACTGCTCTTTGATCATATAATACTAAGTACAAGAAACAGCCTTGTCCATAATGAAATCAACAAGCTTGAACTATGAGACATAGGCATACTGTTTTGATTCCAAAAACACAATTATAAGGATCACATGTATTCTGTATGCATTATATAGAGATGCTACAGCCGCAGATGCACTAATTCCACAATTTCACCCTCTCATCAGAAGCAGTCGTTCCTCAAAAGGGCTGAGAGAAAAGGTTAAAAGATCAGTTAAGCCACTGGCAACCTCCAGCACCTCATCTTCTCTCTCTTGCTCAGTCCTTTCAACCTTTGAGAAGATATAAAATAAATCTGGTAAACAAGAAACACATTGACTTATGCGTAAGTACACACTCTAATATTTCATTTTTTAAAAAAAGGAGTATGTGCTTTAAAAAAATCATACGTAGCAGTTAAATATTATTAGTAAATCAATATTTGCATTTTGCTTATCTTCCCTGATTTTAATCTTTTATAGTAAGTCATGTTTTTAATTGGAATGATCTAAAAATAAGAAAGCATGTATACTTTAGGATTACCTGAATACAAACATAAAAAGGGAGACTCTGCCGTGCTTCAGACATGTATATATTTAAATGTTTGTAAACTTCCATATTTTAATTTATAAATGAATAAATAACAGGAAAAGGTCCAATCAAAAAACAAAAAAAAACAGGAAAAGGAAGTGAGAAGTTTCCTTTCATTTGCGTCCTCTGTTTCATGAACAAAAATCAACCAAATTCTAGGGCGAAGTGAGTGGCTCGTTGGAGGGCGCTCCCCGGTTACTTAGAGCTTCCGGGTTCAAGACCCTATATAACAGATACTAACTTAACCTTAACACCCAATCAAAAAAAAAAACAACAACCAATATCTTTTACTGACACAGCAAATACAACAAACATATATCCGACATTTCTACCGATTAGGGCATGCTAGTGTCATTGTCAACTACAGTGTAGTTGTCTTACAATGACTCGCAGCAGTGATCTGATGATGGACCTGTGTAGTTGTAAATCTGACCTCTGAAGCTGCATTTTATTACTTTAATTAACAATCTTGAGTAGTACGGTAACCCACTGGATGAGATGTTATGATGAGCCTACAAGCAGAAGGCCAATTGACATGCTTCCACTCGGATGCCAATATTTTCTCTAGGAGAAGATAGATGCCAGTCAAGGTAATAGATTAAAATTTGCTTCCAGTACGGAATGGATTTGAGCTAGGGAAGACACTGTGAAATCAGGTTTCAGCTCCACATTAGCATACTCCGGAGAGTTGTACCTTCCTGTTTCATCTAGCAAACAAGTGAATGCCCCAGCTTGTTTACCACAAACCACCTGTATAACCAATACTGAAGAATATTAAATCACACTTGCAGGGGGTTTCACTTTTACATATCCAAATAATCTTACAAAAGATAATTCAGAATATTAGATCAGCTACAATAATTATAAATCGCGACTACAATGGAAGAATGTAGAAAAAGGCTAAAGAGAGCTTACATCATCTTTCAAGCTGTCACCAATCATTATAACTTCGTTGGGCTGAACATCCCATGCGGAACATATAAAATGTAAAGGAGCAGGGTCTGGCTTATATGGGCGGAACTCTCTACTCAATGCTGGTGAAAAATTTAACTGCATGAATGGCAAATTCAACCAAGCTTTCAAAGAGAGATCTTGAATGGTGAAAGGCTGATTGACAAAAGTCGATGAGAGTGCACTAAAAGTTAAATTTATTGCATAAGCTTAGGTAGAAAGGAACTATATGTTGACTGGAAAGAGACTGTTACGAAAACATGATATTAAAAACTTACCCCAAAACGGGCATGGAATAGGTCAACAGCTTCCTTAACGTTTCGTGTTATTAATCCCCTCCTGATAAGGGCAGCCTTACTTAGTGTTACATTACAGCATATATAAGCCACAGTCGAAGTAAAATACTGAGTAGTTAGCCATATGGTTAACGGATGGACACAGGCTGGCAAGAACTTGAAAGCTCAAAGATAACTTTGGAGTTCTGCTACCTGCTAGATATTAGCAGTAGTAGCTTATTTGAAACATCAATGTTTACCATATAGCTATTTATGCATGATCGGCTGGTAAAATACTGTGCAGGCCAGGCCTACAATGTTATGTGTATATAATCGTCCACACATATGATTTTGATTTTAGCATGCAAAATGCTAAAAGTTAACAAAGCAAAAACCAATTTAAATATAAATAATAGCAAGACGCTTGATCTAGCATGTCTCCGAAAAGTAGTCTCTTCAGCATAAACGTCGAGACTCATGGCTACATCATCTTCATTTACTGAAGCGTATAAGAATTACTTCTATCGGTAGTAAAACTTACAGACAATCTTCACCTTATTTTCTTCTTGTCAAGGAAACTACAAAGCTCAAAAGCCCCTGGAAAATAACAAGTATCATCTCATAGGTAATCACGCAGCACACTGTTTTGCAGGTAAGAAAATGCAAACAGACAAAATCTAACATACATTAATCATTCGACACCCTCAAAGCTATGTCATTTAACGTAGGTGATGGCTACACTACCTTGTAATACACTGGGAACACTATTCCATTCCTCACAACTTATAACATTATCCCAAATCCCAATACAAACAAATAAATTTCTAGTCACCCAATTAAGCCCCAGCGGATCAAAGTTAGTAATTAGCAACCCTTTTTGAAGAATATTCTTCAGAGACTCAACCAATAGTAGGCTGGAATATCCACTGCATCACATCAGTGATCAGTCAAACAGAGTTGTATACAGGACTTTAAGCTTCATACAAAAAATAGAATATATTTTTTTGGGGGTAAAATTTAAACAAATTCAGCAGATCAATGAAGAAAATAGTTAACCAGGCATAATCTGCAGCCGATCGAGCCCGTAGCGCTCGAATTCCGCAATGACTTCATACGCCTTCTGCTGCCTGTCGGCAGTCCACGTCTCAATATGATGCAAGATATCAATCCCGGAAGGATTACTCGCCTTGAGAGCCAAATACTCCTCTTCTCCAAGCACAGCTTTATACATAGCCGGGAAATCGATGACTGGAACAGTCAGCGTTCCGTCCATGTCGAAGACGACGCCTCGGAGGCAAGGACGGGACGCAGGGTTGGGAATATTGACGGCAGAGGCGAAACTGGCCATGGAAGTTGAGATGAGGAGTGGTTTTCTAGGGTTGGTGACGAGGAGCGGAATGCGCATTGTTGCGAATGTTGTGGGGCTCATTTTAATAATCGGTCCAATTAACTTTATTTTAATTTTCTCTGATTGACACTCTCGGTACGATTTTACCCGAAACGTCTCTCTCTGTATCTCATTATTAATTTCTTTCAGTGTGGATCCGTCTGACACTGAGTAGTTCCCCAATTTTTATTTGGAAAAGGATACATAAACAGGAAAAGCCACAATGAAATGACAAGATTTTCTGTCATTTGCGTCATAATGTTTCAAATAAACAAATTCAATCGAATCCTTTTATTTGACACAACAAGTATATATCCGACATGTCTTCCGTTCTTCCAAATCCACTTGGAGCAAGGAAAATAAACCATCTATCAACCATGTGGGCATTACAAGTGGATCTGGCCTCTGAAGCTCCATTTTCTTATATATGTATCGATCTCTATTAACATTTAACACAGCAGCCCACAGGATGAGCTGTGATGAAGAGCCCGCGATCAAAAGGCAATTCCCAATGCTTCTACTCAGTTGCCAATAATTTTTTTTATTTCGAGGAAAAGATTGATGCCAGTCAAGGTATTAGATCAAAATTTGCACCCAACAATGAATGTATTTGAGCTAGGGATGACACTGTGAAATCTGGTTTCAGCTCCACGTTAGCATACTCCAGAGAGTTGTACCTTCCCGTTTCATCTAGCAAACAAGCGTATGCCCCAGCTCGTTTAGCACAAGCTACCTGTATAACCAATACTGATAAATATCAAATTCAAATCACATAATTATATTATATGATGCGGGGAGAAGAAGAAAAGAAGGGGTTTTACTTTTACATAGCCAAATAATCATACAAAAGATAAGTTAGATCAGCTACAATCATTATAATTCCTGAGTCGTGACTACTATGGAAGAATGTAGAAGAAAACTTACATCATCGTTTAGGCTGTCACCAATCATTATAACTTCGCTGGGCTGAACACCCCAGGCTGAACAGATAAAATGTAGAGGAGCGGGATCTGGCTTGTATGGGCGGAACTCTCTACTTAACGCTGGCAAAAATTTTAACTGCATGAATATATGGCAAACTCAGCCAACTTTTCAAAAAGTGATCTTGAATGGTGAAAGGCTGAATGACAAGATTGGTAAGAGTGCACTCAAAGTTATATTTATAGCGTAGACATAGGTAGAAAGGAATTAAATGTTGACCCCGAAACAGACTGTTGTGAAATGAGATGTTCATAAAACTTACCCCAAAACGAGTATGGAATATATCAACAGCTTCCTTCACATTTCTTGTTATTAATCCCCTCCTGATAAGGGTAGCCTTACTTAGTTTTATGGAAGATAAAAGCCACAGTCTAAGTAACATGCTGTAGTGCCAGCCAAACTTAGAAGCTAAAAGGGAACTTTAATGTTCTGCTATATGCCTGCTAGAGATTAGCAGTAGTAGCTTATTTGAAACATGATCGTGTATCCTATAAGTAGCAGCTACATATACATCTCTAACCAACTCAATCACTTCACCACAAATGCAGTCCGATAGCAACATAATCTTTATTCAGTGACGCATGTCAGAACTCAGAATTACTTCTGCCGCTAATAAAACTTACAGAAAATCTTCACCTTATTTTCTTCTCGTCAAGAATGCTGCAAAGTTCAGAAGCCCCTGGGAAATAACAAGTATCATCCCGTAGTGTCAAACACAAAACAGGCCATTTCGCAGGAAAGAAAATGCAAACAGAAAAAATATAATACAAAGGTTAGTTTAGTTGTCTATGTCATTGTACATAGTTGACAGTTACAATACCTTGTAATACACGGGGAACACTAATCCAGTCCTCACAAATAAAACTTTGTCCCAATACAATCAAATTCATTTCTAGTCACTACACGTCCCATAAACCTTATAAAAATTTGTAACTAGATGCGGTTAGCCAGTACGATATCCACTTTATCCCATCAGTCAAACAGTTCTATCTAGGATAATAGAAGCTTACTTAAAAACCAAAACAATGTTTTTTTTTCTTCTTCTGAAAACCAAACGAATTCAGCAGAACTATGAAGAAGAGAGATAACCAGGCATAATCTGCAGCCGATCGATTCCCAACCGCTCGAATCTGGCAATGACCTTATACGCTTTCTGCTGCTCGTCGGCAGTCCACGTCTCAATATGATGCAAGATATCAATCCCGGACGGATTCCTCGCCTTGACAGCCAGATACTCCTCTTCTCCAAGCACATCTTTGTACATAGCCGAGAAATCGATGACCGGAACGGTCAGCGTTCCGTCCATGTCGAAGATGACGCCTCGGAGGCGAGGACGGGACGGAGAGTTAGGAATAGTGACGTAGCTGGCGGCAGAGCCGAAACTCGCCATAGCCGCTGATGAGACGAATGGGGTCGAGATCAGTAGTCGTCTTCTAGGATAGGTGGCGAGGAGCAACCGAGTGAGCATGCCGAGCAAACTCATCGTCGCGAGTGTTGTGTTGCTACTTGCTAGTCCAATCGGTGATTTTGCTGGTCGAATGCATACGGTTTTTTTTAAGGATATATTATCAAATAAGAACCACACACTTTGGTACAAACTTAAATCAATTCTTTTCTTTTTTTTTTGACTGAAAACTTAAATCAATTTTGCTGGGCGCAGCACATGCATCGCTAGGTTTTAAGCGCTAAGTAAAACACAAATCATGTAAAACAATCCAAATCATGCAACGGTTAATATATTAAACGATATAGTCGAATAAGATTAGTGACAAACGTATTTTTAACCCTTTATAGTGTCAAGTTATGAATTTTAGGGGTCGAATTGCAGTCAAGCAAAATTTATAACCTTGGTAAGCCAAGGGTCGATCCAAGGAACAGTGTGTGTGAATATTAGCTAACGAGCGACCTATTTAACTACTCCAATTAAAATGAGGGTTTGTTGTGGTGAAAAATAGAAATTAAACAGCAGAAAAATAAAGGTTTGTGATTAAATCAGAGAAAGAATTCCAGGACCATACTTCACCCGTGCTTAACCCTATTAATCATGCAATCATTATCACGTAATTCATCATGCTATCGAATATCGAAATAAACCAAAATAACACTAGATAAGCCGCTCATCCACGGATCATTATCTAGATTAATCTCAATCATTGAACGCCGCCCATCCACGGATTATCAACGATCTCGATTTATTAAACTAAAGATTTTCATACAACTTCATTCCATCCGGTTAATCCCTAGAGCACATCCACCTTTCGGTATATAACCTAAATACGTTCTAGCATGCAAACATCCCAATTGATATAAATACTTGCATAGAACGATAAATTACGCACGATGAAATTTAATATTCGATTTGCATTAATGAAAAACATTCATATGATCACATGAAGAGTTGGGTACAATGCACGGGATCCGTAGGATCCCAGAATAAAGAAGACTACTCACTACTCATGGTAAGTTCACCAAGAGTAGTGTTGATAAAGAGATTAAGGATGAGGAAACCGTAATGACGCGGGTACTCGTTGAATCCTCAATCTCTCGCGATGTGGTCCGTCTTCTTCCCCAAGTTAGGGGTTCTCTTCTCAATCCAAGCTCTCGTCAATGTCGCACACTCTCCCCAATTATCCACACCCTTCAATTTGTCCCCATTGCCCTCTTTATAGCTTTTTTAAAGGCCAAAAAAGCCTAAAACCGAAATTAGGAAATAAGTCCAAAAATATGTCCAAAAAGCCCAAAAATCGATTTTGGAAATTGTCTTCGACAGGGCCGTGACTACCGTGACATTTAGACATGTCACGGCATGCTCGGCATGCTCCAAAAGTGCACTGGGACAAGAGGGGGCCGTGACTACCGTGACGTTGTGTTTTTATCACGGCAGTCACGGCCATGCAAACTGGCAGAGACTTCGGGCGGCTTTTTCATGGTCTTAACCTCCGAATTTGATCTTGGCGTAAACTACAAAATTGTATCCGTTTGAATTAGCTTTCCAACAGGCTTTGAATCAATCAATTTGAACACAATATGCGATCTGTGCGTGCACAATAAGAAGGAAAGGTCAATCTGCCCTGTTTTGTCCTGTTTTTTGCCCAAATCTTCATCAATTGTTTTGCTTTGCTTCGGATCAATCCAAAAGTATTAGATATGTGATATATGACCTGAAACACTAGAAAAGAGGTTAAATGATAACAAAATATCCGGAAAACAAACCTAATCCATCATCGAATGAAGTGAATAATAGGTCAAGAATTCGACCGATCAATTAGTAGGACCCCAAAATATGGGTCACTACTCACTATTCATCGTCATGGAAATACAAGTCATGTTTTGTTCGAAACAAAAATTACAAGAGAAGAAGGAATTACTACACCCTTGGAATTGATGTCGATAATCCCTTCAAGCTCAATCTTCGATCCAATCAAAATCCTCGCATTTTTGTGTCCCCTTCTCTCTTTTTCGTCACCAAGTGTCGGGGGTGAACGGTTGAGTATGGAAGTGGAGAATTCAGAATTGCGGCTACTCTTTTTATTCTGTTGGCTTTTTGCAATTTTTCCCAAAAATTTAGCGGAAATCACATTTTTGGCCCATTTGGCCCGTCTGGCATTTGTTGCATGTGTCACCAGTGTCAACTGTTAGATGACACGTGAAAAATCAGAGAGCTGACATTTTCTAGTCAGTGTCAAGTGACACGGGCAATACTAGCGCATAGTAAAATGGCTTCTTGAGCTCGAATTTTGACATCCTTAACGAATGAATCCGCTCTCAGTCCAAACTACAAAGTTGTAGCCCTTAATTTCAACTTTCCAACAAGCGAAAGAGCAATGTATTTGAACAATGTATGAGCTCTGAGCGTGCGTGACAAGTAGGGATGTCAATCCATCTACATTTTCCATGTTTTCGCCCAAATTTCCACAAAACGCTTTGTTTTGCCTCGGAATTATTTTTCACCTGAAAATCATTAAAACATAGAGTGAGAGCTCATAAGAATACGGAAAGTGTTCGAAAATCGACTAAATGTGGAGCATAAATATAATACAAATTTATGCTCATCAATTATATATGAAAACTAAAAACCGGGTTTCAAGCTAACACATGTCCAATTTCGTCGAAATTTTGGATATAACACGGAGGGGCATTAACTTTGTCCAAGTTAAGTCCGAATTTGACAGAATAAATTTGAAATTGTCAAATTCATACTTAACTTTGTCCAAGTTAAGTCGGAATTTGACAAAACAAGTCTGAAATTGTCAAATTCATACTTAACTTTGTCAAGTTAAGTCCGAATTTGACAAAATAAGTCTGAAATTGTCAAATTCGGACTTAACTTTGTCAAAAGTTAAGTTTAAATTTTTTTAGGACGTTTATACTCTCGCATCTGTTAATAAGTTCGTTTTAATTTTTTTATTTATAAAAAGTGCCCCGAATTATGGTTGGTCGAGAGTGCCACGTGTCGAATTCTTGGATGATATATAGTTTTATATTTAAATTTTGGTTTTTATTTGATCCAAACTCAAAAACCAATAATTATAATAAAACTAATAGTTGTGAATATCATATAGATATGTGATATACGAGGAATGCTCAAATGAGACCCCCTTATGTTGGTGAGGTCGTGAGGCCCCAATCTTAAACATTAGATCAACTCCATCAAATTCATCTGGTGACGACACGTGTCCCACTACCAAAATCCATCAAAAGCAAAAAGCAAAACATTATTCACTGCACCTTTAAATCACAATCATTTATGGCTTGTTTTGCTCCAATAGCCATACATAAATGCATTCCCAATAATAAAGCTTTACCTTCAGCCTCATTCACACAAGAAACAGACATATAGAAATCCGAACTCATACCCCATATAGTGCCAATGCAGTCCCGTACTACCGCTCCAATCCCAGCACACCTTAGACCTCTATCAACAGAGGCATCACAATTATCTTTTAATGTTCCCGCTGCTGGTGGTCTCCATTTTATTGCAATGATACCATCTTCAAGTAAATTGTCATTAATGCATTTAATAATGATAACATAGAATTGCACATATTCTCCAATCTTGACATATCCCACATGACTTATCTTCAAACAAGCAATTATTCCTATAAATCCAACAAAACCAAGCTCCAATCAAAATTTGAGGCTAACCACCACAACCAATCTGCCGGACAATTCATTAATGTTGCTTCATAAATATTTGTAGGAAGTTTTAGCCGTTAACCTAAAGCTTTTGCAATCCAGCAATCTTTCAAAATATGTAGCACAGTTTCATTTCCATAACTGCACAGTTTACATATATTTTCCACAGTCATTCGTTTATGTACGTATCAAATTTCTCGCCACAGGTAAGATATCGTGATAGATTTTCCAAATAAACAATTTGATCTTACCTGGGATATGTAATCTCCAAATATCTTTCCAAAAAATTTGCCACTGCCTTCTGTTAGATGATTCACCCATACGTCCCTTGTCTCTGCCATACATAGATTTAATCATAATATATGCAGATTTAACAGAAAACTCCCCTGAGATTGTGAACTTCCAGCTACAAGAATTATTATCAGTTGACCAAACAGTGCCAATATTTAGTAAATGTTTCACCTTAAAAAGGCCTCTCCAAAATTGTGACGGTCTATTCCCCAGTCTTGCTGTTAAAAAAGAATTTCACATGCAATATTTGCTAAGCACCAATCTGCTCATAGATAATTCCGGGTATTTTACAATTCTCCAGCACTGTTTAAGCAAAAAAAGCATCATTGAAACAACAAAAATCTTTAAATCCCAAACCACCTTCCAGTTTATCCCATGTAAGGTAATTTTTATTGAGCTAGTGAATGCTTTTCTTCTTATTGCAAAGACCACCAAAAGTTCATTACAGCATTATCCATTTCAGCAATAGTCTTCTTTGGAAAAGCATAAACAGACATCATGTACTGCGGAAAAGCTTGAAGAATTGCTTTAATTAAAACTTCTTTTCCAACAAGACTTAATGTTGGATCGATTAGAGTTAGCACACTTATAACAGACGGAGATACTGGAGAGTATTCTGTCTGATATTCAGATAGCAGCGGAAGCAGGTAAACAGAATGCAGGAATGTAAACTACTGGGCAGTAATGCAACGGATGTATAGTGGAAACCTTATCAAAACTATGATAAGATGAAAACCACTACCTTTCAGATTTCTCTGAAAAGATTTGTGAAGCCAACTACTTTTATTCCGATATTCTTGTAGGGTTTACAAACTAGGTCTTTTCTCTAGACTCTATTTGATGACCTCTACTCAATCCGACAAGTAGTTGTTTCACTCTCAAACCTTCGTGTGTGTGTGTGCGATTCAGCGGACAGTGCTCCACAAGGTAGCAGCTTTGTTCTTCTCTCCAAAGCACGCCGCAGTTCTTCTTTCTGGAATCGCCACTCGACACTTGTCAAACCCTAGGACATTAAGTAGGGTTGTCCGTGTCTTGTCATCTGGGCCCAGCGGACTGGCCCATCTGAACTTTATGAACCCAATAGCCTTTATTCGAATAGACAGGATTCCTTCTAGAATCTCCCTTGTATCTGTTTCTTCATTAAGTTGGATGACCCATAACTGATCTGTGGAATCTGTGGATTCAACCATCTTATAGCAGCTCGATCTGTGGTCTGTCTTTGATCTGTAAGATGGATTTCTGCACACTTAGGAAGAATGTTAACTAAGTGTTTGTGATCATCAAAACCTATAGGTTCCAACACTAAAGTTCCTCTGTTTCCAATCATTGCAATATTTCCAAAACTTGTTCAGTAATGCTGTAAATATATCTGATTTTTTCTGACCAACTACCAATGGAAGTCCCAGATACTTTCCATGACTTACTTCCATCTTCACTCGGAAACTTGTGCTTGTTAGTTCTTATATTCTGCAATGTTTATGATTCATGCCCACAATATCAGAAAACTATTATTATTCCAAACTATTATATTTTTGTAAACGACGCATGATAAAAATAGAAAGATTTAAGTATTGATTTGTAGAACAACATCATGTGAACAGAAAAACAATATTTACAACTGACATAGACAAATCTTTCTTTAACTCTCACCGTCATTTTGATAATAAAATTAATATTTATTGCTCAACGAAATTACAATATGTTATGTTTTTCTATACAAAAAAAAAATTACAATATGTTTTGGGCTTTTACTTCATGGGCCTTCCAGCTTCACATTGGCACATTTTTATAACGGACATTTACGATACAAACTAGGAGGACATATTAGAAAGAATAATGTCATAAGAATATGGCATTTCTATAGATAAAGGCAAATCGACTGCTTCTTCTCCTTGCTACGCTGGCCAATGCCGCGAAAAAATCTGAAGGTTCCAAAAATGGCGATCAACTTGTTTCTACCTCAATCGCGGTACGAACCATTTCCGCCATACATGCGCTCCCTCTTTGTCTCTTCATCCGTCTCTCTCCGACAAAACTCAATTTCGCTGTTCATTTTTCTCTTTTGGCTTTCTCCGGCCTCTGGACGGACCCCGATCAACACTCTATACCGCCTCCACGTTCGGCGTCTAATCCTTCCGCACAGACTCGGATGGATTTATGATGAATCACCCTGGTAAAGTATTCTGCTACTCAATTTTTTGATGTTGAGCCGTGCCCTAATTTTTGTTGTTCTTATGTATTCTTCACAGGGAGCTGTTAATTTCAAATCGTGAAAAAAAGTAATCTTTAAGAAAAAGAAAAAAAAAAGCTGTTAATTAATCATTTAGGATTTGGTTAGAGAATGTTTCCGGATATTTTATATTCTTGATTTCATGCAGAATAAATTCATATTTGGATGGCAGGGAACAGGTATACAGGGTAGGATGAAAAGGAGGAGAATTTGAAGTAAAATATTAAATTGGACACTGTTTCTCGTCGCCAGGCCAATTCCATGCCTTTAGAAACAATGAGAAGGGAACATAGTGGAACCTTCGGCTCACCTCCAGGCAATGATTTAGCATACAGTACGCCAAGGAGTGTTTATTTGTCGGATAATGATGATGATCATGATGCTTGTTCACAGACCGGTGAAGAGTTTTCTACGAAGTTCATGAGAGATCGCCCCAGTCCACTTCGAATTCCTGTCTTGAGATATATAGATCAGATGTCACCACACGGAGCCATGCATGAGGACCTGGATAGAACATTTGGATATGCCGGGCAGAGGGAAAATTTTGTATTAATGGATAACATGAACAGGCGTCAGTGGGAATCTAACGCTAATGAGGGCATGTATGGTAATGGGCCAGATGAATATCATCAATATCCTCAGCAGACAACCTCGCCATTTCATGTTATGGGTTCGCCCACATCACATTATGCTTACAGAACAGATAAAGCTAAGTCCTCATTCACTTCGAAAATGAAACTTCTTTGCAGCTTCGGTGGAAGAATTTTGCCTAGGCCAACTGATGGAAAGCTCAGATATGTTGGCGGAGAAACAAGGATAATTTCCATTAGGAAAATCTACAGTTTTGCTGAACTTGTGAAGAAAACCTATGATATTTTCAACCAGCCGCATGTTATTAAGTATCAGCTTCCAGGGGAAGACCTGGATTCACTAATTTCTGTTTCTTCTGACGAAGATCTTCAACACATGATAGAGGAACATCTTGAAATATCGCAAGTTGAGGGTTGCCGCAAATTAAGAGTTTTTCTCATTCCACTGGGGGAATCTGAAAGTTCACATTCTTTTGAGTCAAAGCATACTCCACAGAATAGTGATTGTCAATATGTTGTTGCAGTTAATGGAATACTAGATCGAAGCCCTCGAAAGAGCTCCAGCAACCAGAGTATACCTAGTCAATTAGGTAATTATCCAGATTATACCTCAGGCGTCCATCGAGAGGCCCACATCCCACATCTTTCAATTTCTCCTCAGACTCCAACCAAGACCGTCTACCATTCTCCTCCTTTATCTCCATCTGCACTGGAGCATAGAGATTCTAGGAAATCTCACGAGTACTTCCACAAGGAGCATTCATTCGCTGATGCACTCGAAAATGTTAGTCCTCGAATTTTCAACCAGCATGCATATGGGGGTTCTTATTTTATGGACGCTACTGGTTTATGTTATAATAAGAATCACGCTCCACAGAAGATGCTTGATTCTCATCTTCAAAACCTACACTCTTTTGAAAACAGGGAATTTCGCAGACCTCTTGAAGTGCAATTTCACGATTTGAGTCCTCACAGAGACTTTATGCAATATACCTCGCACTTTCAGAGGCCAGTGTTGCCAGAGAGGGAGCTCCATTCTTGTTCAAAAGATATTCAGGGTCTATACTCGGAGTTTAATGATGAGCATGGGTCCAGTGGTCAGATTGCTGACCCAGGATTGCTACATCACGATGATACATCGAGTGACTATGTTGAGAAACAGCATTTGCCAGATTATTCACGAGAATTTGAAGCTGAAAAATCTCCTTCACTTGCATTATCTAGTATCTCCGACGACTCTTGTCAACATCATGACATAAGTGATAAAAATCATGCCTCTAATGCTACAAGGTATAATGAGGAGCAATTTGTAACACTAGCTCCGGGCTCACCTTATAATGGTTACTTATCTCAAGACCCAGCTATTAATGCAGCTTCAACTGAAGAGGTGTTCCACACAAAAGAATCTTTTCCCTTGTTATGCAGTAACCGTCATGAAGTAAAGAAGGATTATCTCATTGAAGATGAAAACTTGGGGTCGCACTCTGAAGATACAAAGATTTCACAACCACAGTCCTCTAATGACTGGCATAGTCATACTATACTGTCTGCTACTCGCATTGATGATGAAACTGGATCTGAGTTGCCAGATGAACCAGTGCCTTTAAACGACGTTCCCTTTGCGCATAAGCTTACTGCTGGAGGTACATCCTCCAGGGAACCATTCACCAATAGTGCATCAGAATCTAAATATGAGGTACAACTCATTGTTACCATAGTTGCTGATCTAGTTATCTCAACTTTCATTATTTTGTTTCTGCTCGAAAAGCATTCCAACTATTGTTTATCTTTAGGATACAAAAGATGAAGAGAAGAATGAATCCTTCTCTGATGCAGCTATAGCGGAAATAGAAGCTGGAGTTTATGGCTTGCAGGTAGTAATTTCTTGTCCCACATTTGTGTACTAGTACAATCTACTTGGTTATTTAGTGATCCATTAAATATACCTTGTACGTCTCAAATGCAATAAATATGGGTACAAGCTGGTCAATACACTTCAAGAAGTTCGCGGACAAACTCAATCAATAGCTTGTTTGTAAGTTTGATTATGGATGACTTTTAGAACGTAAATTTGTTAAATAATTAGATTATTTAAAACTCATTCAAAAGGCTCATTTATGACTTCTTTATAATTTATTGGTGTTATTGTAATAAGTCGGTAATAAGATGCTGCCATAGTAAATGATGTCGTTTTACGGAATGGAATTTCTTTAAATTGAAAACCATACAATCAAATATAAATATTAAACTACATCGTTTTTAAATTGGCAACAGTTAGCAGCACTGGATCTTAATTTTAAAGCTTGTCCACTATAAATACTTAACTAAAGTTAGACCAATTAAACGGGCTTTAACAAAGTTCAAGCTAAAGGTATAGTTTTTGTAAATGTTAACCCTAATTCCAGACTCCCAGCTTTAACATGAAGAGATCTAATGCAGATTATAAAGCACAATGATCTGGAAGAGCTACATGAGCTAGGGTCTGGCACATTTGGAACCGTATATCATGGGAAGTGGAGAGGAACAGATGTTGCTATCAAAAGAATAAAAAGGAGCTGTTTTGCTGGGAAAGCATCTGAGCAGGAGCGTTTGGTGAGTTCTAAATGTTTAATTCCACGTCACCTGGAGTTCGCATTTGAGGTTCATACAGTTGCCTTGAATTTAGCTGTGTTAATATTAACTTGGTGTGTCAATCAAAAAAAAAAAAATTAACTTGGTGTGGCCTTGTCAAATAGACAAAGGATTTCTGGAGAGAAGCTCAGATACTTTCAAAGCTTCACCATCCGAATGTGCTAGCATTTTACGGGGTGGTTCCTGATGGACCCGGGGGAACATTGGCCACTGTAACAGAATACATGGTCACTGGCTCATTGAAGCAGGCATTGACCAGAAAAGACAGGTTTGCTATATAGACGATCTTACTCAAAGCATTTACGGTTTTCAATTCTTAATTTTGGATATTGGCAAATAATTTGAAACTTAAATGGCAGGGCACTTGATCGCCGGAGAAAACTTTTGATTGCTACTGATGCTGCATGTGGCATGGAGTATTTGCACTTGAAAAATATAGTTCATTTTGACTTGAAATGTGACAATCTGCTAGTGAATCTAAGGGATCCTCAACGACCCATTGGCAAGGTGTTATATATGCTTTTTCTTATTTGGCATTGGAATTTCAATTTCAGAGGTAGTTGACCCGGAAACTGTGTAATAATAAGCTGGATTGTTTCAGGTTGGAGACTTTGGTTTGTCCAGGATTAAACGGAACACTCTTATCACAGGAGGTGTTCGAGGAACCCTTCCATGGATGGCCCCTGAGCTACTGAATGATAGCAGCAATAAGGTCTCTGAGAAGGTTAGTATACTTATATTGGCTGATGGGATTTGACTTTCTGATTCTCTCATATCCGGTGCACACTTTAACCAGATGTATGATCTGCAAACAGGTAGATGTATTCTCATTCGGCATTGCATTATGGGAACTCCTGACAGGAGAGGAACCATATGCTGGCATGCATTGTGGCGCCATTATAGGTAAATTGGTTCAAAACTCAAGCAGCGACAAGCCAAGCTGGCATTGATTCCCTTCTCTTATCAATTTGAATTTCATTTTCTTGAATTGCAGGTGGGATTGTGAGCAATACTCTCAGACCAGTCATTCCTCAACGTTGTGACCCGGAATGGAAAGCACTATTGGAGGAGTGCTGGTCAGCTGATCCAGCAACAAGACCAACATTCACAGTGATCGCTCAAAGACTACGGAACATGTCAAAGAAGCTCGAAACTAAACCCAACAGACTACATACAAAAGTTCAGTTGTAACAGCAGTGTGTTCACCAATAAAGTAATTAAATTGTGGAGTCATGTTCAAAATTTGTCAATGTGGGCAAAGAATTGTATGCAGTAATGGTACTGTATATAGGAATAGGATAATGAATGGCACATGATCATTGGTAGTCTGCATATAATATAGGGAAAATGACAAAAAAAAATGGGCATGAACTATCTGTCAAATTAAGGTCCGGATTATCATAAATGACAATCGAATGTCAAATTAAAATTAAATGACAAAAAGGGTCATGAACTATCAGTTACTGTCAAATTACAGTCAGAACTATCCAATATGACAATTAAGGATCAAATTCAATTTTTTTAATAGGCATGTTACAATTGACCAATGGATATTATATAATTTCGTCAATTAACGGATCAAATGAATATAAACACAAACTTTTAGTCAATAATTAAAAAAAATATAAGAATTTTTGGATAGATTCTTTAAATTTGTAACAAAATGTATCAAGAAATTCACATTTAATTTAAGAATTTCTCATAACCTAATATTTTAATTTATAAACTAAAAAAATTAAGTTTTGATTCATTTTATTACTTTACGTACATCAATTATTGAATATGTTTGAGAGTACTATCCCAATTTTAGTTTGGTAAAAAAGATGCATCTTAATTCTTCAACAACTTTTATTGAATATGCGCGTACTTTAATTGATGTAATTGATGTAACAAGTCTATTTGGTATGGCCTTGAGTATTACAATGAGTGCAAAATGAAGACCTCCTGTTCTTGTTGTTGACAAAGCCAGCTTGGTTAGTAGACCTCCCATTGTTCTGTTTGCTTTGTGAGTTCGCAAACATAGCAGAAACATCAGCTAAAGAAGTCTTCTTAGCCTTGAATCCAGATTCTTGATCTCTTATAAGTGTATTGTATACTTCTTGTAAGATATGAGTTGGTTTCATGTGTAAGAGCTGAGATTTGGCAGCATTGTATGTATCATCAAGGCCCATCAGCAACTTCATAATTCTATTCTTCATCTTCCTATCATTAGCACACTTAGTAGCCTTACAAGCCACACCAAGAGTACATGATTCCTCATTAATCAAAGTATCCTCATTACCCCAAAGATGAATAAGTTTCCCATAGTAGCTAGCTATACTAGTTCCATTCTGAGTAAGTTCAGCAATCTCTTGTTGCACAGAATATAAACTGGACTCAATAGAACCAGCAAATCTGGAGTTCAAATCCTCCCAAGCACTCATACAATCACCAGAATGAACTAATGAAGCAACAATCTCCTTTGATACGGAATTCAATATCCAAGTTAACACCACATCATTACATCTATCCCATCTAGCAAATTGATAAGGATCAACAGGTTTAGGAAAATGACCATTTACGAAGCTAAGCTTTGTCTTCACGGCGAAAGCAACTTCCATTGATTTCTTCCATGGTATGTAATTCTCGGATCCAAGTCAATTCTGTAGTAACAAGAGAAGCGCCAACGTTCTCATTCTCACTCACATACAGTGAATCATCAGCAGGCGTGAAGAACGAATCAGGCGATGAACTCGAAGTTGAAGCCGCCATGATCGAAACGAACACAGCCAAAACCCTAGCCGAAAGAAACAGCCGCAATCACCAAGAATCGGATGACGGCTCTGATACCATGCGAATCGAGCTTGCCTGAGGCCGAAGGACACGGCGGAAACGCGTCGAAGCTCGAGAGATCGCCGATCGAGAGCGATCGGGAACGAAGGAGCGAAAGCGTGCTAAAGGGAGACCTTTAGCAACGAACAAACAAAATGGCGATGAAAACTCGCGTTACTATTTTCCAATTGAAATGCTTTTTATATAGTTATAAAATATTTACACATCGGCTCCGTATGTATCAACTGCTACACTACCATTGATGAAGCATAAGCGATAGGCATGTTGTGAGCGAGTATGATAAAATTTCGAGCGCTTGTGTCCTTTTTAGTCTTTACCATTGATGAATTGAAATGATGAGGAATTCAAAGGAAACAAATGGGCGAAGGACCCCAATGGAACGTACTGTGTATTGCTATTGGCTATTGCCTATCCCAAAAAAAAAAAACTCCCGTGTATTGGGCCAGAAAGAAAGAAAGGTAGTGAAATGTTACATTCGGGGAACTTTGAGGTTAGGAGAACGAATCGATTGAAAATGAGGTAGTAATTTGTGAACATGTAAAGGTAACGACACGATGCCACGTGTACCAACCACAATACGTGTCGAAGACATCATATCGCACACTGCTAACTACTGCAGAATGACGAACCTGGACGAGATGAAGTCCACATTCATTCGCTTCTCCGTAATTTATTATACTCTTATCCTGATCTAGCTTGTATCCGCCATTAGCGCGACTACTTCCCACACCTCCATTTTTCATCTTGTCACCACTATCGCCATCCTCTGCGTAGAATCCAAAAACGGGGGTCATTGTTGGTAGAATTTTCTGAAAATTATGATGAGACTGAGTCCGAGAAGAGTAGAAAGAGATGAACACTTTCATGTCGTTCATAAGCTTCTTCCTGGAGATAGCCCCTATGTGCGAGCTAAGCACCTTCAGGTTTGTGTTGTGTTTCTTTTGTTGATCTGGTGGTTTCTTTCTGAAGAATAAGTTGCCTTTTTTATATATAAACAAATGTTTATTTTTAGTGTTTATGAGATTTAAGATATTTAAATGCTTTAGGGTTGGGTTAGAAATGTAGGTGAAGATTCTGAAATAAGTGTTGGGATGTAGAAAATTAAAGTTGAGATGTGCATTGATTTTGCAGTTTTCTGATTGTTCTCAGACTTGGTATCATCCTTAAGTTCTTTGAGTTGTGCCTCAAGATAAGAAAACAAGGCTTATGTGCGCGTGATTTACATGTGATTTTGATTTCAGTTGATTGACAAGGATCCAGAAATGGCGATAGTTCTATTCTGGGAGGCATTAAATGTGGGGGATAGAGTGGATAGTGCGCTCAAGGACATGGCTGTGGTAATGAAGCAGCAAGACAGAGCTGAGGAGGCCATTGAAGCCATCAAAGCATATAGGGACCGATGCTCCAGACAGGCTCAGGAGTCTTTGGATAATGTCCTCATTGACTTGTACAAGGTATTGAATTTGAGCCACTGCAACTTGGTTGGGCCAGTTTGTTATCTGATTAAAATAAGTTTTGGAATGGTCAATTGGTTTGGTAATTGTTTGCTGGTTTCTGATTGTTGGAGCTTGCTTGCTAAATTGTATTGGTGCTTGAATGTGATGGTTTGACAGAAATGTGGGAGGTTGGAAGAGCAGATAGAGTTGTTGAAGGAGAAACTGCGGATGATTTATCAAGGAGAGGCTTTTAACGGAAAGCCCACCAAAACAGCTCGTTCTCATGGAAGGAAGTTCCAAGTGACCGTTAAGCAAGAGACTTCAAGAATACTGGTATTGACGCTGATTGAATAACTAGTTCCATTACTGCCTTGCAGTTGCTGCTTGACTAAATATTTTCTCTATTTGGCTTGAAGTTACCTAAATATTGCTTACATGTTGGTGATTTCCAGGGGAATCTAGGTTGGGCTTATATGCAGCAAACCAATTATGAGGCAGCTGAGATAGTGTACATAAAAGCTCAGCAGATGGACCCAGATGCCAACAAGGCCTGTAACTTGGGTCTATGTTTCATCAAGCAAGGTAAATATCATGAGGCACAAAGTTTTCTGCAAGATGTTGTCCAAGGTTACCTCCCTGCATCTGAAGACCCAAGATCCCGAAGCCGCGCTGAACAACTGTTGAGGGAAGTAGAACCAGGTAGGCAACCAATGGAACCATCTTCATTCCCTTCATTTGGTATTAGCTTGGAGGATGCCTATGTGGAAGGGTTAGACAAGTTGATGAGCCAGCTAGCCCTAAATAGATCTAGGAGACTTCCTGTATTTGAAGAAATCTCTCCATTAAGAGATCAATTAGCTTGCTGACAATGTTCATTGTCAGAGTTTTGAGTGCAGTCTAATGTTCTCGAGTTGTTGATGTGTGAACAATAAGTGCATTAATTCCAGCAATGTTTGTACTCTGCTGTCACATTTGGTTATGCTCTACAACTACATCTTACTGTTTTAGGTAAAAAAGAGACCATGGAAAACGCCTTGTTGCCTTGTGTTTTCTACAAGAATGTGAGTTTTTTATTTTTTGCCCTGTTTTGTAAATTCAATATCGTTTTTGCCCCGCCTGAAACTCAAATCTCGTTTTTGCCCTGTTTTTAAAGGAACCGATTTTGCCCAAATCGATTTGGGTGATTTTTGAGTGAAACCGATTTGGGAGAAATCGGTTTGGTTGATTTTCAATCAAACCGATATTTCCCAAATCGGTTTGATGAATGTGCGCCTTCGTGTGGAAAACGCCTTGTTGCCTTGTGTTTTCTACAAGAATGTGAGTTTTTTTATTTTTTGCCCTGTTTTGCAAATTCAATATCGTTTTTGCCCCGCCTGAAACTCAAATCTCGTTTTTGCCCTGTTTTTAAAGGAACCGATTTTGCCCAAATCGATTTGGGTGATTTTTGAGTGAAACCGATTTGGGAGAAATCGGTTTGGTTGATTTTCAATCAAATCGATTTCTCCCAAATCGGTTTGATGAATGTGCGCCTTCGTGTCACTATTTGGTCCTACGTGGACCGAAAGAAATGTAATTATGGCCACGTGTACAAAACCGATTTCCCCCAAATCGGTTTGACCGGTCAACAACAATTATTTTTTATAAATTTAACTAATTATCACTCAATTCAACTAATTATCACCCAATTCAAGTAATTAACACCAAATTCAACAAAAAAATTTACCTAATTAACACTCAAATCAACAATTCAACACAAACATTTCAACTAATTATGTGTGTGTTGAATTTGATGTTAATTATTTGAATTGGGTGATAATTAATTGAATTGTTTGTGTTTTTTTTTCGATGGGAAATTGTTTGTGTTGAATTGGGTAGAATTGAGTGTTAATTAGTTGAAATGTTTGTGTTGAATTGTTGAGTTGAGTGTTAATTAGTTAAAATAGTTGTGTTGAATTTGGTGTTAATTATTTGAATTGGGTGATAATTAATTGAATTGTTTGGGTTGAATTGGGTGTTAATTAGTGAATTTTGTAAAAAATAATTGTTGTTGACCAGTCAAACCGATTTGGCCCAAATCGGTTTTGTACACGTGGCCATAATTATATTTCTTTCGGTCCACGTAATCGTACAGTCAGCAAACCGATTTCTCCCAAATCGGTTTCATTCAAAAATCACTCGGTTCCTTTAAAAACAGGGCAAAAACGAGATTTGAGTTTCAGGCGGGGCAAAAACAATATTGAGTTTGCAAAACATGGCAAAAAATAAAAAAACTCCAAGAATGTTACACTGACCACTTCCATGTCAAACATAGACAAAGTCACCCTTGGTCCCGGAGGATAAAACAGATTTTTAAAAACTCAACATTCATCTGCACAACAAACAACCTTATAAACAGATAACTTTATTATTGCTCATGGATGCTCTCATTTCATTAAAATTGTTAGACGGAAAAACAGTGTCTATGGGTCTCTTGGGATTGCCACTGGTACTGAACCAAAAATTATCTATCAATTTTTCAGAGGTGCTAGATAGTGATAGAGTGTGGAATAAAGCGAATGGGTGGAGTGCTGCTGGATTGTTTTTGGAGGTAAGGAAGTCTTAATTAAACCAGTTTTACAAGTACTCCCACAATATTATATGCACTGTTTCTTCATTCCCAATATATGGTGTTGGATAAAATTGCCAAAATGATACGTAAATTCTGGTGGGGAAGTGCTCACATTTACTCATATGCCCTTTTCTTTTCGATTAATTACACTCATATGCCAACTTAAATATTATATATTCTTTAAAATTCAATTAAATGATAATTAAAATTCAATTAATATTATAAATTAATTGTACCATATTTATTTATTATTATTAATCAGAAAATATTCTATAATAATTAATAGTAAAAAATTAAAATTAAAATACATGTAGCAATTTAAAAAAAAATTATATTGTACTTGATTTTTTTAAAATTTTAATAGAACTTGTAATTAGGAGTGAGTGAGTAACTAAATAAACAAAATTTCCATTGTATTAAAATATTATTTAGACAAATTTTATTTATGATTTATGTTTAGAAAATAGTTTCATTTTATTTAGGGCGAATAATAATTTATTTCGTTTAATTAATAATTGATTGGGTAGCCCAATAATAATTTTTTATTTTATTAAATGTCTAATTTATAGACAACTCAAAATAGACAACTCACTGACTAGAAATGTCTAATTCTAACGACTAGTTTTACTAAATAACGGATATATTTCAAAAAAAATCTATAAATACATGCATATCACCTCCTTCAGTTTCATCACTTCACTTGAAAGATCCATCTCAAGTACCATCCTCTTCTTTATCCTCAAACAATCATCTCAATTATCCGTTCATCAAAGAAATGTCTAATTCTTCTGGCCACAAAGGTGACTACGAGAACTCTGAAGACTATGAAGCCTGGAAAGAAAATGAGAAGGATAGGCTAGAAGAAGAGAAGTATACGCTAGACCAAGACTATGTGTACCCAAGCAGGAAGGAACTGACACATCCGGACAGAGTGCACATCCCCGACTGGCCGTATGACTACGAGAACCCCGACTGGTCGTTTGACTTCGAGAAGCACTTCCTGGTGGGGTAACAAAAAGTAAGGCTGCGCTACTCATTGGATTAAGAAATCAGTTATGATACAGGAAAAAGAAGTGAGGCGATGGCGTTTAAGGATTTAAAATTACTTAACTTGGCACTTCCTGTTCCTGGGTAAACAAGCTTGGAGAATTATGCATAGTCCGGATCTCATACTAGGTAAAATTATGAAAGCTCGATACTTCCCTAACTGTCACCTTTTTTACGCCAGTATTGGGTATTATAGACCGTCTTATTGTTGGAGAAGCATAATGAAGGCTGTTGGTTTGGTTAGTGCAGGTTGTGAGACTAATGCTAATGATGTCATTTCTTGGAAAGGCTCGGCTAGTGCCTAGTGGTGTTTATGATATCAAAAGTCCCTACCATTTGGCTTACTCTAACACTGTAAATCATGCAGATGACAGAGGGGAAAGTTCAGATATGTCGAAGTCGAAGTGGTTTTGGAAAGCTTTTTGGAAGAAGCCGGTTCCTAGAAAGATCAAGATTTTCGGCTGGCGCTTGTATCATAACTCTCTTCCTGTTGGTAGTAATCTTCTTATATAGTAGGGGCTTGATTGTAAATACAGAATGCCCCTTTTATGGTTACCATGTGGAGTCTTCTTGCCATATCTTTTTGAGCTGGTGGTGGTCTATGGCAGTATGGGAAGACTTGAACCTACAGGGTTGGACTAGAGATGTGCAACCGGGTCGGACCGGACCGGACCGGACCGTTGGACCGGATTTTTTCTGAAAACAGGACCGTGGACCGACCCGGACCGAATATATACGGTCCGGTCCGACCCGATGGACCGGATTTTTTTGGAAATGAGGACCGAAGACCGGACCGGACCGGATATATCCGGGTCGGGTTAAACTGATGGACCGGACCGGACCGGAAACAACAAAAAAAAAACCAGACAAATCAGTGTGTTTTTGCTGTATGTCTCATGCATGTCTGTGTCTCTCTGAGTTGTAATGCACATGCACTACTTTGAATGGATATACAAACCAAAAAAACAGAGAACTTGTTCTGAAAAATAGAAGCAATTAGCAAATACAAAGTCTAAATATGAAAAAAATCTTCCAAAACATGGTTGATGCTTCACTTCTATGATCTTGATCTATCAACTGTCATGGACTCATGGTATCTGTCATGAGTCATGGAGCTAATCCTCAATCTCATTCCACATTCTTTAATGCCCTGTGATAAAGGAAGCAGCTGATTAATGCCAGTGACACCAAAAGATCATTAAGCCTAAAAGATCACATACACTGAATTTTTTCAGCACTTGATACATGGAGCATTATAATACAAACACCACTTTCATATCCTTCACATTCAACAAATCAAAACAAACACAAGAAACTCAATCTAAGAAGCACATGTAATCTGATATCAATGGCGAAACAAGCATTTAAGGCAGCGAAAACACAACTCGAACAACAACAACAGCAGCTACCATCCACACAATCTTACCAAATCCTAGCTGATCCTTGTATGTTGAAACTAAATCAAGCAGTTTTCTTACCTCAGTAACATTTGCAAGGACAAGCTGAGTGAATATCGCCTTATCAAGCAATATCGCCTTATCGCCTTATGTGTTTTGTGTCAAATGAATTTGAGTATTAAAATAAAAAATAAAAAATTGAGTATTAAAAATTACGGTCCAGACCGGACCGACCCGGAAAATATACGGTCTAGACCGGACCGACCCGGAACCCGGATTATGAAAAATATGTGGACCGTGGACCGACCCGGTATCGGTCCGGTCCTGGACCGACCCGGAAAAAACCGGTCCGGTCCGGTTTCCCGGTCCGGGTCAGATTTGTGCATCCCTAGGTTGGACCACAATTAAAACCTGCAGCAACATGGCTGATGTTTTGTATTACCTGTGTAAATATTTGGATGTTAAAACAGCATGCCAGGGGCTAGTTACTCTGTGGTATATTTGGTTTGTTAGGAACCAAGTTCACTAGATTTCACAAGTTAAACATGAGCTTCCATGGATGCCTCCTTTTAAAGCGGTTAGCAGGATTAAACTTCTGTCAAATGAATATTGGTGTGCCTGTAAGTAATCTACTCTTATTAGCTGCTCTGACTATGAGTGGCGGCCACCCCCTCCCGGTCAAATTAAAATTAACTGTGACGCTAGCTGGAGCGAAAGAAATAAGAAAGGGGGAATTGGAGTCATTGCAAGGGACCATGAGGGAGTTGTGATTGCTGTGCGTGCACTTCCATCGGTCAATTGCGCCAATAATGTAGACTGTGAAGGGCTAGGCTTGGTTGAAACTAGGTATGGAGCTGGGAGTGGACAACATTATTTTTGAGCTGGATTGCGCAACTATAGTTAGCGCTATTAACTGCAGGGACAGATTGGAGCTGGTTGATACCGGGTGGTATGCATCTGGTATCCGTGCTTTTGAGGATCATGCCAATTAGAGTCTTTTACATATTAGGCGCGAAGCTAATGGACCGGCGGATTAACCTAGCGAATAATGCTCTTGTAAATGATTGGGCTGGGCTTGGAATAGTCGAGCTAACAAAGTTAAGATTTATGACATGCACTGCAAAAACACCTTGGGTGTGTTCTACTCACGTTAATGTAAATATAAGCTGTTGAAGGGACACCTTACAAGCAAACAAACAAGCGCATTTATCGAAAATGTACCATCTACATATAACACGGCGGATCCAGCGGCTCTCGATAGGGTCCAAAAAAAAAGTATTCTGATAGTGGTAAAAATTTAAATATAAAATATATTTTAATTATTAATAATAAAATTTATATTACTTGGAGTTAATTTTAATCAATAAATATATATTTTATTTTATCTTTATAGCTTAGTGGTCGAAAAATAAATCAATCAATATGAGAAAAAGTAAATAATATGAAGTTGAGTTTGATTTAATAGTAAGAGACCAGATCTGGTGCAAAGCCAAAAAATGGTGCAAAATACAAACTAATCTAAACCATTCATTTTTGTAATCATATGGCTGATATTAATAAGATTAAATGAATTAATAAAACAAATTTATGCGTGTATATCTACATACAAGGGTATAATTGACCCAAAAATTAACAAAATACAAAACACCATCTCTCCTAGGACGAACGACAACCCCGACGACGACGATTTGGGATTCGTCGGACCGATTGGAGGGAGGGGAGGGAGGATTCGTCGGACCGATTGGAGGATTCGTCGAAGGTCCGCCGGAGGTGGGGGCGGCGGTGGCCGGTGGCCGGCGGTGGTGGGCGGCGGCGGCGGGTGGTGTTGTAACTTAACTTAACTATAACTTATATTAATTTATAGTAACTGAAAGTAACTTATAGTAACTGAAAGTAACTTATCTTATCTTAACCATCACAAAATAGAGTTCAAATGGACAGGGCCTAAGTTTAAACTTGGTTTTGTACAAGGAAGGTTCCCTAAACCTACAGATCCCTATCAATTAACTAAATGTGAGAAATGCAATAATGTCATTTTCTCATGGATTATTAACTTAGTTTCTAAGGAAATCGGAGGATCAATCATTCATTGTACTGACTCCATACATGCTTGGAATACACTGCAAATGAGATTTGCAGGTGCTAACACTGGTCCAAGACTGTTACAGTTGCATAAGGAAATTGTAAGTCTAGTTTAAGGTGTGATGGATGTGGCTACCTACTATGGAAAACTCCTTCAGTTATGGGGGGAGAAGATGCTCTTGAACATGAGGAATTGTGTGATCTAGGTATGGGCTGTAAGTCTACCAGGTCCATGGAGATAAGAAAGCAAACATTTAGACTAATGCAGTTCCTAACAGGGTTGAATGATGCTCATGCTACTGTCAGAACTCAGATAACTTCAATGAAGCCCAGACCTACTCTTGATGAAGCTTATCACATGGTCGTAGATGATGAAATGCAAAGGGGACTTCTAAGACCTACTGCTGTTGAAATGTCAGCTCTCTATGCATCACAACAGCAGGACTCTCCAAGTTTCCAACATCAGACTTATACTCAATATCAACAGCCTTACAACAATAATAGACAGATGCAAAGACAAGGATTTAACAACAATGTCATGAACAAGAATAAAAAAAACTTGTTTTGCACTCACTGTCAACTTCAAGGTCACACTAAGGAGACATGCTACAAGATTCATGGATATCCTCCTGGTCATAAATTCTACAAAGGAGTTGGCTCTACGTCTAAACAGATTAGAGGCTCAGCTAACAATGTTATCACATCTGACACTGCAGAAATGCACAAGAATACCTCTAAATCAGATGCTGCCTCAAGCAATGACATCAGTGTTCTTCAGCAGCTCAGCTCAGTGAAACTAAATTCTGATCAGTTGAGCAAACTCATGAATTTCCTCAGCATGCCCACCATCAGAATGATCATCTTGCAGGTATGACCTGTTTAGCATCAGTTAAATTTTGTCAAACTGATTGGATTATTGACAGCGGTGCCACCGATCATATAACACCTCATAAACATTGGCTAAAGGATATAACAAAATTGCAGACACCTCAATATATTCTTATGCCTAATGGAGATGAGGTAGTGGTGAACTATATAGGTAACCGTGACTTAAGTGAATACATCAGACTATATGGTGTCCTGCTGGTACCTTCTATCAAGTTCAATCTGATCAGTGTAGCAAAATTGGTTAATGATTCTCATTTGACTATAGAGCTTACTGATAAAGGTTGTTCTATTCAGGACCCAGGAAGGTTGAATTCTCTATGGATTGGCAAAGAAAATCAAGGGCTGTACCAGTTCAAGGCTAATAATTTCAGTACTTGTTTCACTGTTCAAAAAGGAACTGATAGTGCTATACTTTGGCACAAAAGACTTGGTCATGTACCGTATACTAAGATGTCAAACAGCTTAAAGCCTTATATTCCTAATATTACCTGCAATTTTAACTCTCTACATTGTGAAATTTGTCCCTTGGCAAGACAAGGTAGACTCCCTTTTGCTGATAGTGTTTCTACTAGCACTGTTCCTTTCACCTTAATTCATGCAGATATTTGGGGACCTTATGAGACTCCCACTACTAACGGTGCCAGATATTTTTTGACCGTTGTTGAGGATATGTCCAGAGCAACTTGGACATTACTTATCAGTACTAAAGCTGATGCAGTCGAACAATTGATCTATTTCTACCAGATGGTTAAGACCCAGTTTGGTTATGAGATCAAAATTCTAAGGACTGACAATGGCAGTGAGTTTCTCAGTAATAGGTTATCTAAATTCCTATCAGAAAAAGGCTGCCTGCATCAAACTTCTTGCACCTATACACCTCAACAAAATGATATTGTAGAAAGAAAACATAAACACTTACTTGAAATAGCAAGAGCCCTGAAGTTTCAATCTCATGTCCCTGATTATCTCTGGGGAGAGTGTATTCTTACTGCCACCTACATCATCAAAAGGCTTCCATCAGTGATTTTACAAAATAAATCACCATTTGAGGTATTACATGGCTCACCTCCTTCCTTTGATCATTTACGCACCTTTGGTTGTTTGTGCTATGCCACTAATATCATGCCTAACAAAGGAAAGTTTGACCCAAGAGCCACATCGTGTATTTTCATTGGTTATCCATATGGACAAAAAGGATACAAGGTGTTTGACTTGAATTCTCATATTATCAGTGTTAGCAGGGACATTGATGAGCCGTATTTATACGACTCATCGAGTCAACAAATCCCACAATTCCGACACTTTATTATGCGAACAAGTTACTTGTTAGTGTTGTTTTGCATTTCAGGTGTTTTGGAACGCGCATTAAAGATGGCATTTTGTGCCAAAAACATCACAAGGCAGTTTTGGCCAATCCGCGCCCGAGAGCATCACCAGGCCGCGTCCGATCAGCGTCCGAGGCCCGCGTCCGATATTCCAGGCCGTGTCCAGGCCAAAGCCGGCCCACTTGCAAATCTCGGCTCGTCCTCAATACATATCAGCGTGGCGGTTTATGCAATGCGTGTTGGCCAAGTTTACTTGCAAGCCAAGCAAAGTTGGTTGAAGAGAATTGGACATGTTTCCTAATTCGTTCTTTTTGGATTTTGGCCAAAAACAGATTTGGAAACGTTCCATATAGAGACTTCGAAACCCTAGGACTTTTCCTATAAATAAGACCTCTTGGTCTAGGGTTTCAAATCATCCATCTCATCGAGCAGCATCCGAGTCATTCCTTCATCTGCATCTCAATTCGGCCAGCACTTCATCATCATTCCGAGACGAGTTCCTTCAACCATTCGGCGATAGAGAAGAATTCCTTTACTTTCAATTATTGTTTTGTTATTTCCATGGACATGAGTAGCTAAACCTTCTATTCGGTTTAGGGTTCAATATATTGTGACGAAGTTTTGAGACTCTTTGCTTAATGCTATTTTCGTGCTCTACTAGTTCTTGTGCTTATTTATCCCAGACTGAATTGCGAAGCTAAGTGGATACTTGGAATGGTAAAACTTAGCCGAGCAATTCAGCCTCTATATTTGCTACCTGTTTGATACTAGACCGTTAGAACGAGCAGTTGCACTGAACCTGATATAACCTGGAACGGAGTATTAGGTCTGCTGGAACTAGAAGGTTATAACCTGGAACGGAGTATTAGGTCTGCAGGAAATAGAAGGTTATAACCTGGAACGGAGTAACCTCACTAGGGAATATGAAATTAGATTATTAGTAGTCGATGATAAACGAGTCACAATAGAAACCCTAGACCGAATGCTTTCTCTGATTGAATTACTCTTGCGTTTTATTCCCTTGTGTTTACAACAATTACTCACACAAAACCATAATCAATTTGTTCACAGGACAACCAAACCTCACCAGCTCTCTAGGGTTCGACCCTTGCTTGCCGCTTTACTATTGTTTTGCAGGGAAATTATAAATTCAAATTTGACTTGACCGACGACGCCTGTCAGACATCATCTTCAAGGAAGATATATTTCCCTTTGCTAACTCTTCTGTTGCAGACACCACTGAATTTTCTACACCCTTGCCTCGATGCCCTGGTGATTTTTTTGAGAATGACAATTCAGCTTATGGCGTCCCTGATCACTCTATTTATCCAGCTGGTTCAGTTCACCCAAATGACCCAGTTCACTGTGATCCTCACTTATCTAATTCAGATGTTGAGCAGCATACTACTGAAAAAGTTCCTAACTCATCAGATGTTGTTACCAGACCAGCAAGAAAATCAGCTAGACAACCTAAGCCATCTGTTCTGCTAAAAGATTTTATTTGCAACACTGCTCTTTCAAGAAATACTAATTATCCGCTATGTGACTATGTGAACTACACCAAGTGCTCTCCTTCTTACCAACACTTTGCTATGTAGTTGATATCAGATACAGAGCCTAAGACCCATGCTCAGGCCAGCAAAAATCCTGATTGGGTTCAAGCCATGCAGAATGAGCTAAAGGCATTACATGCTAATGACACTTGGGAAATCACATAACTTCCAGTTGGTAAGAATGTTGTTAGTTCCAAATGGATATATAGAATCAAAAGAAAATTTGATGGTACCATTGAAAGACTCAAAGCAAGACCGGTAGCAAGAGGTTTTACTCAACTAGAGGGGCTAGATTATCATGAGACTTTTGCATCTGTGGTCAAAATGAACACAGTAAGGACCTTTCTTGCGGTGGCATCATCTAAAGGGTGGCCCCTTTATCAGCTAGATGTTGACAATGCCTTTTTGCATGGTCATCTAGATGAAGAAGTGTGCATGATCTTACCTACAGGCTTTTATAAAACAGAAAAGGAACAAGGAAAAGTTTGCAAGCTAAAGAAAAGTCTTTATGGTCTCAAACAAGCTCCAAGACAATGATTTCAAAAATTCAGTGATGCTATAGTCCTCTTTGGTTTTACACCTAGTCTCAATGACTACTCCCTCTTTACCTATGACAAAGGTGGAGACTTCTTGGCTCTTCTAGTTTATGTGGATGATGTTATTATAACAGGAACCTCTACTATACTTATGGACTCAGTTAAGCAGTACATTCATTCCCAGTTTAAGATTAAAGACTTGGGACAATTACACTACTTTCTTGGCATTGAAGTCGCTCGATCCACATCTGGGATCTTCATCAATCAGAGAAAATATGCTCTTGACTTAATCACAGAAGCAGGCTTACTAGGATGTAAGCACTCTACTACCCCTATGGACACCAAGCACAAACTAAGCCTATCCAGTGCCCCTGCCTTAGCTGATCCTACTAGTTACAGGAGACTGGTGGGTCAACTCATCTACTTAACTGTCACTAGACCTGATCTAGCTTATTCAGTCCATTTACTCAGCCAGTTCATGTCTACACCTACAGAGGAACATCTGCAGGCAGCACATAGAGTTTTGAGGTACCTCACATCAGCTCATGCTCAGGGTTTATTCTATCCCAGCAATCAGCCTTTGCATATTACTGCATTCTGTGATTCTGACTGGGCCTCCTGTCCCATTACCAGGCGCCCCGTCACGGGCTACTCTATTTTTCTTGGCACATCCTGGTCTCCTGGAAAATCAAGAAGCATGCAGTGGTTTCCAGGTCCTCTGCTGAGGCTGAGTACTTGTGAACTTGTCTGGCTTGTGCGGGTTCTCAAGGACCTTCACATTGATGTGCCCACACCAATTCCTCTCTTTTGTGATAATAGTGCGGCTATGCATATTGCCCGCAATCCGGTCTTCCATGAACGGACCAAACATGTCGAGATTGACTGTCATGTGGCTCGACAATATGTCTCCTCCGGCCTTCTTGTCCCTCGGTACATTTCCACTGTTGAGCAGCCAGCAGATCTATTCACAAAGGCCTTGCCCGCTGACCAGCTATCCAGGCTGAGCTCCAAGCTCAACGTGTCCAATGTGCTCCACACGCTGAGCTTGAGGGGGGTGTTGAGCGTATTGATCCAGGCTGAGCTTCTGATACTTGAAGCATCGAAGCATACTGGGATTGAACAAATTAGGTTTAAAGTGATTTAGGGATCGAGTTGTATTTTCTGATACTTGAAGGTGTATTTATAGGGGTGTGTAGTGTTATTTCTTTTTCTGAGTGGCCTTATTTGTAATTGTACAAAGTTCAATTTCTGTCCTTAACAGAATTCGGCGCCCAGAAAATACATTGAAGCTTTTATCCCAATCTCTGTTTTCTCTGCAAAACCCTAATCGGAATTCCAACAGTTTTCGGCCATTTCTCCGTTGATTCTCTGTTTCTCTCAAATCTACAAACACCAACAACATTCAATTTTCAGTGTCGCTTACAACCTGGAACACTATTCCGAGAAATCCCTCCATGGAATACTCTATCATTAGCAATTTGTGGGTTAGTATCTCCAGCAATCTTTAATTACGATAAACAATAAACAACAATGTCATGCTCGTCGTTCTACACACTCGTCTTACCTGAAATTTTTCTTCTCCTTCCGATTTTCCACCTTGATCTCTCTCACGGCCGTTGTATGTTCTCTTTTCTAAACCCTAACTCATGTATTTATAGTAACTAAATTCGTATTTATCTTTTTATTTTATATTTCCAGTCGTATTTATCTGTAGCAACTAACCGTGCAATTTTCTTGGACCCAAAACTTCGGTCAACTAAACCAAATCATCTACTTAAATAAATCTTTTGTTTTTACTTTAAACTTAAATATATTAGCACTATTTATAAATTCAGGGATATTACACAAAGAGGTTGAGTTCAGTACTGCACCAGCTAGAGACATGACGTGCAACACATAGTCTTGAAAGTAAATGAAGGAAGTTGGTACTTGCTCTACGAAGAAGAGCTCTCTTCAATAAGGGCAGAATCCAAGCGTCGAACAGGGAAACTGATGCAATTTCATGAAAAAAAAAAGGGAGTCGAATAGGCGAATTCAACACAAATTAGAGGCTGATGAAATAGATATCGGCGTGTAGCAGGCAAGTAGAAATTAGTAAATCGAATTCAGTGTCTAGAGTGTTATTGTAAATTGAGGCCTTACCATAGAGAGGCTGGACACAGTTTTTTGGTGGCTTTAGCCACTTATGAATCAAAAAAAAAACTTGGTTAGCCACTTGAATACAGTCCTCTTTTTCTAAGTATTATCTATTCATTGTGTTACATATAGATAACAAGATCAAACATCAGTTTACTTGTGATTTTTGGCAACACAAGTGAGTAAATTTGCACGAATTTTGACGTGAGAAGTTCACTTTGGCTGTTTTGCACTTTTGTCTGACCTCTCCATCGATTGTGATTCCAGATGTCCTCTTTTCTGTGCATGAATTTTAACAAGATCAAAAATGTGGATTATCCCGATCTCCATTCTGGCAAAATACTAGAAGTGTCTTCTTTTCTGGGAGTGGTAAAGAAGCAAAAGCTCAGCAATTGACATGGAAACTGCACATTAGTGCTCCTTAGACACAGCATTTATCGCGGTTACATAGTTGGCTATCACACCCGAGAAATCAGTTATGACCTTGAAATATGTCATTCTATGTTCATCATTTGCATCTGTGCTGCAGACGTTCAACTCGTCCTCATATTGTGAAAATACTTCTTTACTTAACATAAAAGAGAAGGCAGTTTGTGTATCACAATTCACATGTACAGGTACAGCTGTAGCAGGTCCCAGATACTCTATCTGTGCACTTCCATGTTGAGTTGTGCCACCAAAAACAGCCACAGAGGGAACCATACATGTAGCTTCCATACTCTTACCTTCACTGCTGAGGCTTCAAAGCCCTAGGGTCGACCCAAAACCCACCCGAACCGGCGCCCGACCAAACCCTATGAGGCCCCGAATCCCACCCCCGCCCTATCAATCAAGGGCAGGGTAAAATCCTTAATATTGAGACCCGGCCCGAATTTTAAGCCGTGGTCAAATTATTGTATTGAATAATAACCTGTCATCCATTTTAATTTATATAGACTAATTAAATCAGTAATGTGTTCAGCTGTCCGGTGTGGGATGAATGGGGCAACAAAAGAACTCCAGTGTTATGGAAATTTCATGTCAATTGGCAGCAAAATCTGACACTCCTGTCTGTTTGAGTCTGTATCAGTCACAAAATCAAAAAGGATTGCTTCAATTGTGAAGTATGTAACTATAGCATCCCCAAATGAAGATGAACTAATAGCCATGGCAAATGCCGTGTCTTACACAACCCTGTTCGAACCAGTTAAAGTGAACAATGAAATGTCTATCGAGTCCTTGTTCTCGATGCTGAAGCCAGCCATCCATGTTTTGTTGGACGGGGGGATCGAGGCCCTTCTGGTGACCATTGGTTCTCAAGGTGCATTCTTGTGTTGTAAAGGATTGCCAAGCTGTCTGAACATTGGTTCCAAGCAACCTATATCAAACGGCTTTGGAAAGCATTTGTATGATAAAATCATCTCTAGCTGTCATTCTGTCAAATTTACCAGAAGCAGAGAAATTCTTGGAGCTGGTCTTGTGGCTTTGCACTATCCCGCTCTTCCATCCAGTTGTCAAGCTCACAAGCGCTGGAGACTGCTTGGTTGGTGGCAACATAGTTCAGCTGCAGTCATCATTAACTTAATATTTGGGATATTTTTGTATTTGGCTGTACATGAAATATCAAACAAGGCCTCTCATGTCCTCTCCATGGTCCAAAAAAAAAAGATCCATCAAGATTTCAAAACATTATTCAGTCCCTGGATCAACATTACCAAACCCTTGCAACATGCCGAACTTGAGAAAAAAGAAATGGAAAAGGCAGTGGCCTCTGCAACTTCATGATTACGAATCACCTCAGACGTTTTAGTTTTGCTACTCAACCATACCCTTAGTATACAGCGCAAAGAAGCATGCAAGGCAGGCAAAGGCATGCCCTTTTTTATTGGGCGCATATTTGAGTTTGACAGTATCCCACATCGCCCAGCTTAAAGCAATACTGTAAGCTTTGTGACTATAAATTAGATGAAGATATGCTCATATTTGGCAAGTATCTCAGTCATCATATTGTGTACAAACACAGTTGATTGATGATCAAAGTTCCCATTTAATGGTAGAAATGGTCTTGGGTTGTTCTCGGGTAGACTCGACCCGATCCTTTGATGCCCTTTCAGATATAGGGCTTTAATGTTTCGAGGGGCAGTTAAATATGGTTGCACTCGACCCTGCCCGATAACTATTCAATATTAATAAAAAATATGCTTATAGACCACCTAACCCTAATATTTTCGGGCGGGGCTGACCCGTACCCGGCCCGCCGATGCCTACTTCACAGTGTGTATGTGTGAAGATTCTGAAGAATGGAAATGTTAGCTAGTTTGTTTATCTTTCACAAGCATCACAAAAGGTAAACCCGCGACCTTCACAGTATGGGCACTTCATTTCTTCATCAACCCACTCCAAAAACTGCAAAACAAATGTTTGCAAAGCCTTGGTATCAGTCTGACAAGCAGTCAAACATAATGTTTGAAAGACCAAGGGACCCAACTATTGAATAGATATCCTTACTTGTTCCTCTATGTTTGGCTCACCCGTTCCATCACATTCTGCAATAAAGCACCAAAGTAAACAATTAGATGATGTACATTTGCAGGCTTTTGGGGTGTGTAGCAAGCATTGTGAAAACGTACCCATGCATAATACGCGTCCCTCGCCACGGCAAACAATGCACTTGGATGCAATACTTAATTTCTTGCTTCCACTACTTTCATTACCCCGGCCGGTAAGTCTAGATGGCTCTTCCCACCTATTCTCCCCAAGGAGAAATACTCGATGTTCATTGAAATCAACTTCTGATACATCCTTTTCCGTGACGACTTTCTTCTGAACCTCAGAAATTTTAGTCACGGAAGCAAATGCAACACCATTTTCTGGGCTCTGTAGCACAACACAAAAGATGAAAGAGAGCATCAGATGCGAACCAAGGAACTGTGATGAATAGATTTGTTTGGACCACATCAATTCCTTACTAAGATGGACTAGGGGCCTTTAAGTTTGTTATAGAACTTCATATATTGAACTAGCATTGAAATCAAAGATTAACTGTAAGTAACACAGATATGTTGCTATTTTGCCAGGCAATCCACATTGATGCAACAAAAGCAAAGGCCCTACAACAATGACGGAATGGCCCGAATAATCGACCTGTTTGCCAAGCAGAGTTCTACTGTAATATAGACAGCATGCCAAAACTCCACATACGAGCATAATCTCAACAGTGAAAGGTGACGACAATGTACATATCAAATCAATTACAGAGTTTGGACTGATAGCAAAAATACCATACTTCGTGTAGAGTTTACATCATAATGAACAGCATTTTTGCCAATAAATTGGTGCCGACAAGATTTAATAAGTTATCTCAAATTCTCAATGAAAATAAGTGGCATGACTAAAAAGCAAAACATCAAGGAGAACTGATGAGCTGAAGACTCTAATTAACTAGCCTATGTCACTGAGAGGTAGCAAAAAAAAAAAAATCAGGAACAAAGCTGTTTCAGTTTCTTAAAGGAGTTTAAAAACAAATGGTAGAACACTGAATTTTATGCACTCTAAAGACTCCCATGCATGCATCACAGTAAGACAATCACCAACATACCCCTGAAGGTACTGTGGAGCCAAGTTTCCTAGCCTCTTGCTCACTCAAGTCAGGTGCATCCCCTGGTTGATCATTGTATAACCATTCCAGAAGCTCCAAACTCATGATTCCATCTTCAGGAGCTCCTATTGAGGACTGAGCCAAAGAGTATTGTTAATTGCAAACACTCAAAACAAGGACACAAAGTCGTTAAGTAGATTTTTAGTCTAGTTCTCTCTTCTTTGGTGGAATCACCAGCTCCTATATGCCCAAAAGCTTCAGAAAATCTCGGAGCCGCATTACGATTCAGGTAACACGAACTTACTTGCCATGTTTTAACTGCACGCTCAGTTCCAGTCGAGAAGCTTGAATATTCTGTATCTTCTTCGCCTGAATAAAATCCTAATTTTTCTAACGCCTCCTGCCACAAGTACCGAAACAATAGAAGTTGCCAGGAAATTATGCAACTGCATGAGAAGATGCACTGTGAACAAAGGAAATAAACATACTAGTGGAGTATACACTCAGATATTGATAACACCTCAATAATTCCAAATCAACCTCCCTCCTTTGAATCCAGCCTAATTTGGATCCGGAATCAGTGGCATCATTTTAAAGATTTAGGCCATCACAACAATCATAATAAACTGAACAAAGTGGCTGCCAAGTTGGACTCAAATCCCTTTCCTCTTAATCTTATGACTACGGTGGACTGTCTCCACATTGAGGTCTAAACATAACGTAGTAAAAGATTAGAACAACAGGATGTGTAATTATTAAGCATGTAGAGATAGTTATGCATCACATGAATTTCGCACTTGTATTTCAATGGTACAAAAATTCCATGAACAAGAAAGATTTTTATAGATAAAATTTCAAGAGCTCAAACTTTATGAAAATGACAAATAATACTCTACCAGAAGTGCAGAACCATACCTGCAAGGCTCGGACCTCTTCACCTTCCGCCCCTATCTTCAACACCTTCCTCGTCTTGACCTTCTTCACCTCCCCAACCCCACTCTCCACAACCCTCATCATCTCTTTCACAACAATCTCCTGCTTCTTCTCCTCGTCCTCCTTCACAGCCTTCTCCACCCCCCTCTCCATCGCCTCCAGCAAAATCGGACAAGGCCCGGCCCCGCTCTCTGCTATCCGACCCACGCTACCAGCTCCATAATAATCCGCCTCCTTCAACACTTGCAACATGGAACCGAGATTCGAAATCATCTCCGCCGCGCCCTTGGACCCTTGCCACGAACTTGTTCGCTCCATAGCTTCGATTCTAATCTTCAGTTCCGAAATCTCCCGCAGCAGCGACTCTCGCTCGGACTGCCAGCGCTGCTCTTCCCTTAACCAGCGCTTCTCCTCCCGAAACCACCTCTGTTCTTCCCGTAGCCATCTCACTTCCTCCTTGTCGTAATCGGAGCTGGGCGAGACGCGTAAAAGGAAACTAAATCCACACGGCGACAAGGATTGGCAAAACCGGGGCTTGTGGAAGAAGTGCGAGTGTCGGTGGGAGATCGGGCTTAGAGGAAGATGCGATGGAGTGAACGCCGCAAGCATTTCTCGGAGCTGCTGTGGCGAGAAATGAAGTCTTGACGCCGACGAGACTGATCCGTTGAGATTGATTTTGAGTCACATAAACAAAGTAGAGCCCGTTTATAACTGTGGGCTTTTAGAGTACACTAGGACTTTTATTAGGGCCCATCAGGCCCGCTTTTTTTTAAAGATTACGTGACAATGTTTCCAAATAAAGAGAAAGATTGGCATGGAAACAGGAGCGCTCAAATAATCTTTTAAATTTTGAGAATTTGAGATTTTAATTTTCATCATAAAAAATGTAAGATACATTTTGGTTGTGACACGTGTTTCATGTGCATTTTCCAAGATGCATTTAATGCAAAGTCAAAATTATATTTTTTGACTTTGTTTTTTGGACATGTGTTACATACAGATTCAAAGATGCATCATGATCTAATGGTGAGATTTGAGTTCTCAAATTCTCGAATTTTTAAGAATTCTCAACCGATCGCTCACCGACATGAAAATATATAAAATTATACATATTAGAAAACGTGGTACATATTAAATAAAAGTTACTCCTAAACTAATTTGTTTTTTTGATGCAATACATGGAAAGAAACAAACTAGCTAGAAGCTTATAACAATTGGACAAAATTATAATTTAACGGTAAGGCGTCCAATTTGCTCCCGTTCAAATGTTCCGAGATTGCAATTCTGAAAATATAGTCGGCAACTGTGTTAGCTTCCCTTCTTATAAACGAGACTTGCCAATGAACATTTTTAAAAAGCATCTGGCATAATTCTTGAAATCACTCTGCACACTATAAGTCTTCTTTTACTTTGAAGTTAACACTCAAGGTAAGCTCTTTACTATCCGTTTCAAAGATGACATATTTCGCATTCAGCTTTCTTGCCAAAAGAAATCCCTCTCGCAGTGCTAATCCTTCACAGTCGAGGACACTTTCAAAATGCTGAAGCTCTTTGGAGACGAGTGCTATGACGCAGCCATCACCATCATAATCTCTCATGACCCCCTATTCCACCTTTTTTTTCTCTGCATTCCAAGAGCCATCACAATTAACTTTAAGGACATAACTTGATGGTTTTTGCCAACATAAACTGGCACAATTAATACACTGAAGCCGGGTCTTGTTTCCTTTTGTAAAATCATTATATAGTGCTCTATTCTAAGAGAAGCTGAAAAAGGGGATATGCTTTCTTCTCCATGGCTTGCACGGTTCCTATTATACCAGATAAACCACATTGCCACAATAATCTTGCACAATTTATCTGGCTTAAAAGCTATATGATAGTAGTAGAGTAAGTCTGCAAAAGATTTGAAGTCTCTACATACAATATGTATATCCATCCCCATATATAACCACACCGCTTTCCTCCACCAACAATGAATACAATGATGTAGGTCATCTTCAAAAGCATAACTGCATAAGTGACACTGATATGTACCTTGTAGACATCGTTTTCTCAATTGAGCTCCAGTTGGTAATCCTTCATAATATCCTCGCCATGCAAATATTTTTATCTTTCGAGGGATCGACAATTTCCATAGTTGCTTCCAAATCTATTCAAACCGGATTTATCAGATTGCTCCCCTATATTGGAATCAGTTTGACAGAAGAGTAACTTAGCAACTTTATAAGCCGATTTAATGTCAAGCTTTCCCGAGGAATTTTCTTTGCATTTCAGAGAACCAGATCTGTCATCTATTATTGTTCCGTAGCGCAGAACATTCAAAGAATGGTGTAACGCACGCAAACATGGGAAGGTCTACTAGCTAATGAGTCTTCAAATATATGACAATTATTGAAATACTTGGACTTGAATACCTGGCTGACCAACAAGTGTGGATTCTGGATCAATCTCCCACATTGTTTTGCTAAGAAGCCAAGTTTAACAACTTAAAGTTTACAACGCCCAAACCACCCTCTTCTCTTCTTTTGTTCAGGATAGCTGATTTGATCCAATGAACCCCCTTGTTCCTCTGAGAACCTTGCCACCAATAATTTGTAATTAAGCTGTTAAGATTTTTGATAACCTTTTCTGGCAGAAGAAAACAAGATAACCAATATTGCGGTATAGCATTGAGGACAGACCTTATAAGCACTTGCCTACCTCCTTGTGACAAAGTTAGATTTTTCCAGCTCCTTGTCTTGCTCCATATTTTGTCCAGAATCATCTGAAAAGTATCACATTTTTTCCGATTTAAACTAAGAGGTAGGCCTAGGCCCAAGTATTTTTCATGATTCTCCACAATATTCACCCCTAACAACGACTGATGAATGTTATGGTTAATCTCATCTGTAGCATTACTGCTCAGCATTATTTCTTTAGCATAATTTACACCTAAACCAAAAACTCTCTCATAAACTGTGAGCAAATGTTTAATGTTGCAAATGCTGGCTTGGTTAATCTTTAGGAACAACAGACTATCACCAGCAAAGAGTAAATGAGTAACAACTGGAGCCCTTTTACAAATTTTAATTCCATCAATCAAGCCCAATCTATTGTACTGATTTACCAGTGCTGTAAAATACTCGGTGCACAATATGAAAAGATAAGGAGATAAAGAGTCTCCTTGTCAAATTCCTCTAGAAGGGACAATAATATCTGTATAACTCTTATTTACCCTGATACTATATCTCACTGTTGATACTAAAGTCAATAACTTTATTTACCCAAAATGTCCGGAAAACAAACCTAATCCATCATCGAATGAAGTGAATAATAGATCAAGAATTTGACCGTTCAGGGGGGTTTAGGGTTTATGGGGTTTAGG
>CM066204.1:26956294-26961294 GCA_033675395.1 Rhodiola chrysanthemifolia
TTTAGGGTTTAGGGTTTAGGGTTTAGGGTTTAGGGTTTAGGGTTTAGGGTTTAGGGTTTAGGGTTTAGGGTTTAGGGTTTAGGGTTTAGGGTTTAGGGTTTAGGGTTTAGGGTTTAGGGTTTAGGGTTTAGGGTTTAGGGTTTAGGGTTTAGGGTTTAGGGTTTAGGGTTTAGGGTTTAGGGTTTAGGGTTTAGGGTTTAGGGTTTAGGGTTTAGGGTTTAGGGTTTAGGGTTTAGGGTTTAGGGTTTAGGGTTTAGGGTTTAGGGTTTAGGGTTTAGGGTTTAGGGTTTAGGGTTTAGGGTTTAGGGTTTAGGGTTTAGGGTTTAGGGTTTAGGGTTTAGGGTTTAGGGTTTAGGGTTTAGGGTTTAGGGTTTAGGGTTTAGGGTTTAGGGTTTAGGGTTTAGGGTTTAGGGTTTAGGGTTTAGGGTTTAGGGTTTAGGGTTTAGGGTTTAGGGTTTAGGGTTTAGGGTTTAGGGTTTAGGGTTTAGGGTTTAGGGTTTAGGGTTTAGGGTTTAGGGTTTAGGGTTTAGGGTTTAGGGTTTAGGGTTTAGGGTTTAGGGTTTAGGGTTTAGGGTTTAGGGTTTAGGGTTTAGGGTTTAGGGTTTAGGGTTTAGGGTTTAGGGTTTAGGGTTTAGGGTTTAGGGTTTAGGGTTTAGGGTTTAGGGTTTAGGGTTTAGGGTTTAGGGTTTAGGGTTTAGGGTTTAGGGTTTAGGGTTTAGGGTTTAGGGTTTAGGGTTTAGGGTTTAGGGTTTAGGGTTTAGGGTTTAGGGTTTAGGGTTTAGGGTTTAGGGTTTAGGGTTTAGGGTTTAGGGTTTAGGGTTTAGGGTTTAGGGTTTAGGGTTTAGGGTTTAGGGTTTAGGGTTTAGGGTTTAGGGTTTAGGGTTTAGGGTTTAGGGTTTAGGGTTTAGGGTTTAGGGTTTAGGGTTTAGGGTTTAGGGTTTAGGGTTTAGGGTTTAGGGTTTAGGGTTTAGGGTTTAGGGTTTAGGGTTTAGGGTTTAGGGTTTAGGGTTTAGGGTTTAGGGTTTAGGGTTTAGGGTTTAGGGTTTAGGGTTTAGGGTTTAGGGTTTAGGGTTTAGGGTTTAGGGTTTAGGGTTTAGGGTTTAGGGTTTAGGGTTTAGGGTTTAGGGTTTAGGGTTTAGGGTTTAGGGTTTAGGGTTTAGGGTTTAGGGTTTAGGGTTTAGGGTTTAGGGTTTAGGGTTTAGGGTTTAGGGTTTAGGGTTTAGGGTTTAGGGTTTAGGGTTTAGGGTTTAGGGGTTTAGGGTTTAGGGTTTAGGGTTTAGGGTTTAGGGTTTAGGGTTTAGGGTTTAGGGTTTAGGGTTTAGGGTTTAGGGTTTAGGGTTTAGGGTTTAGGGTTTAGGGTTTAGGGTTTAGGGTTTAGGGTTTAGGGTTTAGGGTTTAGGGTTTAGGGTTTAGGGTTTAGGGTTTAGGGTTTAGGGTTTAGGGTTTAGGGTTTAGGGTTTAGGGTTTAGGGTTTAGGGTTTAGGGTTTAGGGTTTAGGGTTTAGGGTTTAGGGTTTAGGGTTTAGGGTTTAGGGTTTAGGGTTTAGGGTTTAGGGTTTAGGGTTTAGGGTTTAGGGTTTAGGGTTTAGGGTTTAGGGTTTAGGGTTTAGGGTTTAGGGTTTAGGGTTTAGGGTTTAGGGTTTAGGGTTTAGGGTTTAGGGTTTAGGGTTTAGGGTTTAGGGTTTAGGGTTTAGGGTTTAGGGTTTAGGGTTTAGGGTTTAGGGTTTAGGGTTTAGGGTTTAGGGTTTAGGGTTTAGGGTTTAGGGTTTAGGGTTTAGGGTTTAGGGTTTAGGGTTTAGGGTTTAGGGTTTAGGGTTTAGGGTTTAGGGTTTAGGGTTTAGGGTTTAGGGTTTAGGGTTTAGGGTTTAGGGTTTAGGGTTTAGGGTTTAGGGTTTAGGGTTTAGGGTTTAGGGTTTAGGGTTTAGGGTTTAGGGTTTAGGGTTTAGGGTTTAGGGTTTAGGGTTTAGGGTTTAGGGTTTAGGGTTTAGGGTTTAGGGTTTAGGGTTTAGGGTTTAGGGTTTAGGGTTTAGGGTTTAGGGTTTAGGGTTTAGGGTTTAGGGTTTAGGGTTTAGGGTTTAGGGTTTAGGGTTTAGGGTTTAGGGTTTAGGGTTTAGGGTTTAGGGTTTAGGGTTTAGGGTTTAGGGTTTAGGGTTTAGGGTTTAGGGTTTAGGGTTTAGGGTTTAGGGTTTAGGGTTTAGGGTTTAGGGTTTAGGGTTTAGGGTTTAGGGTTTAGGGTTTAGGGTTTAGGGTTTAGGGTTTAGGGTTTAGGGTTTAGGGTTTAGGGTTTAGGGTTTAGGGTTTAGGGTTTAGGGTTTAGGGTTTAGGGTTTAGGGTTTAGGGTTTAGGGTTTAGGGTTTAGGGTTTAGGGTTTAGGGTTTAGGGTTTAGGGTTTAGGGTTTAGGGTTTAGGGTTTAGGGTTTAGGGTTTAGGGTTTAGGGTTTAGGGTTTAGGGTTTAGGGTTTAGGGTTTAGGGTTTAGGGTTTAGGGTTTAGGGTTTAGGGTTTAGGGTTTAGGGTTTAGGGTTTAGGGTTTAGGGTTTAGGGTTTAGGGTTTAGGGTTTAGGGTTTAGGGTTTAGGGTTTAGGGTTTAGGGTTTAGGGTTTAGGGTTTAGGGTTTAGGGTTTAGGGTTTAGGGTTTAGGGTTTAGGGTTTAGGGTTTAGGGTTTAGGGTTTAGGGTTTAGGGTTTAGGGTTTAGGGTTTAGGGTTTAGGGTTTAGGGTTTAGGGTTTAGGGTTTAGGGTTTAGGGTTTAGGGTTTAGGGTTTAGGGTTTAGGGTTTAGGGTTTAGGGTTTAGGGTTTAGGGTTTAGGGTTTAGGGTTTAGGGTTTAGGGTTTAGGGTTTAGGGTTTAGGGTTTAGGGTTTAGGGTTTAGGGTTTAGGGTTTAGGGTTTAGGGTTTAGGGTTTAGGGTTTAGGGTTTAGGGTTTAGGGTTTAGGGTTTAGGGTTTAGGGTTTAGGGTTTAGGGTTTAGGGTTTAGGGTTTAGGGTTTAGGGTTTAGGGTTTAGGGTTTAGGGTTTAGGGTTTAGGGTTTAGGGTTTAGGGTTTAGGGTTTAGGGTTTAGGGTTTAGGGTTTAGGGTTTAGGGTTTAGGGTTTAGGGTTTAGGGTTTAGGGTTTAGGGTTTAGGGTTTAGGGTTTAGGGTTTAGGGTTTAGGGTTTAGGGTTTAGGGTTTAGGGTTTAGGGTTTAGGGTTTAGGGTTTAGGGTTTAGGGTTTAGGGTTTAGGGTTTAGGGTTTAGGGTTTAGGGTTTAGGGTTTAGGGTTTAGGGTTTAGGGTTTAGGGTTTAGGGTTTAGGGTTTAGGGTTTAGGGTTTAGGGTTTAGGGTTTAGGGTTTAGGGTTTAGGGTTTAGGGTTTAGGGTTTAGGGTTTAGGGTTTAGGGTTTAGGGTTTAGGGTTTAGGGTTTAGGGTTTAGGGTTTAGGGTTTAGGGTTTAGGGTTTAGGGTTTAGGGTTTAGGGTTTAGGGTTTAGGGTTTAGGGTTTAGGGTTTAGGGTTTAGGGTTTAGGGTTTAGGGTTTAGGGTTTAGGGTTTAGGGTTTAGGGTTTAGGGTTTAGGGTTTAGGGTTTAGGGTTTAGGGTTTAGGGTTTAGGGTTTAGGGTTTAGGGTTTAGGGTTTAGGGTTTAGGGTTTAGGGTTTAGGGTTTAGGGTTTAGGGTTTAGGGTTTAGGGTTTAGGGTTTAGGGTTTAGGGTTTAGGGTTTAGGGTTTAGGGTTTAGGGTTTAGGGTTTAGGGTTTAGGGTTTAGGGTTTAGGGTTTAGGGTTTAGGGTTTAGGGTTTAGGGTTTAGGGTTTAGGGTTTAGGGTTTAGGGTTTAGGGTTTAGGGTTTAGGGTTTAGGGTTTAGGGTTTAGGGTTTAGGGTTTAGGGTTTAGGGTTTAGGGTTTAGGGTTTAGGGTTTAGGGTTTAGGGTTTAGGGTTTAGGGTTTAGGGTTTAGGGTTTAGGGTTTAGGGTTTAGGGTTTAGGGTTTAGGGTTTAGGGTTTAGGGTTTAGGGTTTAGGGTTTAGGGTTTAGGGTTTAGGGTTTAGGGTTTAGGGTTTAGGGTTTAGGGTTTAGGGTTTAGGGTTTAGGGTTTAGGGTTTAGGGTTTAGGGTTTAGGGTTTAGGGTTTAGGGTTTAGGGTTTAGGGTTTAGGGTTTAGGGTTTAGGGTTTAGGGTTTAGGGTTTAGGGTTTAGGGTTTAGGGTTTAGGGTTTAGGGTTTAGGGTTTAGGGTTTAGGGTTTAGGGTTTAGGGTTTAGGGTTTAGGGTTTAGGGTTTAGGGTTTAGGGTTTAGGGTTTAGGGTTTAGGGTTTAGGGTTTAGGGTTTAGGGTTTAGGGTTTAGGGTTTAGGGTTTAGGGTTTAGGGTTTAGGGTTTAGGGTTTAGGGTTTAGGGTTTAGGGTTTAGGGTTTAGGGTTTAGGGTTTAGGGTTTAGGGTTTAGGGTTTAGGGTTTAGGGTTTAGGGTTTAGGGTTTAGGGTTTAGGGTTTAGGGTTTAGGGTTTAGGGTTTAGGGTTTAGGGTTTAGGGTTTAGGGTTTAGGGTTTAGGGTTTAGGGTTTAGGGTTTAGGGTTTAGGGTTTAGGGTTTAGGGTTTAGGGTTTAGGGTTTAGGGTTTAGGGTTTAGGGTTTAGGGTTTAGGGTTTAGGGTTTAGGGTTTAGGGTTTAGGGTTTAGGGTTTAGGGTTTAGGGTTTAGGGTTTAGGGTTTAGGGTTTAGGGTTTAGGGTTTAGGGTTTAGGGTTTAGGGTTTAGGGTTTAGGGTTTAGGGTTTAGGGTTTAGGGTTTAGGGTTTAGGGTTTAGGGTTTAGGGTTTAGGGTTTAGGGTTTAGGGTTTAGGGTTTAGGGTTTAGGGTTTAGGGTTTAGGGTTTAGGGTTTAGGGTTTAGGGTTTAGGGTTTAGGGTTTAGGGTTTAGGGTTTAGGGTTTAGGGTTTAGGGTTTAGGGTTTAGGGTTTAGGGTTTAGGGTTTAGGGTTTAGGGTTTAGGGTTTAGGGTTTAGGGTTTAGGGTTTAGGGTTTAGGGTTTAGGGTTTAGGGT
>CM066204.1:26973794-26977630 GCA_033675395.1 Rhodiola chrysanthemifolia
GGTTTAGGGTTTAGGGTTTAGGGTTTAGGGTTTAGGGTTTAGGGTTTAGGGTTTAGGGTTTAGGGTTTAGGGTTTAGGGTTTAGGGTTTAGGGTTTAGGGTTTAGGGTTTAGGGTTTAGGGTTTAGGGTTTAGGGTTTAGGGTTTAGGGTTTAGGGTTTAGGGTTTAGGGTTTAGGGTTTAGGGTTTAGGGTTTAGGGTTTAGGGTTTAGGGTTTAGGGTTTAGGGTTTAGGGTTTAGGGTTTAGGGTTTAGGGTTTAGGGTTTAGGGTTTAGGGTTTAGGGTTTAGGGTTTAGGGTTTAGGGTTTAGGGTTTAGGGTTTAGGGTTTAGGGTTTAGGGTTTAGGGTTTAGGGTTTAGGGTTTAGGGTTTAGGGTTTAGGGTTTAGGGTTTAGGGTTTAGGGTTTAGGGTTTAGGGTTTAGGGTTTAGGGTTTAGGGTTTAGGGTTTAGGGTTTAGGGTTTAGGGTTTAGGGTTTAGGGTTTAGGGTTTAGGGTTTAGGGTTTAGGGTTTAGGGTTTAGGGTTTAGGGTTTAGGGTTTAGGGTTTAGGGTTTAGGGTTTAGGGTTTAGGGTTTAGGGTTTAGGGTTTAGGGTTTAGGGTTTAGGGTTTAGGGTTTAGGGTTTAGGGTTTAGGGTTTAGGGTTTAGGGTTTAGGGTTTAGGGTTTAGGGTTTAGGGTTTAGGGTTTAGGGTTTAGGGTTTAGGGTTTAGGGTTTAGGGTTTAGGGTTTAGGGTTTAGGGTTTAGGGTTTAGGGTTTAGGGTTTAGGGTTTAGGGTTTAGGGTTTAGGGTTTAGGGTTTAGGGTTTAGGGTTTAGGGTTTAGGGTTTAGGGTTTAGGGTTTAGGGTTTAGGGTTTAGGGTTTAGGGTTTAGGGTTTAGGGTTTAGGGTTTAGGGTTTAGGGTTTAGGGTTTAGGGTTTAGGGTTTAGGGTTTAGGGTTTAGGGTTTAGGGTTTAGGGTTTAGGGTTTAGGGTTTAGGGTTTAGGGTTTAGGGTTTAGGGTTTAGGGTTTAGGGTTTAGGGTTTAGGGTTTAGGGTTTAGGGTTTAGGGTTTAGGGTTTAGGGTTTAGGGTTTAGGGTTTAGGGTTTAGGGTTTAGGGTTTAGGGTTTAGGGTTTAGGGTTTAGGGTTTAGGGTTTAGGGTTTAGGGTTTAGGGTTTAGGGTTTAGGGTTTAGGGTTTAGGGTTTAGGGTTTAGGGTTTAGGGTTTAGGGTTTAGGGTTTAGGGTTTAGGGTTTAGGGTTTAGGGTTTAGGGTTTAGGGTTTAGGGTTTAGGGTTTAGGGTTTAGGGTTTAGGGTTTAGGGTTTAGGGTTTAGGGTTTAGGGTTTAGGGTTTAGGGTTTAGGGTTTAGGGTTTAGGGTTTAGGGTTTAGGGTTTAGGGTTTAGGGTTTAGGGTTTAGGGTTTAGGGTTTAGGGTTTAGGGTTTAGGGTTTAGGGTTTAGGGTTTAGGGTTTAGGGTTTAGGGTTTAGGGTTTAGGGTTTAGGGTTTAGGGTTTAGGGTTTAGGGTTTAGGGTTTAGGGTTTAGGGTTTAGGGTTTAGGGTTTAGGGTTTAGGGTTTAGGGTTTAGGGTTTAGGGTTTAGGGTTTAGGGTTTAGGGTTTAGGGTTTAGGGTTTAGGGTTTAGGGTTTAGGGTTTAGGGTTTAGGGTTTAGGGTTTAGGGTTTAGGGTTTAGGGTTTAGGGTTTAGGGTTTAGGGTTTAGGGTTTAGGGTTTAGGGTTTAGGGTTTAGGGTTTAGGGTTTAGGGTTTAGGGTTTAGGGTTTAGGGTTTAGGGTTTAGGGTTTAGGGTTTAGGGTTTAGGGTTTAGGGTTTAGGGTTTAGGGTTTAGGGTTTAGGGTTTAGGGTTTAGGGTTTAGGGTTTAGGGTTTAGGGTTTAGGGTTTAGGGTTTAGGGTTTAGGGTTTAGGGTTTAGGGTTTAGGGTTTAGGGTTTAGGGTTTAGGGTTTAGGGTTTAGGGTTTAGGGTTTAGGGTTTAGGGTTTAGGGTTTAGGGTTTAGGGTTTAGGGTTTAGGGTTTAGGGTTTAGGGTTTAGGGTTTAGGGTTTAGGGTTTAGGGTTTAGGGTTTAGGGTTTAGGGTTTAGGGTTTAGGGTTTAGGGTTTAGGGTTTAGGGTTTAGGGTTTAGGGTTTAGGGTTTAGGGTTTAGGGTTTAGGGTTTAGGGTTTAGGGTTTAGGGTTTAGGGTTTAGGGTTTAGGGTTTAGGGTTTAGGGTTTAGGGTTTAGGGTTTAGGGTTTAGGGTTTAGGGTTTAGGGTTTAGGGTTTAGGGTTTAGGGTTTAGGGTTTAGGGTTTAGGGTTTAGGGTTTAGGGTTTAGGGTTTAGGGTTTAGGGTTTAGGGTTTAGGGTTTAGGGTTTAGGGTTTAGGGTTTAGGGTTTAGGGTTTAGGGTTTAGGGTTTAGGGTTTAGGGTTTAGGGTTTAGGGTTTAGGGTTTAGGGTTTAGGGTTTAGGGTTTAGGGTTTAGGGTTTAGGGTTTAGGGTTTAGGGTTTAGGGTTTAGGGTTTAGGGTTTAGGGTTTAGGGTTTAGGGTTTAGGGTTTAGGGTTTAGGGTTTAGGGTTTAGGGTTTAGGGTTTAGGGTTTAGGGTTTAGGGTTTAGGGTTTAGGGTTTAGGGTTTAGGGTTTAGGGTTTAGGGTTTAGGGTTTAGGGTTTAGGGTTTAGGGTTTAGGGTTTAGGGTTTAGGGTTTAGGGTTTAGGGTTTAGGGTTTAGGGTTTAGGGTTTAGGGTTTAGGGTTTAGGGTTTAGGGTTTAGGGTTTAGGGTTTAGGGTTTAGGGTTTAGGGTTTAGGGTTTAGGGTTTAGGGTTTAGGGTTTAGGGTTTAGGGTTTAGGGTTTAGGGTTTAGGGTTTAGGGTTTAGGGTTTAGGGTTTAGGGTTTAGGGTTTAGGGTTTAGGGTTTAGGGTTTAGGGTTTAGGGTTTAGGGTTTAGGGTTTAGGGTTTAGGGTTTAGGGTTTAGGGTTTAGGGTTTAGGGTTTAGGGTTTAGGGTTTAGGGTTTAGGGTTTAGGGTTTAGGGTTTAGGGTTTAGGGTTTAGGGTTTAGGGTTTAGGGTTTAGGGTTTAGGGTTTAGGGTTTAGGGTTTAGGGTTTAGGGTTTAGGGTTTAGGGTTTAGGGTTTAGGGTTTAGGGTTTAGGGTTTAGGGTTTAGGGTTTAGGGTTTAGGGTTTAGGGTTTAGGGTTTAGGGTTTAGGGTTTAGGGTTTAGGGTTTAGGGTTTAGGGTTTAGAGGTTTAGGGTTTAGGGTTTAGGGTTTAGGGTTTAGGGTTTAGGGTTTAGGGTTTAGGGTTTAGGGTTTAGGGTTTAGGGTTTAGGGTTTAGGGTTTAGGGTTTAGGGTTTAGGGTTTAGGGTTTAGGGTTTAGGGTTTAGGGTTTAGGGTTTAGGGTTTAGGGTTTAGGGTTTAGGGTTTAGGGTTTAGGGTTTAGGGTTTAGGGTTTAGGGTTTAGGGTTTAGGGTTTAGGGTTTAGGGTTTAGGGTTTAGGGTTTAGGGTTTAGGGTTTAGGGTTTAGGGTTTAGGGTTTAGGGTTTAGGGTTTAGGGTTTAGGGTTTAGGGTTTAGGGTTTAGGGTTTAGGGTTTAGGGTTTAGGGTTTAGGGTTTAGGGTTTAGGGTTTAGGGTTTAGGGTTTAGGGTTTAGGGTTTAGGGTTTAGGGTTAGGGGTTTAGGGTTTAGGGTTTAGGGTTTAGGGTTTAGGGTTTTAGGGTTTTAGGGTTTAGGGTTTCGGGATTAGGGTTTAGGGTTGAGGGTTTAGGGTTTAGGGTTTAGGGTTTAGGTTTGGGGTTTAGTTAAGGGTTTAGGGTTTAGGGTTTAGGGTTTAGGTTTAGGTTTATGTTTAGGGTTTAGGGCTTTAAGGGTTTAGG